>VXBA01005771.1:4161-78487 GCA_013399895.1 Serilophus lunatus | reverse complement strand
TGGGGGGGCTCATCCTGGAGCAGAGGAGGCTCAGGGGGCCCCTGGAATTCTCTGCAATCCCTGCCAGGAGGGGGGAGCCGGGGGGGGCCGGGCTCTGCTCCCAGGGAACAAGGGCCAGGAGGAGAGGGAATGGCCTCAGGCTGGGCCAGGGCAGGGGCAGGGGGGACAGGAGGAGGGATTTCCTTATGAAAGTGTTTGTTAAGCTGCCCAAAGAGGTTTGGAGTCCCCATCCCTGGAGATGTCCAAGGAATGATGGACGTGGCACTCAGGGACAAGGTGGGGATGGGGCACAGCTGGGATTCCATGACCCTGGAGGGCTTTTCCAACCTCACTGATCCTGGGATTCTGTGATAACTGGAGGAGAATTTTCAAAAAAAACCTGTCTAAACTCTTAATTCATGTTCCCCCCTCTTCAATCCCAACCCCAAACCTGATTTCCTGTATCCCACACTATATAACATGATGGCAAACCTAAACAAAGGGGTTTATTTTTAGCTGGAAAATACAATGAGATGTTCACACAAACTCATCCCATGCAGCACAATCCCACCAAAACCAACACAACCCCCCCCTGAAACAAGACACACAAGAGAATTATATCCTGGGATACCTTTGTCTGACTGAGACTTCCCTTTGGGAATTAACCATTTTACATCCCCCCTCCCCGTATTTGGATGCAACATAACCAGGATTAAAATTGAGGAAAATGGATTTTAACACACACAGGGATGGAGCATTTGAGTTCCAGAGACTGACCCAACTTTGGGAATGCCCATGTGTGTGTTTGTGAGCAGTTGTCCAACCTTTCTATTGGAGTAGGGTTTTTGTGACCCAAAGAACATTCCAGGAGCAAGGACAGGAGTGATATCATGGGAGTGGTTGAAGGCTGGTGGCATTGGTGAGGTTCTGGAATCCTTTTCCAAACAGTGCAATCCTAAATCCCTCTGGAAAATACAAACAGCAGGACTATAATAGTTGCTGGAATCGGGGAGGAGGAAGGGAAGTGACCCTGAAATATTTATCTCTTTTTTTTTTTGCCCCAGAAGAGAAAAATCAAAGCATTTTTATACCAGAATTTATTTATTTGGTTTTGTTTTTTGTTTTTTTTTAAGAATATTCCACATTTCATGGGAGAACAGCTATGGAAGTAAATAGACAACCTTGTCCCTTTTGCAGAATCAACACAGAGGGGCAGAGCTTCCCTTTCCTAAGGGTTACAAAGGACATTCTGTAGAATCCCAGGACGGTTTGGGTTGGAAAGGACCTTAAAGATCCTCCCATCCCACCCCCTGGCATGGGCAGGGACACCTCCCACTGCCCCAAGTTGCTCCATCCTGGCCTTGGACACTTCCAGGGATGGGGCATCCAGAACTTCTCTGGGCAACCTGAGCCTCACAGGGAAGAATTTCTTCCTAATTTCTCTTTAAAATTTACCTGAAGTTCTTAAATATTCTTTGAAGTGAACGGGGAGGGGCTGGTTCTCCCACAGGTTGTGTTTTCCTAAGGATTACCCAGATCAAACCAAAGCAAGAAGAGATTCTGTATCACAACCTCTCTTTTACAATGAGCTTCTATCCATGAAATATGAAAAAAACAAAGGAAAAAAAAAAAAAAAAGGAGGAAGAGGGATATAAAGGATGGGAATGACTGGGTTTTTTAGTTTTTAATTCCAGAGAGGACGTTTCCTGCAAAAAGATCATTGACTGGGAATTATTGACTTCAGCCCATCTTCAGATAATTTATACAGGGGCACAGGAATTGGGATTTGGAGATGCAGGATTTTGGGACCAAGGACCCAGCTGGACACCCCTGTCTTTCTTTGCATTCAGGCTCTGCTGACAAATGAGGGTTTACAAACTGAATAATCGATGCCACACCTGTAAATCACACCCTTTTCAGGTTAAAATATCAGGGATATCTTATCTACACCCCAATCTACAGCAATTACTGGACAGAAAGGAGTTTTATCCATAAAGGAGTAGCTAAATTAGGGGAATGTCTTCCTTGATTCCCTGTAAGTCACTAACCTGGGCTGCATGAAGGAAATGAACCTTTCAGGCATTTTTCTCAATAGTTTAGAGTTCTCATAAATCCTTTCACATACAGTCCTTGTGCTGGAAAATGTTTCTTACCAAACCTCTTTTTTTTAATTATTTTTTTTTTCTCCATAAAACAATTTTCTTCTCCTTTTCTCAGCATATTTCAGGCAGGCTTGTAATACTCCTGGCAGGTTTCCAAGTGTTTCATTTGGAACATGATACCTTTCATTTAAAAAAAAAAAAAAACACAAGAAAAAAAGAAAAAGAGAGGAATAAAAAAATCCAGCTGAAAGATCAGAAGAGTTTTCTCTGGAGCTGGCTGGGAAAAGCAGTTTAATTCACTCTTGTTGCCCTTTGTTTTGGGGATAAAATGGCAAGGCTGGAGTGGAGGAGCCACTGCAGGACATGAGCAATGGAAGCCACTTCAGGACTCGTGGATAATGATGCTGCCTCTGCTCCCTGGGGATCACCAGCTGGGAAAGGGCAGGAATGTGAAGAGAAGCAGCCAAAAAAAGAGTAAAAAACCCTCACTTCAAACCACTCAGGGCTCTTTGCTTTGGGTGTTTGTTGGCCCTTGAGAGTGTCCCCCATTCCCTGGAGACTTGTCAGCCCAGTCCCCAGCTGAGCAATGGGTTCTGGAAAATTTGCTACACAGAGAAATTTGTGCAATTCCACTTATTTTCTAGACATTGCAAAGATAACCTTTTTAAAATAAAAATCTCCCCCAATTTCTTGTGTCCCTGTAAGACAAACCTTTAGTTCTGCCTTTCTCTCCCCAGATTTGGTGACCAGCAGGTCAAGGGAGGTGATTTTACCTCTCTGCTCTGGTTTGTGCTGATCTGTTCTAGGGCTGCTCAGGATTCTCCTCCCATGGATATTTTGTCCCAGGATCTCTTTGTGTTCCATGAGGTCCCATCAAATTCTCTGGCCACTCTGACTGAATAGGGAAGAATGTTCCAAAAAGTTGTTGATTTATTATTATTTATTATTAGATTAAGCCTAATCTAATCTCAGGATTCCTCCTCTTTCTAGTCCCTGACCTCACAGTCTTAATTTACTTTTATCAATGTGTTCCTCAAGGAGCTGGTTTGTGCTCTCTGGAGTTGAAAAAAATATTCCCAGGGAGTCTCATTTCTAATCACTTGCTCTGTCCTATCAAATCATCATTTATTTATGACATCTTTCAGTATCTTCCCCCCCAAAAAACCCAAAGCTTTGAGTCCTAAGGCAATTAAATCTCTCAATATATATATTTCATTCCTTTCCCCCCCAAAAAACCATGAAATTAATTTTCCCAACATCGACCTTCTGTGTACCACTATATTTTTTATGGTCTGTACAAAGCCCCATTGTAGAAACATCTGTGTCACTATACACAGATGAACAGTAATTAGAATAATCACACCTTGGTCATGTGGAGGTTTTAACCATTATTACGCACACAAGAACCAGAGGGGCCAAAATAAACAGATAACTAAAAATGCAGAATTAATGGGGTTGGGATGCAGAGAAAGAGCTGCCTGGGAAGATTCCCACCAGGTACCTGAAAGGGCCACAAATCGCCACAGCACATCCCAATCTCCCATAAATTTACCTTCCCACACTGCACAGGTCAGGTAGCTCCCAATAATCATTGTTCATGAAGGGAAGATTTGCTTTGGTGGGATTGCAGGGGCTTCATTCCAGCTACAGGACTGTGGTTCCCTTGTAGTGACAACAGTGTTGTTTAAAGCCAAAAAAGGGAATATACAGATCACAACACACATTTTGTAGGGCTGGAAAACTCTTCCTCCTATAAAAGTGATGGAGAGAAATATCCATGGAGCTGTTGAAGAGGTGGGAGTCTCTCACCTGGAATATCTGCATTCGGAACAGGGCTGCAATCCATCAGAACCATCTCCTGTGCTGGGCCTGCCTAAAACTGTTTGTGTTGGCATCAGGTGGCCCTAAAAGAGTCAAAAAGGTGGCAGATGCCTTTTTGTTGGATCCCAGGCAGTGAGGGTGTGCTGAAGGAGGGGACAATGTGAAGGAATAACAGGCACTGACACCCAGACTTACCACGGGATGTTTTCCTGGGGAAGGACTGCATTTCTCTCTGAGTATTCCCTTTGCTCCATTCTCCCAAGAACCTGTTCATGTCTCTTTTTCTGTCTCTCTTCCTCTGTTTTAGGATTCCTTGAGAGTTCTGTGATCTTTGCAGGTGTTGGCAGAAAAGGATGCACAAGTTCAGCTCAA
Organism: Serilophus lunatus; assembly: GCA_013399895.1. Classification (NCBI taxonomy): domain Eukaryota; kingdom Metazoa; phylum Chordata; class Aves; order Passeriformes; family Eurylaimidae; genus Serilophus; species Serilophus lunatus. The sequence goes on along the minus strand of VXBA01005771.1, from coordinate 74,213 downwards.
TGGTTAAATACTTTTATTGTTTTGGTGGAGGGTCTCTGCAGCTTCCTCAGAGAAGCAGGTGCTTTATGGTAAGGTTTAGATGGAGACATGGAATTCATCATGCCAGGATTGACAACATGGAATTCCTAAGGCTGGAAAATGTCAGTGCTCAGGATTGGGGATGCAACCCTAAAATGTGCAAGTCAGGTCCTGTCAAAAGCTCTTAGTGCAAAAAGGTGTCAGAGTTGTCCTTTTATCTGCAATTTAAAGGTATTAATTCCCACTGGGTCCAGCACTTGTGGGAATCAACACTCTAAGGGAATAATACCTAAAAAAATCCTACAGAGAGACATCTGACATTCTCTATTTTGCTTCTGTTAAAGCAACAAGGTCCATTATAGAATCTAGCTGTTTGTTACAATAAAAACTCATGAACCTCTTCGTTTACTCACAGTGAGAAATCACAGAACCATGGGATGGTTTGGGCTGGGAGAGATCTTAAGGATTATCCAGTTCCATGGGCAGGGACACCTCCCACTGTCCCAGGTTGCTCCAACCTGGCCTTGGACACTCCCAGGGATGGGGCAGCCACAGCTTCTCTGGGAAATCCCTGGATCCTTCCCTTCTCCAGGGGAACATTCCCAGCTCTCCCAGCCTGGCTCCAGAGCTCCAGCCCTGGGATCAACTTAGTGGTCTCCTCTGGAGTTGTTCCAAGAAAATTATTCAGGTGTCTTCCTTTATTCCTCTATTTTGCCATGGGGAAACAAGACCATTTCTGTGCTCTGCCCTTATTTTCCCATAAAAAATTCCATTGAGCAACTTTCATCTTTCCACTGCTGATCCCATCCAAGCTCCAGTGCAAAGAGCAGCTGAGTCACACTGGGAGGAGCTGCCACACATTCAACACAACTCTGTGCTCTGGCATTTAAAGGGTCACCCCCAGCTCTCTCCATTTGTCCAACCTGAAGATGCTTCTCAGTGCTAGAAAATACAAGAAAAACTTTGGTGCTGACCCCGTAAAAAGAACTAAAACTGGGAATTTCTGTGGAGTGGGAATGCAGGCAAAGCACAGCAGCAGCAATTCCATGCAGCCACCAGTTTGGAAAATGTCCAGCAGGACCAAATAGGAGGAGGTGGGAGGTAGAAGAACATTTCCCCATGTGGTTCATCCTGTCTTTGGTGTGTGTTGAAGAGATGAGAGATTAGTCCCTTATATTGTTTAGAAATTGGAACCAATTTGGAAATTGGGACCATCTCCACTGAGGAACAGAACTTTGGCATATTTTTGCATTTATATCAATTCTAGCAAAGTGCTGTTATCAAAACACACCTAGTTCAGAGAAAACAAGGTGTGATCTCACAGGGCAGCAAAGAATTTGTATGATTTTGCTGTGGGATAAATGTGGAGATGTTTCTGTTGCTCAGTATCTACAACATTTATCACTTGCCTGCAATACATTGAATTAACACCAAATTAATGGGACATTCAGCCCAGAATTTCACTTCAGACACATCACATTTTCCAAAGGGGAAGGAAAACATAGAATGACTACAGTAGAACCAACTCAATGAGCAAAATGCTGACAAGTCCTAGACCACAGAATGCAGAGAAACAGACCCCAGCAATTACTTAATCCTGATGTCTGGAGGAGATACCTGCTGAGATATCAACAATTATTTCACCACATCATCTGGAGGATCCAGTAAATTCGAGTTCTTTCAGGTACTTAAATGCAGTTTGTAGAGATTTGGGTGGGGGGAAAAAAAAGGACAGTAGCAGTTTTTTAATCACAGTGTCTGGAATATCAACCCAGCTGCCAGATTAGCTTCAGGATTTGGGGGAGAAAGAAAGAAATATCAGCCCCCAGATCTCCCTGGAGCATGGATACCTTTAATGCAGAACCAAAGCTGAGCAGAGGATTCTGATCTCCAGGGAGTTACAGGCAGAATTTTTGTAAAAAAGAGGGATTTTTGGTGGAGGAGAACCAAATAAACCTCATGGTCATCGTGGACAAATCACAGAAAGGATGGAAAAAAACATGACAGTGCTGCCCTGCCTTGGAGATCAGGATAATCCAGAGCATGACAGATGGGAAGTTCACTGCAATGGAAATATGAGAGATATCCAAAGCAGTTTGATTGGAAGATTGACTAAGACCAAATGTCTCCCAAAGCAGAATTAAAATTGCATCAGCAGCATTTGGGGCTGAATAATAATATTAAAAAAAAAAAATAAAGATTTCCACTAGGAAGTTATCTTTATTTCAGTGGAAGGAGGTGCTCAGTTTATGTGGCTCCTGTATCAGAGTCAGGCTTAAATCCCCAGAACTGGGTGCAAAGATGAGCAGGTGAGCACCCAGGGCCAGATGTGATGGCTTGCACTTATTAACTGGGGAGAGTTTTGTATTGTGTGGTTCACAAATGACAGAGGACTCAGAGTGGGGAGTAAATATCCCGGGTCCCTTTGGGACTTGCTGGGAAATGAAGGCAAATGGTTTAAAGGAAGGGAGATTTAACACAGAAATGCTTCAGTCACCAAAATACACCTCAAGTTGCACCAGGCATAGAATCACAGCTTGGGAGGGACCTGGGAAATCATCTCCACACCTGTATTTGGAGATTGTTCACATCCTCTTACTGGAAAAGATTCCCAAGGTGTTTCTGTGTTTGGGATGGGATGGATGTGCCAGAAATGTGTCCTGGCAGTACCAAATATTTCAGGGGTCTTCCCATCCAGAGCTCCTGTGAAATTCAAGCAGTGGTGCCCTCCAGCTCTGGGATCCAGCACAGGAAGAACATGGAGCTACTGGAGGGAGTCCAGAGGAGGGACCAGGATGAGCAGAGGGATGGGGAAAGGCTGGGAGAGCTGGGATTGTTCAGCTGGGGAAGAGAATCTTTGGGAGGAACTAATTGTGGCCTTCCAGGACCTGAAAGAGCTGTGGCTACCCCATCTCTGGAAGTGTCCAAGGCCAGACTGGATGGTCTTGGAGCAATCTGGAAAAGTGGAAGATGTCCCTGCCCATGGCAGGGGAGTGAAATGAGATGAACTTCAAGGTTTCTTCCAACCAAAATTATTCTATTTTTGCCATTTTCCCATAAAACCCACAACTATAATCTCAGCTTCTTTCTCTTTAATTTTAATCCCTACACAAAAGATGACACTTCCACTGCTTGAAATTAACAGATAGGTTTAAAATTAGCAAGGTAACCCTCTTTATTTGCAACAAGAAAAACTGAATATCCTCCCAACCTCAGTGACCTTCAGCTACAGAATCCTCCTGTGAAGTCCTGCTCCAAGCCCAGTGACTTTCCACTTTCTTGAAGGAAGTTTCAGCTTCTTTTCTCTCAGCATTTGGTGCAGGGAAGGCAAAATCACTCTTTGAAAGGCAGGAAGGGCCCCACATCCATGCCAGGAGCCAGGAGCCAGGCAGCTCCCAGCTGAAATATTTAGTCTGTGTGGAAAGAGGCACTTTACTCCTTGAAGGGCAGCACGTAAATCTACTTTTAGAAAACCCCCAGAGTTTTATAACTCTGCTGATAATCTTACTCCAAGGCTACTCAGAGTCCTACTGACCTTCCCTGGCCAGCATTAGCATGTGAGGAATAACAGTGTCATGGTAATAGGGAATAACAACCTTGGAACCAGCCATGGTGGAAACTCAGCAGGACTTCCACTGGAGCAAAGAGGACTTGTTGAAAAAAGAGACACTGTCTCCTTTGCATGCCAAGAGATCCTTCCCCTCTGGCTCCACCACCACTGTTTTGGCAATTCCCCAGGCAAGGAGCAGGATGCAGACAGTGTGGATAACTCCAAATGAGCGTTGTTGCTCTTTGAGTCTGCCCTGGGTGTCCTTCTATCGCCTTTTCCTTTAATCAGATTCCTGCTTTCTCTGTCTTCTCAGCACACAAAGAGGTTTTCCCCCAGCCCTGAGTGCTCTGCTCCCTCTCTCCTCTCCCTGCCACTCTTCCCACTGCTCCTCTGTCAGACAATATTGCTCCCAGATTAAAACAATATATGACAAAACCATCCCCGCTGCCTATTGACACTGGCAATTATGGAAGAATTAAACTGCCTGTGTGCTTTGGAGGAGCTTCAAAGGTCTGTGGGATTCCCACACATGCTCAGAGAGCTGTGGGGTCCTTTTGGAGTCCTCACACATGTGGCCACTTCCAAGCCTGCTATTTCCTATGAACATGAAACTATTATTACCCACTTACTAAAGGCTTCCTGTCGCTCTCCAGTCCAAGATAAGAGCAGCAGAAACCCCAGGGAAGGGGGCTGCCAAGATGGGTTTGTGTCCAGCAGGATTTATCTGCCTTTCCATTCCCCTGCTGGTGGGTGGGGTTGGAGGGTGATGTCATTGGAGCTCAGCTTCTGTCCCAAGTGTGGGAACTCCTGTCCCAGCCCAAGGTGCTGCACAGGCAAGTTTTAAACCTGCCACAGCCCCCAGACCCCCTCTTGGCCCTGGCTTTTGCAATGCTGGCTCTGTGACAACTGTGCTGGTGGAGCAAAAAGCTTCTAAGGATTGTCTTCCCAATATACAGGTATTTTAATATAACATCCCTCCCTTCAGTTGTTTAATATCTCAGGGACATTTTAACAAACTGAATGAAATGTGAGGAAACTGTTAGTCCCTGCTTTAACAGAGGTTAATCCAGAGTCTGGATTTTCTGCTGTGTTCAGGTTCTTAAGTCTCATGAAACTTCCTTAACTTCCAGTTAAGGAAGAAGATCCCACAGAGCTGGTTTTGGAAGCAAACAGCCCTTTGTGTCTTGGGCTTTTGTACAGAAAGTAACACTTTTTAGGCATTATAATGTCCTTCTAATTAAGAGAGGGTGTTAAGATGCCTCCTTCTAGGAAACCTGGTCCACAGGGGTTTGCTGAGAACATGGAGAAACTGTACAACAACAATAGGTCATGAAGAGGATCCTTCTGCTTCTTCACACAAGGGAAGAAGCCCTTGAGATAGATGGAATGTCACAGAACAGTCTGAGTTGGAAGGGACCCACAAGGGTCACCAAGTGCAGGGACTGAACCCACAACCCTGAGTGTTCTCAGCACCAGGATCCCAACAACTGAGCTAAAGAAACTTGAGCTTCAGAAGGGCAAAAAACAAAGGAGAAAAGGGGGAAAGAACTAAAAATAAAAAGGAGGAAAAAGAGAGGAAAAGACAAAGGTAAAGGCAAAGGGGGAGAAAAAGAAGAAGAACAAAAACAACAAAAACAACCACAAGGAAATCAAGAACAGAAGAAAAAGAAAGAAAAAGAAAAAGAAAAAGAAAAAGAAAAAGAAAAAGAAAAAGAAAAAGAAAAAGAAAAAGAAAAAGAAAAAGAAAAAGAAAAAGAAAAAGAAAAAGAAAGAAAAAAAAAGAAAAAGAAAAAAGGAACAAAAAAAAAGGAAAGAGAAAGATGAAAGAAAAAGGAAAAAGAAAGAAAAAGGAGAAAGAAGAAAAAGTCTTTTTCTCTTTTACCTCCTAAAGATCTTTTGGATTCCAGGAGAGCAGGACCAGAGCCAACACTCGAGGTGTCATTGTGAGCCTGGAGGAGCCCTCGCTGTGGTTTGGATTGAGGGCTCTCATGGTTTCATCGAGTTTTCCTGCCCCAGAGCTGCTGTGGGAGCTCCTGGGAGCACGTTGTCCCAGCCTGGAGCAGCCCATTCCCTCTGGGAAGAGCAGGCAGCGCCAAAGCCCAAAAGCACAGCTTTGCCCTCCGTGGCTCCGAGCACATCCCAGAGCTCCAGAGCTTCCCTCAAGCACCAGGCTGAGCCCAAAGTGCAGACACAGCTCTGGTCCTTCTCTTGGTCTCAGTTTCTATCCTAGGTCTCCTCTTCCCCCACGTGGAGTGTGGGGATTGCCCTGGCTCTTGTCCATGGAGCTCCAAAGGCCCGTGTGCGCTGAACCTCCCTCGGGAGGATGAAGGAAAAGAAAACACAGCCCTGCTGGTGTGGGGAGCAAGGGGAAAGGGTGAAATGGCACCAGGGCAGGGCTGGACAGAGGGTTAAACAGGGGGCAAAGTGATCTGTGTAGTATCTCAGCCTGTTCCTGAGGTTGACCAGGCGTGACCCGACCTCGGTAGGACTGAGCCTGTTACGGGAAGGCATCAGCTCAGGGTGAAATCAGGCTCATGGTATGAGGAGGAGCCAGAGGTGCTCTTCTCTGCTCTCTTATTTCATCCCCAGCATCCCAGGAAAGGCAGCAGAGAGACAAGGAGGAGTTGAACCCACTTGAACCAAGGGGGAAGCAGCACTTCCAGAACCTTTAGCCGCAGTAACACCATCCACGACAGGGCACAACTTCTTCTTGAAGGAGTTTTTGGGAATATTAGTGTCATATAAGGAATAAATTCTCCCCTGTGAGGGTGAGGAGGGACTGGGATGGATTTCCCAGAGAAGCTGTGGCTGCTCCATCCCTGGAAGTGTCCAAGGCCAGGCTGGAGCCACCTGGGATAGTGGGAAGTGTCCCTGTCCATGGCAGGAGGTTGGAGTGAGATGATCTTTAAGGTCTCTTCCAGCCAAACCATTCTGGGATTCTCTGATTTATTTGACAGTTATTTGAGTGACACTTGTCTTTGGTCTGTGTGACCCCTCAATCCTCCTGGGTGGGCTCAAATCTGGAAGGGACACAATTCCAAAGGGGATTTTAGCCACATGATGCCTGAAACCCAGCACACATTGCTTTGAAACTCTACTCAGTTGTGTAGGTACTGCACTGCTCCTGCAAGTAACATGTGTCTCCACATGCAGAACAAATCATCCAAAATAATACAACATTTTCATGAAAGGTGTTGTTTTAACAGAAAAATAAGTTTCTTTTTAAAAAAGGAAAAAATTTTTTCTATAGGAAAAATTCAACTGAAAAAAAATAATTAAAAAGTGAAATATTAATTGGTTTAATCCCTGGAGATCATTATTCCAATCCCATCCTTCAAAAAAGCATCAGTTCCAGCAGATCACTCCAAACCAGAGTCCAGCTGAGTTTGGAGTATCTGCAAGGATGGAGACTCCACAACCCCTCTGGATAACCTGTGTTCAACAATTATCACTGTGAAATGTATTTTGCCTCGTGTTCAACCTGAATTTAGTGTATTCAAGCATTTTAAAGGGTTTCATTCTTGTGTTCATAATAAAACACCTGAGGGGTTTTTTTTCCCCCCTTTGGCAGGTGGTTCCTATTTGAGTTTGTGCTGTTTGGAGAAGCAGCAGTGAAATATCCCAATGGATCCCCAATTCCTACCTCATGTAAAAAGATGACTGAGGAAGAAGGTGCTGAGCTGAATCCTGCTGTATTTTCTGGAAATATTTCCAAGAGTTCTGGAGAAAATCCTCAATCTTTAAGTGTTTTTGCATGTTTATACTTGGAGACAAGTATATTGGTCACTCTAGACAATGAAATCATAATGTTCCATTAACCATCTGATAAATGCTTTTAATGATACCATATCCTATAGAAAGAACTCCACCCACTCTTTCCTTTAGTAAAAACACTCCATAACAGCTCCCTTTTTTTTTGACTTTTAAAGGAACAAACCCCTGGAATTAATCTTAGACCTTGAGATTATTGCAGACAGGGATGTTTAATTAACACTCTCAAAAGCCAGTTAAGTGTGGCCTCGACATCCCAAAGGATTTTCCCCCAGGAAAGCTCTCTTTGTCTTTGAGCTCTGGGTGGTTGTAGGAGATCCACAGCTCACTCTTGGCTCGTGTTTGTCTCCTTCTGCATTTCTGCACATCAGTTCTGGCCCCTCTGGGCCTGCAGTCTGTAAATAATATATAAACCAAGAAGATAAACCAACCCAGCCCAACTGCTTTGTCACAGACACTCAACTCACCAGGGCATGTGTTGGCTTTTCTTCCTTCCTCACCTCCCTGCTCATAATCCACCAGCTGAAAGGCAGGAGGACATTTCCTTTTTGGCTTTGGAAGAATCCCAGGATGGTTTGGTTGGAAGAGACCTTAAAGATCATCTAATTCCAGCCCCCCTGCCATGGGCAAGGATACTTCCCACTGTCCCAGGTGGCTCCAGCCTGGCCTTGGACACTTCCAGGGATGGGGCAGCCACAGCTTCTCTGGGCACCCTGTGCCAGGGCCTGCCCACCCTCACAAGGAAGAATTTTCTTCTAAAATTTAATCTGAATCTCTCCTCTTTTAGCATAAAACTTTATCCTGCCCATGTAAAAAGTCACTCAAGAAGAGCTTCTGTACCTGAAAAGTAATGTTTTCATAATATCTACCAAATAATATAATAAAAATATTTTATCATATCAGGCTTAACCTCATTGTCTAAAATTCCTCCAGATCCAAGGAAATATACTTCAACTATGGAATAAATTCTTTCCTACAAATTAGAGACAGGTGAGATGGATTCACCCCCTGGATAATCTCTGTCTCTCTCTTGGGATCATAAAGGGAGTGAAGGGAGATATATATGGAATCACAGAATGATTGGGGCTGAAAAGGACCTTAAAGATCATCTAATTCTAACATCTATTCCATGAGCAGGGACCCCTCCTGCCTGTGAGTTAATTAATGCAGACTAAAGAGAAGTTCATCTTCCTCTTCAAAGGATGTCCAGATGTCACATGGACACCTCCATCTGAAGACACCTTTAATAATCCCTGAGGTGCTGCAGGAGATCTGAAATATTCCTGTGTGGATCAGAGATATGACACTGGACCTGTGGGACATCAGTCCCATCCAACAGTGGAAGCTGAGCCAGAAGGGATTCACTTCATTAAGCAGCTCTATGTTAATCTAAATGCTCAATCCTACAACTGAGTTGCAACATTTTGTTTGTTTGCTTTCTTAAAATAAGCCTAAACCATCCCACTGGCTGAAGGAATGTGTCATAGCTGCTGCTCAAGTAGCAAGTGTTGGTCTTAATTAAATGAATGCATAGAATGTGCAAAGAAAGAGTGGTTTGGGTGTTCTTGGGTGTGAGAGTGTCTAATGTTCCACTGCACTTCTCTGCATTTTGTTTTCTTCTCTTAATTATGTTTTACAGAATCCCAGAATGGTCTGGGTTGGAAGGGACCCTCAAAGCTCTTCTGGTTCCGTTCCCTTCCATGGGCAGGGACACCTCCCACCATCCCAGGTTTCTCCAAACTCCAACCTGGCCTTTTGCACCCTCAGTCTCTCCCTTCGTGTCACCCATCCATCCCCTTGGGACCTGTCAAATGCCAATATATGGAGCTTGGACTCAGCTTAATCATTACTTTCATAATCATTAATCTCAGATTAATCATTGAGGGAAGGAAAAATTATTTATTTTCTCTGAAAATGTGACTGTTTATTCTCATTCTGTTTATCTTCCTTTTTTTTTTTTTAAATTCATGTGTTTTTATACAGATGTAAAATGCAGCTCTTCTGTCCAAATAAGCCTGAGTATGAAAACCCACAAACCCAATTATCTGGCAGTGGCCCAAACCCATTCCAGCCTATTCCAATCCATCGGGAGACAAGTGCTGGCAAGTTTCTTCCAGATACATCATCAAATTAATGGCCATCAGAGGCCTTTCCTAAAGCAAATGGGGAGGGAGGGAAAGTTATAAACCCAGACAGGACATAAATAATATAACTATGGCATAGAAAACAAACCACCATTTGCTGTTAGTTATCGTCCTTCAGCCTGGAAGTGACAAAAAACAAACAGAAGAAATTTGTTAAGTACATTGAGGTTGGAGGAGTGTAGGAACCACGCAGCTCTCGAGAACATTCAAGGGAAAGGGCTCTTGCCAAGTGTGCAACTGCCATAAATCTGTTTTTCTGCCTGCTGTTTGCTTATTATATCAGAGCTTTTGTTGACAGAGGGGGAAATTCAGGGACGTGAGCGACAGAAAATTACCAAAAAAAAAAAAAAAATAAGAAAAGCAACTTGTCTTTCTCTTTCCTTAAAATTAATGAAGGGTGAAACCATCCCCCAGCTGAAAGGGTGGGATTCCACAGGCAGCCAGGAGACTCCCGGTATCCCAGCCAAGGCGCTGGGAAAGTTGCATCCAGTAATTTTAGGTGGGGCTTCCAAAGTAGCTGGAGGGTGAAATACTTCCCACCTCATTTTAGCCTCCTGGAAACGAAACATCTCCAACAGGTGACTCCCAGTCACCTCCAGGAGACACCTGATGATTGATTTAATCATCCAAAAGTTGCTCTTTGGAGGGGCTGGTGTCTCTGTGTTGGCAAAATATGAGTTTGTAGTTCCAGTTCCACCAGGAACAGAAAAGTCAGGTGAGGAGAATGTCACCTTCTCTGAGAGATGGGCCACACTCCCAGGGATGCTGCAGTGAGGTTCAACCTCAGCGCCTGCAAGGGGGTAGTTGGCCACATGTCCCCAGGTCAGGAGGGAGGTGATGGGGTTGGAGGCAGTGTCAGATCTTGTGAGATTCCTGCATTTAATCCCAGAATATGCTGAAGTGGAAGGACACAAAAGGATCCTGGAGTCCAACCCTTATCCCTGCGCAGGACACCTCAAGAGTCCCCCCATGAGCCCCAGAGGATCATCCCACCCCTCCTGCAGCTCTGGCAGCCTTGGGGCTGTGCCCACTGCCCTGGGGAGCCTGGGCAGTGCCCAACCCCCCTCTGGGCAAAGGAGACCCTTGGCCTGAGATCCCCCCTGACCCTGCCCTGACACAGCTCCAGCCCATTCCCTGGGCTCCTGGCCCTGGTCCCCACAGAGCAGAGCTCAGTCCCTGCCCCTCCTCTGCCCCTGCCCAGGGAGTTGTCCCTGCAAGGAGCTCTCCCCTCAGTCTCCTCTTCTCCAGCTGCTCCTCACACCCTCCTTCTCAAATAATTCCTCACATCTTCCCCTGTGTTGGCCAAGGGAATCACTTTCCCAGCTCCACTGGTGAGGGGTCGATTAAACCATAGGTGTTTCATGGCATCTGGTTTTAAACTCCCAGAGGGCACGGAGAGATGGGATATTGGGAAGGGATTCCTGGCTGGGAGGGTGGGGAGGGGCTGGGATGGATTTCCCAGAGAAGCTGTGGCTGCCCCTGGATCCCTGGGAGTGTCCAAGGGCAGGTTGGGATCCCTGGCACAGTGGGAGGTGTCCCTGCCCAGGGCAGAGGTGGCACTGGATGATCCATAAGGTCTCTTCCAACCCATTCTATAATTCCATGATTTGAGATCCCCTGTGGTGTCTGGGACTTGCTCACGGGGCTGACACAGGGGCTCAAAGACAACCTTTCTATTCTGAGGGAGCACCCAAAGCTCATTGGAATTTCAACCTTCTGAAGGATTTCAGATGGAATTAGAAGCTTTCTTGAGAGCCTTGTTAGAGGTAGAAACTTGCATTGGCTATAATGGGGTGGAGACATTTGTCTTTTACAGAGTTGAATGTACTTCAGACTGATGTCTGCAGTGCAGGGGGAGATGTACAAGCCCACCCAAAGCTTCCCTGTGTCATTTAAACTGCCTGTGTTTCAATAACATGAGAACTTAAGATTCAGATCCTCCAAAACAAAACAAAAATAGAGAGATTAAGGGAATAGGGAGATGAATGTGGGCCCTTCCAATTATTGCATAAGGAAAAACATCCCCAAACATTCAACTTTTCATTTAGTCTTGGGTTAAAGAATAATAAAATAAAGGATTAAGGAGAGATTGGGAATGGGGTGGTGCAAATACCTCCCCTGTAACAGCACTGAGGACACACAAGTTCTGGGATTCATGGACAGAATATTTGCCAAGTTGATGAAGCCACTAAAATCACATCCTATTGATCTTCCCATTTAACTCTGCTGAGGAGGACAGTATATAATAAATACAAATCTCCTATTTCAGGCCATCCATGACCTAAAATGCAACAGAATATGAAGGAAAAAAAAAGTTGATAAAAATGTTTTCTCCACATTTGGAGAAATGAAACAGGTTCAGTTTAGTTCAAGTCTAAAACAGGAACAGGGCTCTTGTTTTCTCTGCACTAATTAATGAAAATGCATAGAAAATTACAAGGAGCCACTGAAACAGAAGGGACAAAGTGAGGGTAGAAGGGAATTCATCTGCCCTAAAATGGAGCAATAAAGTTAAGAATTGCCCCTCATGTCACCAAAAATCCGTCTGTGCATTCTGGGCAAAGCTGAGTGGAACTCCACTGATATTCCTGGTTTAATATTTTGATTTTACCCTCATGTAGCTCAGACTAGAACTGTATTTACTCACAGGAACTAGTCTAGAAAAGTCTTGGAAAACTCGGGACTGATTCAAATCAGTTGAATAAAGAAAAAGTGAAGATGTAGATGAGGAAGGCAAGTGCTTAATGAGATATTTCCAGCAGAAACCTGCAGGAAAACTGCTGTTTCCTGGGTGAGTTGGGATGACTGGAAATCCCTATGGAAATGATAATTCTCAAAGGAGAAAACTTCTGAGAGCAGCTAAATCCTGAGCCTGGGCTGAGGAAGAGAGAAACACTGAGCAGAGAAGCTGGGGAAGGAATTGTCCTGGAAGTGGAGGGTGAAATCCATCCAAGGGTTGTTCCACCCTGGAGAGTTCTGCACATTTAGCTCCTGATTACGACTCTGAGTATCAAGGATCATGTTTCTGGCTCCATCCTCATTCATTTTAGTCACTTCCCTGGGTGGAGTGGTGGCTTAGTTGGGATTGTGGCTGCTCCACTTCCCAGGTTAACTCGCCCCAAAAGTGTACCTGGCTCAGGGAGCTGTAAAATGCTTGTGGGGATCTCACAGTGCAAAAAATGAGGCATGGAAGTGTCAAATCCCTTCCCTGAGAGCATGAGCAGGCAGGGATGGTGTTGGGAATTCCAGGCTTGGTGCCATCCAAACAATTTGTCCTGCTTTTCCTACAGGATAGAAGTGACAGTAGCTGACCTTGGCCAACCCACACACTCCTTTTTTACAGGTTTTCCTGTAAAATCATCCACAGTATCCTGCCCTGATTCCTCAAGTGGCTAAAAATGACGAACACCAAATAATTGATGCAAATCCCAGGGAATCAGTGACTTTCTTAGGCATTAATACACCCCCAAGTGAAGAGCTGCTTCGAAAATACTGCAAAATCTCTTTTTTTTTTTTTGTTTTGTTCCCCCTACTTTCAGCAACATGGGGAGAGTTCCAGCCCTGTGCTCCCAAATCCCACCCTGCTGAAACGCCAAGGTCTGGTTTCCCAGTGCACCTGATTCTCATTTTGGAGACACACACTCCCATGGATCAACGTCAAAGGCTCGTGGAAACGGAGCCAAGAGCTCGTGGAAAGCAGGGATTTCATTTGCCAGCCCTAAACAAATTAGAGATGTTAAATAAACATCTTCTTCTTGCTTAGACCAGTCAAAAGGGAGAGGAAGCACCCGGCTGCTTTCAATAAAAATGTTGTGTAAAACGAGAGAGTCACAGATGGCAAAGTTTATTTTTTTGTTTTCCAAAGGGCGATTTTAATTTTGATTGAAGCTCCCTGATTTCTTTCCTTCTTTGATTTCCCTAAAGCAACGCTGCAGCAGACACAGTTCTCCCAGTTTGGGTTCTTAGGCAGTGCTGCTGGGCTGAAATTCTCAGCTGGAAGAGTTTTTCAGTTGTTCACGGAAGATGTGATCCAGTGCCCATCCAAATCCGTGGGATTCTTTCTATGATTCCAATAAATTTGGGGGAAATCCGTGGGGTTTGAGCTGAATCCCAGGGAATTCATAGAAAGATCCTCTGGGCCTTAAGAAAATGTGGCTGAGGCTCCTTCTTTCTGCTCCCCTTGCAAAGCAATGGACCTGTTCTGACAGGGGCTTCTCAGGGAATAAAACATTTAATTAATGGGAAATTGTGTTCAAATTGTTCAGGTTTTTAACTATATGGAAATAAAAAATGCTATTTTGTTGTGGAGGGGTTAAAATTTATTGCAATTTTTTACCCTCTTATAACAAAAGAGGGAAGAAATGAGTAAAAATGATGTGAAATATTGTGATTTTCTTAAAACTTATCATCAAAAAAATCAAACAAATTTCTGAAGCAAAATACTGGATTCCACATTTCCTTCTTTAGCAAGACTAATTCTCACAGGAGAGGACAAGGAAGATGGACAAGGTCATAGAAATTAAAGAACATGATGATTTTTTACTTTAGGCATCAGAGTTCTTTTTCAAATGCTGAACTGAGAACCAGAAAACATCTCATACCATTTAAAATCATTTTTATTCCAATTTATGCTCTTTACCTGAACATTTTAATTAATGCTAGCAGGAAAACCCATATAAAGGATTATAACTGTGATTATTGAAAGGTTTCCCAGAGAAGCTGTGGCTGCCCCATCCCTGGAAGAGTCCAAAGCCAGGTTGGAGCCACCTGGGATAGTGGAAAGTGTCCCTTTCCATGGAATGAGATGATATTTAAGGTCCTTTCCAGCCCAAACCACTCTGGGATTCCATGATTTCATGCTTCTGCCAAAGCTTGTCCAAATATTGACAGAAATTATTTTCAAGCCCCAAAATAATTTAAAGAGATATTTGTAACTTCCTTTTTTTTTTTTTTTTTTTAAATGAACAAAACTGGAATTTGTTATGATAGAATTTAAATTACAGTTTCTGCTTTACATCAACAAGGGCTGAACAGTGACTGGATATAACATTTAAACCTGGCCTATAGAAATGGGGTTAAGTCTCCTTGCTCAGCCTGGCTTAGGACTCAGGTCCTTGTAGGAGCCATCTCTGAATCAGCTGCCTTCTTTTGGGCTGTTGACCCTAAAACTGGAATTTTTTCCCATTTTTCCTGTGGAACTGTGCTTGTTTTAGCAAAGCTTTGATATCTTTGGCTTTGCAAAGCTCCAGCTGGGGCTCAAAGGAGGGGAGAGAGGCTCTGTCTTAAGTCCACTCCACTGTTGTGGTGATTCCTGACCCTGGAAGCTCCGGTGGATTGGGAGAAGATAAACTGGGATCAGGAGGGACAATTGCATTGATCTCTTTTCCAGGCTGAGGGGAAAATACTGGCTCTTTAACTAAAAGAAAAGCAGCTCATTGTTCTGCAGCAGGAAAATTAAATCCATTCCACTACATCAGATACAGGAAGATTTCTCCATTAAAACACAAAGAAATTTGCAAAATAAACTGTAGCCTTTTAAGATGAATGTGTTTGGATGTTTACAGAGATAAAACAATACCTTTTCCAAAGGCCAACCTTGTATTTTCCACTTTTTCAGGTTCTTTTTCAAGTGACCAGTGGAGTGTTGAAAAATTATTCTTTGTGAGAAAAAAGCAAGTGGAAATAAAATAAGAACTAAAAAAGAGTGAGTTCTTTAGCTGAAATGTAGGAGGATTTAATTTGATTTTAAAAAACACCCTTCAAGAAAAAATGTTCAGTTCAGTTGCAAAAAGCCCTTGCTTTGGGTGGAGGGGAGAGGAACAAAAAAATATATATATAAAACGTTGGTGGAAACTTATTGTAACAGTTTGGGTAATAAATACATATGGTTCTATTGGCATGTCCACTATTGTTCTTTTACAGGAAATTTAATGGTCCCAGCAGAGATGGAGGAGGTCTGGCTCTGCTGGAGCCCAGATCCTTGGTGTCAGGCAGAGAAATCCCACCCAGAGGCTCAGCTTTAGCAGCAGAGGGAAAGATGTCAGGGAAAAACAAGGAATTAATGAGCAGAAGGAATAATGGGGCACCTAAAGGAGGTGCCCACCCTCAAAAGCTGAGCCAGGAAACAGCACATCCTTCATTCCCATGGGGGTTCATCTGGAAGTGGAGATGAAGAAAAGTGAGTGTCTGTCTCTCCCTGCTTGGTCTGCCTGGGGTTTGTTTTCCCTCTGTTGTCGGTGGGGTTTGGTAACCCAGGGAGAAGTGAGAGCAGGGGCAGGAAGGCTCTTCCCACCCCCCTCACTGTTCCGAGGTGCTGCTCCCACTGGAATCAATCAGTGCAGGACCAGCAGAGCTTGGCTCTGGCTCCCAGTGAAGCAAGATCCTGCTCTGTTGCCTGGAAAACATCTGCTGGGGTGGAAAGAAGGAACAACAAACACGGGAGAGAAGAGGGAGAACGGGGCTGGTAAAAGGCTACGGGACTTTCAGGGTTTGGTCCAAAGCCCACAGTGAGTCAGGGACTCTCAGGACTGAGGTCACAGAGCTTTGGATCAAAGCTCAGGGAGACTTTTAACCTTTCCAAAGCTGGGATTGTCAACCTGTGGTGGGTTGTGATCTGGAAAAGTCAACTAAGAAATCACAGCAAGAGCTTAAAAAATAGATTTAATTTGACAGAAGGATGGGGGAGGTTAATTCCATGTGAAAACCTTGAGAGATCCATAAAACAGATTTGTTATACCAGCACCCCAGAGCATTCCATTGCCTTTTCCCTGCTTTGCTCCTCCACTCCATTGGCACTGGAATCTTCCTTAAAATCTGCTCCCTCAGAACACCTGCAAAAGAAACTGGTAATGGCTTGTGGACAGAAAAATAAATCATACCCAAATATTTGGATGCAATTCATTTTCTTGAGTGTTAATTCAACCAAGAGCTACATTGACACAACTGCAAAATTTACTTATTCATGGAAATATTGGTTGAAGAAAAAAACAACAACCACAACTAAGCAAAAGTGCAAAACAATGGCAGGGATCCCAGACATGGATCAAGCCAATTAAATTGCTGGACTTGTTACCAAAGTTTCTCTGGATTTTTGCATGTTACAGTCAGTATTTATACATATAGGATTTACTATATAAATATAAAAGTACACAGACTAGCAGTTCATGATGTAGGAACCAATAATTACAACTCCTCAGTTCTTCAGGGGTGGATTCAGAGCGAAATTTGCTGGACTCTCCACATGAAGAGTCAAACCTCAAGGTGATCCAACTGGGACAACTCTGGGATTGCCCTAAATTGCAATTTAAGCTTTTGTGCCTGCTCTGAGGAATGTTCTGAGTGTCCTTCAACATCAGGGCCAGCCTGCCTTTATTCCATCTGCTCTTCCAATATCAGAGGTCTAAGGGAGCTCAGCTGATCCTCCATGGAAGCACCAAGTCTTGCAGACAGGACAGGGAATCTATAAGGCAGGAATGCTCTGAATTTCAGGCTGCTCTCCTGAAATGCAGCATAAGAAAATCTCATCTTTCTTTTCTGCAATAGTTCCAGGCTAATTATAATAACCTTAAATCCTTTCATCCCTTAATGGTGTGGTTATTACACCAGAAAGTCACAATAAAATGGTTATTAATGTGCTGAGAGGCTGAGCTGAGTTTAATACACTAATCCTGGACTTGGAACCATTCTTTGCTTGTCACAACTGCACAGACAGATGCAACAGACTTGGAGCCAGTGGAGGTTTCTCAGCACCTTGACCCAGCCAGGTCTGAGTACCTGAAATCACATCCATATTAACAGCTCTGCCAGGAAGATTTTCCCAGAATGGCCCTGCCTTCATTAAGGAAATGCCACTGAAAAAATCAGCTGTCAATTCCTACATCTGCATTAGGAAATGGGAATCTGAGTCAGGAAACTATCCCTGTGTGCTGAAGTCTTGTCCTGGCAGAGTTATTCCAAAGGAAGATTTTCCACCTGCTTCAAAGCTCCTTCGTAGCAGAGTTTTGATGATGTGTGACTGTCTTTAGAAATATTGATGTTGTGCAAAAATGGTGTTTAATCAGATTTATCGGTGTTTGCCTTGGGCAAGGAAGTGCTGAAGAGCCCCTGAGTGCCCTCACAGTGCAAGGCAGGTTAATTCTGGATGAACTTTGAGCTGAAGGAATGGTCCCAACGCCAATTCTCAGCTCTCTCAGCCCGCACAGACATTGTCTGTTAGGATCATACCTGCCAAAAACCTTTGGAAGGAATCTACTGGGGAAGTCACAAACTGCTCAGATCCCAGAGATTTTTGCTCTTTTGGCTTTCTTCTTGCTGTTGCCAGATGGCCAAAAAAATAGTTTTATCATCAAAATCCCCTGTAAAATTAAGAAGGGATGAAATAAAATTGCTGCTAGAAGACAAACCAGCAGAAACGTGATTGTACCATGAATTTTGAGGTATTTACACTGTGCCATTTCTGTGCAGTCTGAAATCCTTATGGACTCTTCTTCTTGTAATACCTTCAGAATCCTTTGATCAACTACTGTCAACTTTAACAGAAGTCAGGCAGCTTTACAGTTCCTACAGTTACGATGTAAAATTGTGGTTAAGAAAGAGAATCAAGGAGTGTTTTACCAAAACAAAGCTTGAACTTGCCCCTATTAAGCACTAAGGGATCTACAGAGGCAGGAGATAATATAAAATCCCAATATGGGGAGATGTCAGTCAATCCTAACTCAGGCTTTCATCCACACATAACACATCAACCATGAGACCTTGTGCTACAGGGGACAAAACTTCATCTGTTCCATCACTCAGGCCTGATTAACTCTGTGGCCAGCAGCAATAATTCTGCTTTTTCCTTTCCTCCTGTCTCTTAACAAGTGTTGTTTGGCTCTGTATATTTGGTTTTGATCAATGTCTCCCATTTCCAGAGTATTCTGGAATACCAGGTCTTTGAACTGCACTTTGTGAAGAAATCCCCCACGCCCTCTGGATTTTTTCTGTTCCAGATGGGATGGAGCCAGATTTATATTAAATCAAGTACCTTTTAGGATATTCCCCAAATATTTTGGAAAAACTCTTTCTTGTCAGGAGCCCAGGACTGTGATCACTCTGTGCTTCAAGTTTTCTTCGAGTTCCATGAAGAATCCTGTTGGCCACGACCCAAAGCAGGTTATTTTGCTAATGGATTTTGCTTGGAGGCAATTCCCTTCACCCTACTCTCATATTATGCTGAATCCAAGCACCACACTGTCCCTGATTCTCACATGACCAGACCCACAGCAGCCTCTCAACGTGTTTTTATTTCTGTTAAAAATTAAAATCAAATGAATGGCTTTTAAGAAGACACTTTCAGCAAAACATTTCCACTTTTAACTAGAAACAGGTTTTTCTCTTCTTAACAACAGATTGTGGTTCTCAAAAGCCAGAACCCTCTCAAAATTCAGATTATTTTGCCTTTTTCTTCAATGAAATAATAGCAATTCCTAGAAAGAGAACTGTGCCCAAATGGGAGCAGCTCCAAGGTGTTGCTCCCTGATCCATGGCCAACAGTGGACTCCCATTAAACCATGGAAGTGAGGAGGTTTGGGATACTCTACCTGCTGAGATCAGAGTATCTCAGCACTCCAGAGCACCACAAGGGGCCTGAAGAGTGTTAGGAATTGGCCTGTCATGAATTATATGAATCAGAGAAACGAGATGGGAGGTAGATCCTTCATCCAGAGTTCCACATCTCTACCTGCTGGAGTCAATCTAAGCTGGAGCAGCAACCATCACGGGGCTGAAATAGCTTTCCCTCTGCATTCCCATTGGCAGGAGCTTTGGAAAACAGTCAGCCCAGCACACAGGGAGGTCACATACCAGCTCTCATCCCTGAGCTTCAGCCAGTCCAACCCACCCTCAGTAACACAAGATAAATCTGCTTTCCAGCCCTTTTTTTTGGCTCTTCCCTGTGGAACCACAGTGCCTGGATGGATGGCTGAAGGACTTACTCTTTATCCCTGAAAATACAAGATAAAGCTTCTATATCTGTGTGTGTTTAGTCTTCCTTTTGTAACTCTTCAGCTTTCAGGATTGACGTGTTTATTTTGTTGGGGTGAATTGAGATCTTAGTCCCTTCCTGGAGAACTGGAATGTCACCTTTCCTTCCTTTCCCAGCAACTGTCGTCTGCCTTCTGCTTCTCCCTTTTTCTGGAAAGACCAGGGAGTGAAATCTGATGACACAAAGCCATGCAGTGACATACGGGGGCCCATGTTTGGGAAGCCCCTGTTCAGCCAAATCCTGGAGTCCTGGGGACAGTTCTGGTGCCCCCAGCAAAAAGAAGGACATGGATCTGTTGGAGCAAGTCCACAGGAGGCCATGGAGTTGATGAAGAGACTGAAGCAGCTCCCCTTTGGAGAGAGGCTGAGAATGTTGGAGCTGTTTAACCTGGAGAAGAGAAGGTTGTGTGGAGACTTCAGAGCCTCTTCCAGCACCTAAAGGGGCTACAAGGAAGATGGAGAAGGAACTTCAGGAACGGGACACTGGGAACTCAGTTCATCAGGAAATTGAGTGACAGGACAAGGGGAATGGCTTCAAACTGACAGAGGGCAGAGTTAGATGGGATATAGGGAAGGGATTCCTGGCTGGGAGGGTGGGGAGGGACTGGGCTGGATTTCCCAGAGAAGCTGTGGCTGCCCCTGGATCCCTGGGAGTGTCCAAGGGCAGGTTGGAGCCCCCTGGGACAGGGGGAGGTGTCCCTGCCCAGGGCAGGGGTGGCACTGGGTGATCTTTAAGGTCCTTTCCAACCCCAGCCATTCTGGGATTCTATGATTCCATATATCCCCCATCATCTCACCCCATGTGCAATGTCTGCCTGAGCAGCCTCTTTCTCAAGGCACAAAACACACTTTTCCTTGACTTTTCTATGACCAGAAGGTGTGTGGGCAGTTGCTGGAGCCCGGTTCATTATTGTGGGGTGAGGACAAGGCTCATGGACCCTCTCCCTGCTCCAAGGTACCCCCTGATGGACCTCCCTGGGCAGGACCTGCTCCTCCAGAGGAGGAGAAACAAATCATTACAAATCATTACAGGGCTGTTTTACAGCCATCCATAAAATAGTGAACTTCCAAGCCTGGATCCCAACAGTGGGAAGATGTAACTCCTACACACCAGTGCAAACACCCTCATTGTTTGGCTGTTAAGCCCTGGGAAAAGGCTGGAATGCAAAACCCTCTTTCCCTGTGCCAGGCTGTACCTCACCCAGAGGGTGAGAACTCACACACGCCATCTCCTCTGGGAGCTCCTGCATTTCCCAATTATTCCTGGGGTGCACATTGTCACAAGGCTCCCTCTGGAATCCAGTTTTTCCTGATTCACAAGGGGCAGAAAGCTCTAGATTTGATCTTTTCCCTCTCCCTTAAGTCAGGTCAGGACTGTGTAAGACAACAGATGGAAGGCAAACAAAAGTGAAGCACAGTTTAAAAACGCACTTTACAGGACTGTTGCCTTTGTGTCCTTTTTCCAGGATTCCTTTGGCATTTTCTAGCTGGAGAAAGAGACTCCCAAGTTGCGATGATCCCTGCAGCACCTCAGAGCTGCCTTTGTGTTTTCCCTGCCTTCAGTTCCTGTGGAGTTTCTGTGATGCCCTGGATGGGTCTCCCTGGAGCCAAAAAAACTGGACACTTAAAAGTAATTCCCCGTCCCTCTTTCACACCTAATCAGCCCTGGGGTTTGTGTGAGAACTGTGTCAGTGTTCCCTATCGATCTTCAAAGGATAAAAGAAGGGATTTAAAGATATGAGGGATCCCCTTGGTTCCTCTCTCTTCCCAGGATGGATTTTGCCTAAGGGTGGGTGGGAGCTGCGACTTGGATCTGTGCCAATTTATTCTATGGAATTTTGTGGGTCATTTACGGGAAAATAGCAGAGGGGCAGAAGATTCAGGTGGAGTCCTCCTTAGAAAAGGTGTGGGGGAAGGAGGGAGGAAGAAAAGATTGTAATTTTGGATGTAATTCCACCCCTGGCTTAAAACTTCCCATTTTATTTAATTGAGGCCACAGGCAGCGGGTTTAGAGAATCAGCTTCTGCTTATTCTTCACAAGAGATGGAAGGGGATTGTTTATAACTGAGCAAGGTGCTCCTCTAGGAATTTTCTGTGCCTCAGGTAGGATGTGTCCAGCATACTTTAAATTTTTGGCTATTAAATATCCCGGGACCAGGTTTTCCAAGATATTGATAAGGTGAGAGGCTGCTTGAAATTTTGAGGGAATGTCCCAGAAAAAGAGATTTTCTGCGGCACATTTCTACCCTCTATTAGTAATTTAATATCTTGGAATTTTATCTGTTGTAGGATTAACAATAATTGCGGAGAAAAATGACCACTCAGCGAGTGATTTCGTTTTTAATCTTAAGAAGTTTGTTGAAAATTTTCCATGATTAATTTCAACCTTTTTGGTAAGTGGAGGTAGATGAATCCCATCTGCAGAGTACAGACTTTTGCTTCCAAACTTGACTTTGATTTCCTGTAGGAAACTTGTTAAATAGATCTGTAAAATCCACTTTTCTCCCTGATCTTTTCCAGGGATAACCAAAGTGTCAAGACAGGAGGAGACCACACAACAGCTTAAATCTTTTACCCGAGACATTATTTCCAGCTATCGGATCCCAATATCCAATTGATTTCCTAAATACATCTCAAGGCAGCTGATAATTCTCTCCATCCTTTACTTTTGTTGGCAGGTTGTGCCAGGCACATTTTTCAAAGCTTTTCTCTGCCTTCCCTATTTGAAAAGAAATGTCTCTTTTATTGTAAGACACAACCCTTCCTTCCCTTGCTCATTAATATTGTTTGGGAGATTTATTGCAGGGAATGAGCTGAACTACTGACACAGGACTGCTCCTCGTGTTCTGTGCAATTCCTCGCGTTCAGAAATAAATTAAATTCTGAAATAAATTAAATTAATAAAGAGAATTCCTCTAAATATTAATTGTTCCAAGTGTTCTGCATCTGTTGCTATGCATTAACCTCAGACCTTCCAAGTTGGAATCAAAGATTCACAGAATGGTTTGGGTTGGAAGAGACCTTAAAGACCATGTGTTCCAACTTCCCAGGGGAGGTTCCCAGGGATGGGACATTTACCACCTCTCTGGGCAACCTGTGCCAGTGTTTCACCACTGCCATCATAAAGAAGAGAATTTCTTCTTTTTATTTAGTTTGGATCAACTATCTCCTGGATTAAAACCAGCACCCCTTGTCCCACTGCAGCAGGGCCTTGGTTAAAAAATTTGTGCCTGTTTTTCTTAAAAACCAGCTGTAAACTATTTTAACTCAGAGGTTTGTCCCACCAAACCTGGGTTAAATGCTTTTCTGTGGCTCTTTGGTGACAAAACAAATGAGGACGATTGTGCTGGCTGGACACACAGAAAATTCAGCTTTTCCTGAACTCTTGTTGCCTTGTAAATGTTCGTTTCTGTCAGATACTGAGGGGCTGGAGAATGGATTCAAACATTTTGGCATCAGAAATGGCACGAGATCTCAGGAACTCTGTCATCAAACATGGGCCAATCCACCAAAGGATTTAAAAGCCCTCAAAAGAAAATGTTGCCTCATCAGCCACTCTCAGATCGATTTCCTTACAAGTCCCTCACAGAATTCCAGGACAACCATTGGCTTCCAGGGAATTCTTGTTCTACTCCAAAGGGACAAAACCCAGCAGAGAGTGGCAGGAGATCTCAAGTCCCATCCAGGGCCTTTGAAACAGAACTCAGAGTGATGGAGATGAAGGTGTGTATTCCCAGGGTACAGGAGGGAATTCCAGCAGAACTAAAGTTGGAGAACAATCCATGGATTAAAATGTGATTTTTAAAAGAGCTTTTTCTTCTGTTGGTGCAGTTATTTAAAATGAACTCAATCTCTTTGAGAAAGAGAGTGTACATTTGATTTAGTTGTTGGGATTTTTTTTTAATTCATGGAGTTTATCCAATTCCTCTCCAAAGCTTTGGGTACCCAGATGATTATTTCTATGTCACTCTGTACATATTTAATTGTGCAAGGCTGTGTAACACACTCACAGATTTCCAAGTCCACAAGTTCTATTTTACTGATCTCCTACTTCCCACAGGGCACTGAACTCCAGAATTTTGGATTCTGGGGGGGGTGTTCTAAGACTGCAAGTTCCCTTTTCATTCCAAATTAAGATGAGAAGATTAATTCTTCCTTCTTTAACTAAATGGAAATGTATCTGTCAAAATGTTTTCCTTCAACATTTTCTTTTACCAAAAAAACTGAAATATTTCAGCATTCCTTGAAACTGGATTGTTTCACTTGGATTCCCTGGTCTGACCGGAAGTATTTTATTTGACATTGGTTCAATTCTAATCTGCTTTTAGGATTTCTTTGTTTCCCTGTGGCTCGTTGCCACCTGGAAGGTTTAGTCCCAAACCTGTTGGTGTCATTTTAAACTTTGGTCCAAGTTCTCTAGCTGGGTTGTCCTTCCTGAGTGTCCCTCCTATAATTCCATGGAACACTTCACAACCTCCATCCTTGGACATTTTTAAAACTGAATTGGGTTTGTTGCAGCTTGAAAGGGAATCAGCTGGTTGGATGATCCACTGAAAGACATCCCTTCCTACAGAAACTTTCTCATGATTTTGTGATTAAAATTCTGCTTTAAGGGATTTGCTCTTTCTGCAGATGTGGAAAGTCCAGGGTTTGGGTGTTCAGTCCCACATTTGAGCTCTGCTGGGAGCTCCCACAGCCACAGATCCCTCACTTGCTGCACTGGCCCTTTTTAGTTGTTCTTTGCTGGTGCCTGGAGCCACCAGTGAAGCTTCAGATATCGGGGAATATTGGAAATATATTGCCCAGAGCCCAC
This sequence comes from Serilophus lunatus, assembly GCA_013399895.1. Taxonomy (NCBI): domain Eukaryota; kingdom Metazoa; phylum Chordata; class Aves; order Passeriformes; family Eurylaimidae; genus Serilophus; species Serilophus lunatus. The sequence continues at coordinate 49,894 of VXBA01005771.1, read as the reverse complement.
ATTAGGTTGACACAGGATGGTTTCTTCTGGCTTAAAACACACAGACTGTGGCTGTTAAGAGGGATGGAGAATCATTCTCTCCCAGTTCCTTTCCTGTCCTTCCCCCCCTCTTTTCCCCTGGATGTTGCAGTAGGTCCAGGAGAAGAGCAGCCCCATAACTTCCCCTGCTGCTGATGCCAAGTTTGCACCAAGGGCTCTTGCAGGAATGTGACTGGAATACATTGAGCCAGAGGTTTCTCTCCGGAGGTTTTCCCAAAGTAATTCCACCTAGCAGAACAAAAGCTGCAGGAAAATACTGCATTTCTTATGAAACAGATGTTTTAATGCCTCGCCAGTGCCTAATAAATGGCAATGTATTCACTCTGTCAAGGCTGCAAGCTTCAGAAATTACATTTAATACTGGTATAAATACAGGAAACCACACGGAAAATAGACAAGGAAAGTAACTGGGTCTCATGTAAGAGAAAAAAAAAGCTGGTGTGAGATTTCACCCAGGCACAGGTGGGTGTGTATCTCTCTATATCTGGGTATATCTGGATTTATCTGGATACATCTCTGGTTATCTCCACATTTTAGTGACTGTTACCAAAGAGCTGAGCAGCTCTGGGGGACTCAAGCAAACCTCACCTGCCAAAAAAAAAAAAAAAAAAAAAAAAAAAAAAAAAAAAAGGGAAAAAAAAGGAGAATTCAGAAGTCAGAGTTAAAACCTTACCCCTGACTAATGGTTCCCACAGTTCCCCTCATTCCTTTCAGCTTCAGTGCCCTGGCCTGGATTGCACGAGTGAAATGAGGACTGAAGTTATTTCAGGCAATTCTGACAGCACCAAAAAAAGGACTTTGATGGACAATACCCTGAGAGGGTCAGGACTGACTGGCTGCCTAAACACTTCCACCTCCTGGCTCCAGGCTGGACTCTGGAGAATCCCCCTGCAGCACCTTGCAGGGTGGGAAGAGAACAGACAAAAATGATTGATAAAACCAGCTCCTGCTCTGCCCAGTCGTGGTTTAAAGTCTCTTCACGCCTTAGACCCTCCAGGTTGGACCAAGGGATGGAGATGAGCAATTACTAAGCTTTTTTTTTTCCTGTTGGCACCTGCTGTTCCTGGTTCCACACGTGGGATGCTGCTCTCCATGTATTAAACAATGTTTTTACAATGTGTTTCTAACTCTGCTCCCTGCTTCTTTTTTTTTTTTTTTTTCACATTTGTAGCAAAATCTGTCCATTATTTATTCACCTGGACCTTTCCAAACTCCAGGACAGTCTTTTCCATTGATTTCAGTGTGGACTGGATGAGATCTTTCAGGTTTCTGAGCGTGATTTGAAGCTGTTGTTGACACCCAGACCTGTCATTGCAGCAGGGGGATTTTTTATACCCACTTTTGTTTCCAACCTCCAAACAGCTGTGAGGCCATAAAAAATCAACTTCAGATCAAAACCAAAATGCTGAAACTCAGCAACAGTTTTGTAAAGGAGTAGAAAATTGATCCTTCCCTTTGTCCTGACACTCCAAGAGTCCCAGTAACTCAACATTTTCTCTGTCAAGGGCTTCCCCCTCCTTCTCTCTTTGGAATTTCCTCCCCTTTGGCTTTTGTCCAGGATGGGAATTCTTACCTTCAGGGTGAGGAATAAGGTGCATTAATTTACTTTTGCCTTCTAGATATTTGTTTTCCTTGGTCTAAGGAATGTTTTCCAGTGCTGCAAAGAAAGGTGCTGCAGGTGGAGCCTGGTCCATGAAGGAAGATGCACAGTCCCTTCCTCTGTCATTCACAGACTCCTGCTCTAGATTCTCCAGGGCAGAATTTAGGATATTTAAGGCTGGGGGGTGTCTCTGGAGATTGTCTAGTTCACCTCTGCTGGAGAATGATGCTCATGTCAGGTTTGGAATATCTCCAGGGATGGAGACTACAACCTCCCTGGGCAACCTGTTCCAGAGTTCAACTTCCCTCACAGCAAAAACAAAAGGGTTTTCTCTGTGTAAACAGAACTTCCAGGATTTCAGTCTGTGTCCTTTGCCCCTTTCCCTGTTTCTGGGCATCACTGAGAACACCCTGGTTCCATCTTATTTTCTCCTTCACCAGCAGGTGTTTCATTGAATCCCAGACTGGTTGGGGTTGGAAGGGACCTTAAAGATCATCTTATTCCAAACCCCACCTCCCACTGTCCCAGGGATCCCAACCTGCCCTTGGACACTCCCAGGGATCCAGGGGCAGCCACAGCTTCTCTGGGAAATCCATCCCAGTCCCTCCCCACCCTCCCAGCCAGCAATTCCTTCCCAATCTCCCATCTAACCTTGTCCTCTGTCAGTTTGAAGCCATTCCCTCTTATCCTGTCACTTCAGACATTTGGAAATAGTTTTTCTCCATCTTGCAGCTCCTTCAGGTCCTGGAAGGCCAAATTAACTCATCCTGAAGCTCCTCCTCTCCAGCTGAACAATCCCAGCTCTCCCAGCCTTTCCCCATCCCTCTGCTCATCCTGGTGCCTCCTCTGGACTCTCTCCAGCAGCTCCAGGTCCTTGTCCTGTGCTGGATTGAATCCCAGAGCTCTCCCATCCCAGTGTTGGCCCCCAGACATTGCTCCCTGAGGAAGAAAATGAAATTATGTCCCACCAAGGCAGGAGAAACACAGATCTTGGTGTCTCTGTGCTCAGGGCCCCATCTGTTTGCTGTCTTCACATGAAAGCTGTGTGACCATGGAAACAGGGCTGGGATTTTTGCCTGATTGCAGCAATATGCCCATTTGTTGTTTTTCCTATTAACCTTCCAGTGATGGAGTGAAAAGATTAGGAAATGAGCTACATGAAAGAATTCTGAATGATATTCCCTATCAGATCTGGCTGCTCCTGAGGTATGTTAGAAATGAGCCTTTCCAATGAGGGGAGGGTTATTCATCAGAGTCCTTTTAAACTTGGAATTCACGGGTCAAAATGAATGTGTGTCTCCTTCTTTCTCTTTCAAAGAAATATCTGAATAAAAGGGGCCATGTTGACCTTGGAAATTACCTCCTTCTGCTCCTGGAGGAGAAGAGAGGCAGAAGGAAGGGGTTAGAAGGGCAAAGTGCTTTGGGGTTTGGATGTCAGGCTCTTCTGCCTTCTGTGCTGAACAACACAAGGGATGAAAAATGGCATTTTTCTGCTCACAGCCCCTGGATCAGCCTTACACCTGCAAATCTTGACTAGCTCCTAACTATTAAAGAGGAAAAAAAGGGGACCTGGTGGAAGAAACCTTGCAGAGCATCTAAGGCTTGGCTTAGTGCTGAGCACAGCAGAGAACAGAGTCTGTAGGGAAGGATCATGTCCCAAACAACCAACAAGGAAAGAAAGGCAATAGCTCTGAGCAAACCTAATTAACAGCAGGCTCTGGTTGCTTCATCCTCCAATCAAGCCTTTAGTCAAATTCTAGACGAGCCAAGAGAAAGATTTCTAGTAACTAAACATGTGGATACTTCAGCATTCCTGGAAAATCAGTGTCTGCTGTGGCAAATACTGCCCCAAGGCTTTGCAGGTCTGGCCTAAGCAAAAGTGATGGGGCAGAGGGAAGGGAGCAAAAAGAGTTAAATGCCATAAAAAGCAGCTTAAAAACTGAGAGTGAGCAAGATATCCAACACAAACCCTTTGCTGAGCAATCCCTGAGCAGATGCTGCTGCTCAAGGACACAAAACTTTGGAGGAGCTGCTCCCATATGTACTAACGTTTCAGACATTTAAAAGGAGTTTTCAAGCTTCACAAAGGAAATGTTGTAATATTTTCATTATATTTTGTCAGTACTTTAATGGGTTTGATTCTCTGTGCTCCTTTAAAAAGACTGGATTTGGATTTGAGGGGGAACGAGAGCCTGTGGTTCTTTCATCTCTAATGTTATGGAGGGAAAATAATAATAAAAAGTCACAAGAAAAAGTAGCAAATAAAGGTTTTTATGAAGAAGGTATCAAGATAGAAATTCTATTTTTATTTAAACAATCTAGTCTGAAAATAATAACATTACCTGAATGTAAAAGTGGACTTGAAAGAGAAGCAAAAAAACTTAATAGGAAATACATTTTCCCAAAGGAATGGAGTTGACCTTTTCCTGGTTTATGTTTTGGACTTTGTTCTCAGGTATTTTTTTGGGGTGAACTTGTGGTGATGAAAAATGAAATTATATGTTGATGCAAATAACTCCAAATCCAAAAGATATTTCATAATCCATGGCTTAGAAAGTGCTTCAGGACTGTGGAAATGGCAGAAATTTAAATAAACATTTGGGAACTTGGAGGACTGGTGTGTTTTTTAGTCCCTTCAAGTTTCCTCTCTCAAAAGAACAAAAACAATGCAAAAAAAATCCACCCCAAAAATCCCCCCCAAACAATGAAAACAACACAAAATAAACCCCCTCATGAACAAAAAGAACATCATTAAAATGCAGAGCCAAAGCTCTCTGATGGAACAAAGGGAAAGCAGAACAACAGGGAGGAAAATGAAATAAAACATTTTGAACAAAACTGGACATTTAATCAGAATAAAAATCTTTGTATTTTCCAGGTTGAGGCTTTAGGAGTTTGCTCAGGATGAGAGCCTGGTTTGCCCAAAACATTGTACAAATTTGGATGAATTTTTTGGTGCCTTCACCATTTTTTGTTGCAACTGAAAAGTGGAGGAGAGCAAAGCAGAGGAAAATATTCACAATTCCTCCCCCTCTTTTTTTCCCAGCTCCCTGTAAAACCAGGGAATGTGTCTGAAGACAGAAGGTGAGCTGCACAGTCCAGGATTTGTCCAACCCATCCCACATCTCTGGCTGAGAAAGGATGGATTCCTCCAGCTCCTGTCCCCAAATCCAGCAAAGCAGGGAGTTAAAGCAAGGGAAAAAAAAAACCCTTGGAGAATGAATTTCCCAGGAATGTCTTGATTTCACCACTGTTAATCAATTGAAGGGCAATTCTGTCACACCCTTGGCTGGGAGGTACCTTAGTGACCACAGGGAATTTGGGATAATTCCCAGTATTCCAGGATATTTTGGAGGAACTCATGGAAGGGCAGGTGGGAGGAGAAGTTCCCTGGGTGCTTTGTGGGGTTTGCTCTTCATTCTCAAACCCCTGGTGGGTGATTGGAGAGTTTTCCTGTGAGGAGAAGGGAATGTGGAGAAGGAACATGAAGATTTTCCCAAGGAAAACAAGGAATGGCTTGGAAAAGTGTCATCCAACAGCTTTAATCTTCTGTCTCAGTGGGTTTAATGCTCCTTGAGTTTCATTTTTAAATGTTCATTTTATGGGTCAGTTCCTGTAGGAATGGTGTGACAAAGTCCTGGAAAATTCACAAAAATCAGGATGTCCCCCTGGATTAATTGCAGTGTAGGATTTTATCCTGGTTACAAACACAGCTTGGATTTCAATGCCTTCATTTTCTGGGGTTTATCTTTGGTAACTCATTGCAAGAAATGCTTTCAAACAGTTCTATGGCTCTTTAATCCGTAAATTTGCTGTAAAATTATTATTATTTTAATTCAATTAAGCTCTAACCTTATAGATTTTTATGGTTTGTTTTTAAAAGAAAGGGTTCTCAATAAAATTATTGTGTGGGCTTGTTTGGGGTTTGGGGGGGGGTTTTTTGTTTGTGGGGTGGGGTTTTGTTTGTTTGTTTGGTGATTTGTTGTTGGTTTGTTTTGTTATTTTTTTAAATAATTATTTTGGTTAATAATTATTTTGATAATATTAATATATTATCTTTTATTAGAAAATATTTTCTAACCCTCTGCCACTTCCATGAAGTGAAATTGCACTAGAAGTGAACAGGAAAGAAACATTCAAGGTTCTATATCCAGACTTCAAATAAATTGGAAAAGAGCTTTACCTGAAATATATGACACAGAACTTATTTCCTCATTGGAAGGAGGTTGGTATTACAGTGAATTTTGAATTTTCTCCTCAGTTTTTTGTGACTACACATAGAGAAAGATTTCTCAACCTGTTTCAATTCAAGGCAGATGAATTCAGGAGGGGGAAAAACATGTGAATGACCTCATTTCTGCAATATTAAATCAATACTTTCCATAGACAACTGAAAAAGTTAAACAAAACTTTAACACTTTCTGTGTCCTTTGACATTCCATCATTTATTTTATTTTTTTATTTGTTTTATATTCCCATTGAATTGTGCTTTTTCAAAGCAAAGAGAAAACGTTGTGTTTTTAGAAAGAGAGCTCTTGGAATTTAGACTAAAATATTGGGATTTTTACCAAATTTTTTGTGCATTTTCCATCTTTAGAGACTTCCTCAGAAAACCAGGTTTAAATCTCACTGGATTTCTTCCAGCTTTGATCCTGGTTTTCCTTTCAGAACATCTGGAAGCCACGAGCAGCTCTTGTTTTCCAGAGGGAAGTGAAGAAGTGCTGCCTTCAACCTCTTGATCTCCCTGGCTTGTGTTGATGTGTCCCAAGGGATTTGGGGATCCATGGGATTTATATCCCTGTCTGTGATCCTGACCCATCTCTGTGTCTTTGCCTTGATTTTCCCTGTATTTCTGTATTCCATTAGAATTTACACTGGGATTTTGAAAACACTGAACTGGGTATTTCTGATTTTATATAAAAAAATAAATAAATCTGGATTTTATTTTAAAAACTTATTTATTTTTCTGTCCTTATTTTAAAAAAAAGACAATTTCAGTGCTGCCTTTTGCCACCACTGACCTGCCCATGCTGATGCCAAAAGGGATTTCAGAATCCAATAGTTTTTTATCCCTGTCTGTGATCCTGATCCACCTGTTTCCCCTCCTTGAATTTCACTGTATTTCCTTATATTTGTGTATTTTAGTGGCTTTTGCACCGGGATTTTTGAATTAGCTGAAAACCAGGAACAAGATATTTCTGATTTTAACAGATTTTTTATTTAAGAAGAAAAATAAAGACAATTGAAGCTTCTTAGGACGTGACACAACTTTAGTGAAGGAGTGTGACCAAAATAAACAGTGTTAGATGAGTTTGGGAAGCCTTTCCCAACCACATCCAGGGAAATGAAGAGGCATTAATTTTATACAGGAAGACTCTGATTTGATTAGAGAGCTTTCCCCAAGCTCCTTTCCACAAGAATCGTAGATTTATGGAATGGTTTGTGCTGGGAAGAACTTAAAGATCATTTCACTCCCACCCCCTGCCCTGGGCAGGGACACCTCCCCCTGTCCCAGGGATCCCAACCTGCCCTTGGACACTCCCAGGGATCCAGGGGCAGCCACAGCTTCTCTGGGAAATCCATCCCAGTCCCTCCCCACCCTCCCAGCCAGCAATTCCTTCCCAATCTCCCTCTGGCACTGGGAAGCCATTCCCTGGGGCCTGTCCCCCCAGCCCTTGTCCCCAGTCCCTCTCCAGCTCTCCTGGAGCCCCTTCAGGCTCTGCCAGGGGCTCCAAGCTCTGCCTGGATCCTTCCCTTCTCCAGGGGAACATTCCCAGCTCTCCCAGCCTGGTTCCTGGGATCAATTTAGTGGTCTCCTCTGGAGTTGTTCCAAGAAAATCATTCAAGGATCTTCCTTTATCCCTCTATTTTGCCATGGGGAAAAAAGAGTATTTTTGTGCACTGCCCTTATTTTCCCATAAAAAATTCCACTTTTACCTTTCCACTGCTGATCCCAACCAAGCTCCAGTGCAAAGAGCAGCTGAGTCACACTGGGAGGAGCTGCCACACATTCAGCACAACTCTGTGCCCTGGCATTTAAGGAGTCACCATCCCATCCCTTGGTCAGTTTTTCAAGGAGCCCAACAGCTGGTTCAGGATGTAAAATGGATGGTTGGAATTTTACCACAAACTTCAGGGGGAAAGCCCCAATCTGATTCAAATCATCCTGGAGAAATGCACATGGGAATATTTTATGGAGTAAAACTACTGGAACCAGAGATTGAATTCCTTATCTGTTGGTGGCTTCTTACCAATTCCCCCCCCACCCCCTTTTTTAATCAAAAGACCCAGATATAATATTCCATATCAAAGTCTAACCCCTGCAGATATTTCCTTGATTAAGCAAAGACATTTTTAGCTCAGCACTTGGCAAAAGAAAAATCGTCTGGAACTATTGATCACAGAGAGCTTAACAGGTTAGAAAAATGTTTGGACAGAGGGAGAAGGCAATAATAATAAATTGCATCTGGCTTGATAGCCTCCCTGCCAGCATCCTCAGCCAGCTGGAATGCAAATGGAAATGATATGAAACTCTGCATACACAGAAGTTCCTGAAACTTAAAGCAAAAATAATGCAAATACCGAAAATATGACTTTGTGATCAGTGTTCTTTTTTTAGAAATCAGAGTCCAAAAAGTGCCTATAAAAATATGTATTTTTAATTTATTTTTTTTTTCTATTGGAAAAGCTCATGCTGTTGTCCATGATATTTGAAAGTGTCATGGATAAAGGGTTGTGCTGGAAATGGGAGGTCATGAGGGGAGGTCAGAGCTGCCAAACATCTCCTTTTCTTCACACAATCAACAAATCCAGAATGGATTTTATTGGAAAGGACCTTCAAGATCATCCCGTTCCAACTCCCTTCCATGGACAGGGACACCTTCCACTATTCCAGGTTTCTCTGCTGGGAAAAGCTCCTTTAGCAGGACCTGATGTGACATCACAGAGCTGGGATGTCTAAATCTAAACCCCTATGTTTATTATCCACCAAAACCTCAGAAAAAAAACCTAAATAAATAAAAAAAGACAACCAGTTATCCCACAGGGAATATTTCTTTTTCCATTCAGGAGCACTGGATGCCTAAAAACTGTTAGGGAAATGCCTTTCCATGCTGGAAGGCAGATCCCAGCTAGTTCAGACTCTTGGGAAGCAGGAGAGGGATCCTGAGCACGGGCAAAAGAAAATCAGTCCATTCTGGATTTAATTTTGACTCCACCTTTTAACTGGTTAATTAATTTAATGATTGAATTTAAGAAGTTACAACAGCACTGGTAACACACTGCCCAGGCTGTGGCTCTGCCCATGAGGGTGTAACAAATATCAGTGTGTAAATTAACAGGAGATTCATCTTAAATCCGAGGATTTGGGGAGAAATTTGAGCACAAACTTCTGCACATGCTCAAATGCTCTTCTCCCCCCACTTTGTTACAAAGCTACTCATCTCCAGATGGCAAAAACCAATGGAAAACCATTGCTGCTCCATGGCAGAGCAAGTTTAAAGAGCAAATTTGAGTGGGGCTGCTCTAAATGCTCTAAATTCTGAACTCAACTTGTTGTGACACATTGGCACCATTGCCAGGAACAAATGACCTCTGAAATGAGAACTCCTGGTTTAATTGGAAAGTTAATGCCTTTTCAATTAAAATCCCCTTTTTGTTTAATTGAAAACACGTCCCTCTTCAACTAAATCTACTTTTCCAAACTGGGAAACAAAGAGAAAGAGCCATAAATTATTATCATCACTATAATTATTTGGGGTTTGGGGGGGGGGCAATTACATCACCAGTGTTCTCAGCATCGTATCTGATCAAAAAATGGCCTGGAGGTGACCAAGAAAAATGTGGAGTGTTTCTCTAACCCTGATTAGGAAGCCTGGAAGAGGGTGTGGATAAGGATTTCTTAAGCAGGAGAAAGAGCAACAGAGATAGTGTCAGTGTGGGCATTGTGTCCTGAGGGCTGTTCCCTGCTGGAAGAGTTCCTGCAGCTCTGGTTGGATCCCTGGCACTTCTTTATGGACCATGGGCTGGTTTGGGTTGGAAGGGAACTTAAAGATCATCCCATTCCACCTCCTGCCATGGGCAGGGACACCTCCCACTATCCCAGGCTGCTCCAACCTGGCCTTGGACACTTCCAGGGATGGAGTGTCCACAATGCCTTCAGAAATTTCTCCCAGGAGGTGGCTGGTCTTGAGGCAGGAGTGCACACCCTTACCCACAGATGGGATGGACATGGATGTCCCCAACACTACACCTTTTACAGGCTCTTCACAGGGTGGTTGGGCACGGGCTCCCCAGGGAATGGACACTTCCCAAACCTGCCAGAGCTCAGGGAGTGTTGGACAATGGTCTCAGGGACAGGGTGGGATTTGGGGTGTCCTGGGCAGGGCCAGGAGTTGGATTTGGATGATCCTTGGGGGTCCTTTCCAGCTCAGGATATTCTGTGATTCATGGAGGTAAAATGAACGTTGTGAAAGGAGTTGAAGTTGCAGAAAGTCTCATTTAAAGGAGATTTTCAGCTGAATCCCCCCAGAAAGTGCCCGTTTCTCTCCTCAGACTCAGAAGAAGAGGCTGGGAAGGTGATTTAAGGTGTAGATAAATAAAATACGGACACATGGCTGTCTTTGATCATCAAAACACTCCTGTATTGAGCCACTAAAGAGCCATTTCATCAAAAAACCCAGTGGCATCAAGTGGTTTGAATAATTAAAGCCAAGGAGTGATGTAAGAGAGGATTTAACAGGTTAGAGCATCCTCAAGGTGTTTGCAGGGAACTCCTCCTGTGTTATGGATATCAAGGCATCAATTACTCCCCAAAACACAGCAACCAGGAGATGGAAATGGGCAGATTTCCAAGGAGTTTCCTGATGGTAAGTTAAACATAATGCCAAGAATGAACGAGCACAGACATAAAACCAAAACTCTCGGTTTCTGTCCTGGTTGTTCAAGGCATTGATGGCAACTGGACACCTCTGAAAATCCCAGATCAATTAAAGTCAGCACAGGAAAATGGGAATGGTGAAACAATTGGATGTTTAAATTGAGAAGAGCAGTGTGTTCTACCACATTTTTTTTTAAAGAGAAAATGTGTATTACTTTTAATCTGGGGAACACAGAGTACTTTAAAAAACCCTTAATCTTCAGCTCTCTAAATCAGCATCATTCCCCTCCTAAGGAGTGCCCCAATGTTAATTAACCCCAGCTGAAAATCCAGTCCTTTGGGAACAGCTCCTCTGGGATTCATTTTGCCTTTATAGCTCAAAACCAAATGAGTTAGAATGTAATGCTGATTTCCCCCCCAGGAAACACTGATTTTTGGTAAAAACTCACTCTGCTGAATAAATGGAAGCTTTGGCTGTAGCTTGAAAATCCAGGTTTGGAAAATGTGATGCAGTTTCTCATTGGAATAAAATATCAATATTTTCTGCACCCACTCACTCCAGCAAAGACCTCGTATTTCACCTCTCTGAGAACATCTTGAGGCCCCTTGGTGCTGCAGCATCCTGGGACATGTAGTTGAACTTAAAAATTTAGTTCAGACCAGGAAATGGAGACTTGAGCTCCCAAAACCCACAATTCCAACAAGGTCCTTTAGAAATTTCAGGTCTGTAAGGAATCATAAAATGGCCTTGGTTGGAAGGGACCATAAAGACCCTCTTGTTCCACCCCCTGCCCTGGGCAGGGACACCTCCCACTGTCCCAGGTGACTCCATCCTGGCCTTGGACACTGCCAGGGATCCAGGGGCAGCCACAGCTTCTCTGGGAAATCCATCCCAGTCCCTCCCCACCCTCCCAGCCAGGATTTCCTTCCCAATATCCCATCTCTCCTGCCCTCTGGCAGTTTGAAGCCATTCCCCCTTGTTCTGTTACTTTAGGCCTTTGGAAATGGTCTCTCTCCATCTTGTAGCTCCTTCGGGTCCTGGAAGGCCAAGTTAACTCATCCTTAAGCTTCTCTTCTCCAGCTGAACAATCCCAGCTCTCCCAGACTTCCCCATCCCTCTGCTCATCCTGGTCCCTCCTCTGGACTCTCTCCAGCAGCTCCAGGTCCTTCCTGTGCTGGATCCCAGAGCTGGAGGCAGGATTCCAGGTGGGATCTCACCTGAGAGGGCAGAGGGCCAGAACCACCTCCTCCAACCTGAGCAGGACCAGGGTTTCCAGCATTCCCCAGAAATGCTGTTTCCATGCTCAGGGCACAACTCTGGGAATGCTGTTACCTGGATCAGCTGAACAGAGGTGGGACACACATCCTCTCCCTGTGGGGGCTTTCCATGATCTCCAGATGTTTTCCAGCCAAAGGGGCTTTACAATGGCATGACAGGACATGATGTTCAGATCCCTGAGTGATCAGGAATTCTCTCTCCTCCCAAACTGATGCTCCAAGACTCCCATCAGTCTGCACAGGGCAACTGAATCCCTCTAAGCTCAGAGGGATCCTCTCCAAGCCAGGCTTAAATCTGCCTGTGTTTATATTGACAGATGTTCATCTCACTTTCTCATAAAGACCTTCACTGATGGAAACTCCACATCCTTTCCAGGAAACTCTTTCTAATGGTTCCCAGTCCAGGATCCTTCTGGTGTCTCACGAGAGCACAATATTCTCCCAGGATGTCTGGAAGAGCTCTGTGGAGGAGAGTGTGTTTCTTGGATGCTTTCTCTGTCTAGAAAGTAAAGAGAGGAGCGTTTTTATTACAGCTTTTAAGTATTCCCTTGTTTCCACTCCATACAGGATTCCTGGATATTCAACCTGTCTTCAACTTACCCGAAAAAACCACCCACAAAACCAATAAGCACTAATTAATTTCCACTTCTCAGAGCAGTGAACATCCTTGATGCAAAGTGACCAGACTCCAGCCAAATCCCTCTGTGGTTGTTTTTTTTTTTAATCTGGCAGCAATTCCTGGTGAATCCCAGCACAGAAAGCAGCTGATAGGGATGAGCTGCATCATTCCAGAAGCTCGTTAAATAGAGAGATGGCCCCGAGCCACGAGGTTATGAAACATAGGATCACTTCTTCCAGGAAATATCCCAAGACAGAACTGGTCAGCCAGCACTTTCACTATGATCTGAGGAAGAGTCATTGGGTCTTTCCCAGTTTCCCTTTGACATCCAGGGAGATCATAAGGAGCCAAGAAACTTCAGGGTAAGGGATGAGGTCCCAAACATCCTGCAAAGCCTTTTCTTGCAGCAATACCAACACCTCTGGTTTATTGAGATGCCAAAGCTGTTGGAGGTTTCAGAAGAAGGCACAGGGCCTCTGACTGTTTGTCTGTGCCCCTGGATGGCAGGATACAGCTCCCTCTCCCATTCCCAGCTGGGTTATTGTCTCCAGACCTCTCATTTCCTGGAGCGCAGGAGCCGACGTCAGATTTTTGGGTGGGGAGGGAGTTCATGTTAAACCAAGTTAATCTCCGGCATAAACCTTGCTCCCTGGGTTCAAAGAGCATGTGAGGGACTGTTTGGGGCACTGGGATAGCTCCAGGACAGAGCCAGGCAGGAATGCTGTGCTGCTTACAAAGGAAAATCCCATCCCGGCCTCGGCGGCAGCGCGGGATGGGAAATGGATTTGCTGCTGGTGCTTGAAACCCAAGACTTTTCCATTATTAATCCCTTGATGACAAACGTATTTTTAGATTCCAAATCCTGCCTGTCAGCTCTATTCATTCTATTCCTAAGGTGTGTCTGAACAGTGGGATCATTATTCCTTGTTGTCTCATTGCTGGGGAACTTCTTCTCTGTGGGAAAAGGCAACCCTTGGGTCTCCCTTTCCATGTGCATCCTACACTGGATACACTGAGGGAAGACTGGACATATGGGACAAAGGTTCCCAATTCCAGGCCAGAAATGCAAACCTCCAATTTGTTGCATGTTAAATATGTGGAAAACCTTCTTGTTGGGATGTGCTGGAGCCTGAGGGCTTCCTGGAAGGAAGAGGGAATTCATGCTGGCATTGGGGTAGAGAAAGGACTAATTGGACTCCCTGGAAATGGAACAACAAGTATCTGGAATGATACAGGATTTTTTGGCTTGTGTAATGTGCTAAAGGACAGTCTGGGGTTTGTTCAGGAGTCAGTTAGAACACTGAAGAGGAAATAATTACAATAAATCAGTTTAAACTCATCCTAAAGTAACTCAGGCTGTAAGTTAAGTTCCCTATTAACAAGAGTGAGTTTCTGGAAGAACCTCCTGTTATAATAAAGAAGGAAAACAGGATGGATAGGGAAAAGGTGGATGATGTTGCGTTGCATTAACAGGGATCCAGGAATTTTTGTCAGGAGAACCTTCACCTCAAATTCATCTGAGCTCTCCAGACTTCAAGGGAAATCATTAGTGCATCAAACTAACGAAGTTCAACAGCAACAAAAGTTTAACAGAACATTAATAAAAAGATCCCAGGAGCTCCTGAAATCCTGACTCAGATTTGAAAATCCCTCCAGATCAAGTATTTATTTCTGTCTAACTCTGGGAAACTTCTCTTTCTCCAGGCTGGAGTTTCATTTGGATGTTTGTCTCTGCTCCGTGTTAGTCTGACATTATAAATTTGCTGCTTCATTTCCCATCCATGATTTTTTTCCTGCTTGGCCACCAGCCCATTATATCTGCAGAGGTGTCAAGGTCTGGCAATTCTGATTCCAGGGATTAGTCTGGGATTTGTTCAATTTTAGGAAGAGGAGTGAAACACACACACAGAGGAAAAGTAATTTTTTAGGGTTTTTTTTATGGGTGTTATGGAAAAAATGGAATCTGCTTGGGATGGTGGCACTAACTGTTGGCATCTGGCAGGAGAACCTGAGCTCACATCATGGATCAGGGGAGGTCAGGGGTCCTGTGGAGCATCTTCACATTCATCCAGACTTAACTCCAGGCAGTCAGAGACCCTTTTAAACCAAGGGGTGAAATTAGTTTGGTGGTGTAATTTTACAGAGAGGGTTGGAGGTGCTTTACTGGGACCCCCCTGAGCATCCCAAGGAGACTGGAACAGGGTGTTTGGGGGTGTTATATGGAATTATCAACTCCTGCAGTCACAGAATCATGGAATGGGTTGGGTTGGGAGGGACCTTAAAGAGCATCACGTTCTCAACCTAATCTTTCAACTTTATCTTTCAATTCCTCTTTGCATTTCTCAAGTTCCATGTAGGATCATTAATGAGCTTTAAGTTTCCTCCCAACCCAAAGCATTCTGGATTCTATGACTCAGCAGGACAGGTGGACACAGTAGTTTACAAAAATAAAATAAAATAAAATAAAATAATGTTTGGGTTAGAAGGGACCTTAAAATCATCCCATTCCCCACCTGCCCTGGGCAGGGACACCTCCCACTGTCCCAGGGATCCCAGCCTGCCCTTGGACACTCCCAGGGATCCAGGGGCAGCCACAGCTTCTCTGGGAAATCCATCCCAGTCCCTCCCCACCCTCCCAGCCAGCAATTCCTTCCCAATATCCCATCTAAACCTCCCCTCTGTCAGTTTGAAGCCATTCCCCCTTGTCCAGTCACTAAAAATAAAAGTCAGGGGTGGATGGGGTGATCTCTGCTTGATGAGAAACAGACCTTTGCAGATCTTTCCAAGGGAGATAATCAGGGCAAAACTTGCCATTTGAACTGACACTTCTATAGCAAAGAGCCTGGAAAAACACAGTGATAAACTGCTCAAGATTTTATAGGCCTTTAGGTTCAATAAATTAAATAAAATAAACCAAAATAAACCCCTGCACTGGTTGATATTTCACCTGGTGTGACTCAGGTTTGGCTAAAGCCTGTGTCAGTTATGCAGGTCCTCTGTAAAGCTGGGCTTATTTCTGAACAGAAGGAGAAATGTGGCTTCATTTCACCTTTCCTCTGTGACTGCTCCTGAAATGAGATTTTAAATCACCACAAATGGGTGGGATTTGTTATCAAAGCAAAGAGTTCTGTCTGTCAGAAGCCTCATCCAGTGGGTATTTGGGATGATCTGCCTTCCTTCCCCCTGTGAGCCAGACAGGAGAACTGGATGCTTGGAGGATAACGGATATTTTCACTATTTTTAGCTGTCAGGTGGAAAAAAAAGGAGGAAAAGAGAGGGAAAGGAAAGAGAGATGGACTTGTGGAAAAGGCTTTCAACTGTGCAAAGTCAACACGGGGCTGAGCAGCAGAAGAGGCTCAGCCAGGACCTCAGGACATGTTTTATTCACTTCTTGCCTGCACTCCTCTTTTCCTTTCTTGGTGCAAAGGTGCCAGTTTGCTGCAGCTGAATGCAAAGGCCCTTTCAGATTCCCAGACAACCATTCTGGAGGAAGGTGCTGAGCACAGAAATAGTTGATCCCAGAAACTAAAACTCTTGTGTCCCACTTGTCCCACCTTGCCAATGAAAAGTCTGTGTGTGACACTTGAATTGAGTTGAAGGCCAGATTCTGGGGGTTGAGGTGGATTCAAGGATTTGGGTTGTTTCTTTAGAGCTTCCTTGTGTTTGCCAGGTGTCTTTGAGCTTTTCCTGTTTGTTCTTCCAAGTCTTCAGAGCTTTTATGTCTCCTTGCCATGAAAAATCCAGTGGACAGTGAGGAAATGAAAATAAAAATGAGGGAATAAAGATGCTACTGAATTCTTTCTTCCAACAACATGCCACCAGGGGAGGTATGGTGATATTCCAGCAACTGTCCATCCTCCTCAAGGACACGAATGGAAATTAATTTTATGGACAGATCCATTTTATTTTCATAGTAATTAAAAGTAAACTTCGTCCTTGTGTGGGTGCCTTGTTTTTAACTTCCTCAGGAAGGATAATGATGAAATTATCAGCTGAAAAATCAAGCCTGACCTTTCAGATGAAGCTTTAAAGATGTTTTAAGTTCAGCTCATGAAGGCTCTGATCACACTCCTGGTATGTTCAAGTTTATCCTAATTTAAAGTGTGGGAAATTCTGACTAGCTCAGTATTTAAATGACTCCTGTGTGCAGGGAAGGGAAGTTTGGGTGGGAGAAAATGGGAGAAGCAAATAATCGTGTTGAGCCAGTATTTTGGTCCTTCTGCATTTCTGCCTTGAAGTTTTGAAATGCAATTTCTGGCACAGCTGTTCTGGGTAAAGGATCCGCTCTCCAGCTTTTACCTGGTGGGATGGTCATGGAATCACAGAATCACAGAATAATTTAGGTTGGAAAAGACCTCCAAGATCACCAAGCCCAACCTTCAACCAAACACCCCCTTTCCCACTAAACCATATCAAGAAGTGCAAAGTCTCATCCCTTTTTGAGCAATTCCAGGGATTGTGATTCCACCACTTCCCTGTTCCAATGTTAACCACACTTTCAGGGAGGAATTTCTTCCTAATATCCATCCTGAACCTTCTCTGGCAAAACTTGAGGCCATTTCCCCTTGTCACAAAGGGGTTATTTGAATTCCCAGGCCCAGATCCACCTCCTGCAGCTCCAAACAATCAATTCCCACCTCTGATTTCTTTTTCCATGTTGGTCAGGAAGGAGCAGTTCCAGGTATCTCATGGGTAGAGTTCCTTGTGTGCTTCTAAGAGCCAGACTCTCATGGATTTATTCCAGATGTGGGTGATTTTGCCTGAGATTCACAGAATTTCCTGGGTTGGAAGGGAAGGATCATCAAAGTCCAACTCCTGAACCCCTGGTGACTCAAATCCTCAGGTGGGAGGGATGACTTGGTGTCCATCATAATTTTTCTTTTAGGATTGTAATGAGAACTGAATTGGTGTATTTGAGTGAGATAAAACACTGTGGGAGGAGTAGAAAATCCAATTAAATGATCTAATTCCACTTAGACCTTAAAATCTGAGAAACTTGGCAGCTTCCTCACGCCTTTATATCTTTCCATCGGGCTGATGTTTCCACAAGGGAGTTGTTTAATGCTGCCCTAAATGATCAAAAAGCCAAAAAGAAACTTGAAAACCTTTATATTAATTCTTGACTCTGTTGCACTCATTATTAATCTTATGCAAATTATTTAATTTGGCTGGTTAACTCTTGATTATTAAATAAAGGGATTTCTTTGCTCTGGAAACAAGGAGTTTCCCCCGAGTTTTTTGGGACAGGGATGGCCTGTTGTGAATTCCAGAATTTTCACAGAGCTTAGCACAATAAAATACTAATCCTGTGTGCAGAAGAGCTTCAACAGTAATTATAATTACAAGGTGCAAACAGCTTTTTGGGAGGCTGCACTGCTGGACACTTGGCTGCAGGAATTTCTCCTGCACTTCCATCCCTTCTGGGCTGGAAAATGGGATGAGAACTCAGCTTCTTGCCATGGATGGGAAATCCCTGATCATCTTCCAGGCTCAGGGATTGCTGGGCTGTTTCTCCAGGAGTCTGTGGTGGGAGGCTGAATTCTAGGAGGATTTATTCAGCCTGGCAGCCTGGGGGGGGTGTTTGTGACATGAGGAGTCCAGTCAACAGCTCCCAATCAACAACCTCCAAATATTGGCTCAGAACTTGCCAAAGAAAATCTGCAGCTCCATCCCATCCAGGGAACAGAAGCAGCTTTTGTACTCCTGTGTTCCATTGTTAGAGGGTTGTCTTGAAAAGAGAGACTGAAATAGTCTGGGATTGAAATAGAAGCTGGATTACAGGTAAAGATTTGGGAGCAGTTTAATCTGCTGGATTTGAGTGGCGCCAGAGGAACTTTTTCTATTCCCATCCTCTTTCAGAGAAGGAACAAATTCACTGAGCCCAAATGGTGACAAAAATGCATCTAAACCACGTTGTTCTACTTCTTTCTCTCTTTCTTGTATTTCCTTTTTTATTTTTGATGCTCCATTTTCTTTTACCACCCATAGAAATTTCTGGGAAACCTCAGGTGCTTTCTGTCCCTTTTAGCTGGGGATCAACCTTTCCTAAAACTCCAGATTATCCATCCCAAAGTAGTGAAGTTCTACCAAACTTCACATTAGAAGAAGACTTGACCATGGTTAGGGGTGATCCCTTTCTCTAACTCCTACATTTTATGGAGCAAGGCTTTCCAAAATCATTCAAGGCTACAAGAAACCACTGGCAAGAAAATTTTGGGAACACAAAGTAAATATCAGTTCACTCAGCTGTTTTCATGAGCCAGAAAAGAAGTTAAGGACCATCCTGTGAACATCAGATTGTTCTGTACCAACATTTTATTCAGCATTTTCATCAATTGATAACATTCTAAACCAGGAAGGGCTACTATAATATACTAAACTGAACTGACCTCCAGTATTTTGTGGCATTTTTCATGAGACATTCTAAACATAATCTGCAAATCTGCTTTGAACTCTGAAATGTATGACATGGAAAACACAGATTAAGTCAAAATTCCTTAAAAATTCCTGCCATAATAAATTATCCTCACTGATTTCTCGCCCACTCTAACCCAGCTTCAAATTCTAATATTACGATATTATTGGGTTAAAAAGATGCAAACAGGTACATGACCCAGAAGGAATAAAAACTGCTTGTTTGAAGAGTTTTCATCCATCCCAGAAGCGAAGAAATACGGATTTTACCTCACCTGCAAGTAATAAATCAGACACAATGAATACCCTTTGCACAGATTTTGCAATTCTGTCCTTACTAGTGACAGAAAACAAACTCTGAGGAGGCTCCCATTGACTGGATCATGGAGCAGAGGCTTGTCCATGAAGGAATGTGGAAAACATTCCATTTTCCAGCTCCCTCCAGCTCTATCCAGGCTGTTCCACACAACCCATCCCCTCTGCTGATTCCTCAAAGAGCAGCTTCTCAAGGTGGGAATATTTATGGAAAATGGGGCTGGTTGTTTTCCCTGTGATCCCAACAGCTCCTCCCAAGTAACGTGTCCAAGTAACGTGTCCTTGGCTCCTTGATCCAGGGCCAGGGGCTGAATGTGAGGAGGATCTGGAGTGGCAGCTGAATTAGTGAGACCCTTGATCACTGCATCAATTTAGGATCCCAGAGTGGTTTGGGATGGAAGGAACCTTAAAGATCCTCTCATTCCACCCCCTGCCATGGGACACCTTCCTCTATCCCAGGTTGCTCCAAGTCCAACCTGGCCTTGGACACTTCCAGGGATGGGGCAGCCACAGCCTTTGGCTTTTACACAATTTCATTGTCAGTACCTTGTAGTGTCTGTTTGGTAGTTCTTCACTTGCACATAAACACACACAGTTATTGCCATATGGAAATTCAACTTGAAACAACATCTTTTCCCTAAAATCAGAGCACCCAGAGAAGCCTCATGTCCGTTTTTCCACCTGACAGCCTTGGAATTTTCCAGCACAGGTTTATAGAAGGAGGATGTATAAAAGACTTATCATTTTTCCCTACCTTTTTTTTTTTCTTGGGAGGGTTCAAGCTTTGGAACAGGGTCCCCAGAGAAGTGGTGGAATCACCATCCCTGGAAGTGCTCAAAAAACAAGTGGCTGAGGCGCTTCATGACATGGTTTGGTGGGAATTGGGGAGTTTGGTTGAAGGTTTGACTTGATGGTCTTGAAGGTGTTTTCCAACCTTAATGTGATTCTGGAATCTGAGAGCGTGGAGAGTTTGGGAACCAGGAAAAACTCCCAACAGCCTCAGAACCCCTGAAACAGCAGCAGCAAAGCTGTCAGTGCCAAATTTAATACACCAAATGTCAAATACAACGAAAATGTGGAAAAGAAACAGAGATTTTCCTGTTGGCTTTGGGAGAATAAAAAAATAAAGGCAAAGAGGAGCCTTGGCTTTGAACCCTGAGCCCAGAGCAGAGCCCTGGCTGCACCCTGTGGATTCTCCCATGGAATGATGCTCCTTCTGCATCCATAAATCCATGGTGGAAAACAATCATCCCAACACAGAGCTCAGGGAAAAGGTTGGGAAATGCTCCCGGGGCTGAGCAGGAAGCAAAGATTTGGACAGGAAAGAGCTGGAGTTGGATGGTCCCAGCTTCCCACTCCAGGATGTTGTCCCAGTTCCTCTCCTGTGCAGCCACTGGGGATCCAGGTGCATTAGAGATTTAGGTTTTTTGGAGGGTTGTAAGGTTTTATGAAATAAAATGTGCTTCTGCCTGGAAGTTTTGTAAAGCACAAATTTTGACCATCAGATTCAGCTGCACGGGGAACAGAAAAGCCCCATGAGCCACATTATAAAGGCAAAAAAATCAGTTTTATTTTATTTTATTATTTTATTTTATTTTATTTTATTTTATTTTATTTTATTTTATTTTATTTTATTTTATTTTATTTTATTTTATTTTACTTTTGTTTTATTTTATTTTTGTTTTATTTATTTTATATTGTTTCATTTTGTATTATTTATAGTGATATATATTTATATATATTTATTTATATTTTATATATATTTATATTAATTTATTTTAATTTTGTTTTGGATTATTTTATTTTATATTATATTTTATTTTCTCTCTTGTTTTGGTTTATTTAAATTTTTGTTTGGTTTATTTTATTTATTTTATTTTCCATTTTGTTTTATTTTACTGTTTATTTTATTTCATTTTAATTTTTGTGCTCAGGAAATTCTAGAATTTACAATGTTGGCTCTGCTGTCTCTAACAATTATTGACCTGTCAGATACTAAACACAGAACAGTGAGAAAAAAATTAATTAATCCCTTAAACACTTCGGGAAAAACAAGCAATGAAACAACTCCTGCAAAACACAAGGAACCCAACATTTTTGGAGGAGCTCTCAGTGCCTTTCCCATCCCTC
Organism: Serilophus lunatus; assembly: GCA_013399895.1. Taxonomy (NCBI): domain Eukaryota; kingdom Metazoa; phylum Chordata; class Aves; order Passeriformes; family Eurylaimidae; genus Serilophus; species Serilophus lunatus. The sequence goes on along the minus strand of VXBA01005771.1, from coordinate 28,621 downwards.
CAGAGCCCTCCTGTGTCCCAAATTCAGCCAAGAATTCAGCCAGACTGGCCTGACAGAGTCCCTTGTGTTGGCCCATAAAACTGAAGGATGGGTTTCATCACAAATTAAAAAAAGAATAAATAAGAAAATGTGAATAAATACGAAAATTTTTGCCCATTTCCATCTCCAGGGGGGATTGCAGGGGGAAGTTCCACTCCTTACACACAAGTGTCCTCTCTGTTTCATTTTGCATCTTCCCAAAAACCCTGAAAGAGCCACAGCAGGGGTTGGAGGGCAATGAATTTTATTAATTCTTAATGAGTAATTTCATTTTCCAGCAATTAATAAAATCTATTTTGGGGGGTAAAAATCCGTGTGGATCATTGTAGCCCTTTGCTGGTTTTCCAGACAGAACTTCCAGTGGATTCCACAGTTTGAATCATGGAATCATTAAGGCTGGAAAAGGTTTAGGAATAGTGGGACTGAGGCAGCTACACTTGGCATGAAAAATGTCACTTTTGACTGAAAACTTCAGATCAGAGAGAGACCAAACTCAGTTTTGGATGAATTATCCCAAATTATCTTTATTTAACTGTCATAATTTAACAGTTGGATGTCAATTCCAGAATAATTATTTGATGACATCCTTAAATTAATTATAGATATTTACACACTGATGGCTGGGGATTCATTCCACCTGTCTGAGATGACCTTGGATGTGGACAGATATTCCCAGGAAGTGCTTCTCTCTGTCTCTGGTATCAGGAGAACCTGCAGAAGTGGCTTAAACCCCTAATTAGGGGACATCTGATGCCAAAATGCGGCTGAAGCAGAAGTTTCTCAGCTGCAAAATCTGCATTTAATTTGAATAAGTCCCTAACAGAGTAGAAAATCCCCAAATCTTTGTCTGAAACAAGGCCCAGCTCCAGAACCTGCTTTATCTAAACCCTCATTTGGGCCTTGGAAAGCAGAGTTGAACCCCTGAGAACTTCCAGCAGACCCAGTTTCAACTGGGAACTCAAGTGTCATGAACCTGCTTGAGGGAATTACCAGCTAAATTATTTGAGCTCCCTTTGGGGCTTCAAATTAGTTCGTTCCAAATGGATTTTGGGAAGTGGTTTCCCCCTGGGCTTTCAAAGCTCTGGATCTCTGCTCCTAAAGTGCATTTACATGGAATAATTGCAATAATTCCAGCCTGGCTGAGAATACCCTTGGGGAAAGCCCTGGAGTGTTTGGGATATTTCAATCCTAAATCAGTTTTCCAGGTGACTCCAGGAGCTGGAATGACCCCAAAGGGAAGTGAGGGGAGCCTTGGACTGGTGTTGTCCCATTAGTAGGTGGCTTGGGATGCTGGAAGGTGTCCCTGTCCATGGCAGGGATTGGAATTCGATGATTTTTAAGGTTCCTTCCAACCCAAACCATTCCAGGATTGTTTTATACAATCACTGAGCTCCATCCTGCCAAGGCTGATGTTTCCTGGTTTCAGCTTTCCCAGAATCATTAAAGCTGGAAAAAATCTCCATCAAGTCCAACCTTCAGCCAAATCCCACCATCTTGCAAAGTGCCCCATCTACTCCTTTTTTGAACAATTCCAGGGATAGTGACTCCACCACTCCCCTTCCAATGTTTAACCACCCTTGAAATGATGATTTTTTGTCCTAATATCCAGATTAAACCCCCCCAGAGCACCTTGAAGCTGTTTGTCACTGTGAGAAGTTTCTCAGAGCCCACAATTCCCAAGCCACTGCTCTTTCTCCCAGAGCTAATGATGGTTTGGCTGCTAAAGGTGGAAAACAAGGAAAAAAAGATGATAATGGCCACAGGAAGGTCCATTTTCTCCATAGATTTGGTGACCAGTCCAGCCATTAATTAATTATTTCATACCTGTTGCCCAGGAGAGGCACAAAAGTTCCACTCCTGTTTTCTGGCAGAGGGTGGGACATGATTCCTACACACTCAGAGAACTGGAAAAAAAATATTATATATATTTTTAATCATATTTTTGATGTTGACACTTTGACCAAGAGATCAAACACCAACACAGGCCAAGTGTCTGGGTCTAAACATAGAATTTTCCACCCACCCATGTATATCCTTAAAGCCATAAAGGGTCATAAAAAATAAGTGTTGTTACTTTTTTGGGTGATGAGTGAAAAAAAAACCTGATTCTCCTTCGTTTCTCAGCCACTAAAGGTCTCCTTGTGCAAAAAAAAATTAGTCTCTGGAGTAATTCTAATAGCTCTGGAATAGTTAGTTTTGAGAAAATAGCAGAATGTTGGTTCCTAATTATGGCTGTTCTACAATATTCCAGTCTGGAATGGGAGGTTGCTCTGGCTCCTCCTTTCAGGATTGCAATTCCCTGTTTCAGCCTGTTTCTCAGTGCATGGAAATATCTGTTCATTAATCTCTTTGAACTCCACTGCATTGTGGTTGTGGTCCACAAGGTTCCACCTCCTTTAATGTTATATACAGGAGATATTTATTCTACACTCACATTTTTTCCAGCATGTGAGTAAAGGCAAATTCAGCAGCTCAAATGTCACTGAAACTGTACCAAAAGGGTTCTGAAAACAAGTAATTTAAGTTGCAAAGATTGGATTTAAATCAGCTTTGGGGGAGTGACTTTGGAAAGGGACTTTTCATCGGGAAATGGAGAGAGAAGGAAATAAGTGATGGGTTCAAACTGAAATTCAGATTGGATAAACACAAGGAATTCTTCCCTAGGAGGGTCTGGCACAGGTTTCTCAAAGAAGCTGTGGCTGCTCCATTCCTGGAAGTGTCCAAGACAAGGTTGGAGACACCTGGAATAGTAGGAGGTGTCCCTGTCCATGGCAGGGATTGGAACTGGATGGGCTTTAACTTCCCTTCCAACCCCATCCCTTCTGGGATTCTATGGTTCCATGGTTCTGAACAATTATGTTTCTTACTTTATACAAATCTACTTATACACAGAAAGTGAAAAATTAATAATGGATTAATATTTTTGTCCTCTCTTTATGAGAAATAAAATTATTCCGTTGTTTTATCCATAAATGTTGTTGATGACAATTTACCTTTTGGAATGTAACCACTGGAAAAAGCTCTTGTGAGCTGCAGAGAAGGGGGCAGCCTAACCAACCTTTTTATTGCTATTATTTAGTTCTTAATTTCATCTTTGTCTTGGAAACAGCCCCAAAATTCTCCTCATACCCCACCTTGCACATGGTTGTGTCTCCATTCAAAATGAAACAGGATTGTTTAAATGGCTGTAAAATGTCCAGTTCTCATCCATGTCCTGGAATACACAAGTTGAATCTCCTGGAAACCTTAGGAATTTTCCTGTCACTGCTCATCATGGAGGTCTTTTGGGCAGGATGGTTATAAAGGACACACAAAGCCAGGATGATATTCCAGAAGCTGTGGAAGTTTCCAAGGCAATGAGCAGCCAGGTACTGGATTTCTAAAGATTTTGGTGTCAATGTTTTCCCTATTTCAAGCTTCCAGCAAAGGAAAAAGCAATTCTCTCTAAACTCAGGAATTCAGCTCAGGTGTTGGAATGAGATCTGTGATTATCCAAGGTCCTCCATGAATTTCTTTTCTGTGGACCTTTGTGGGCAACTAAATTTGGGTGGGATGAGTTTGAGCCACTGCCAGGAGAAACTACATCAAAGCTGCACTTCCAAAAAAGCTGTGAGGGGCTTATTCAGCTCTGGTGGAAAACATAAATCCTGGGGGGACACAACTGGTGGAAAAGGATGGAAATACCACTGGAATACCCGGTGAGAAGCAGCCTGAGCAGGGGAAATGAAAGGCAGGAATCAAGAGAGTTCTCCAAGGTCTCACAATGAAGCAGCAGGAGAGGGAAGGAATGGGATTCACACAACTGAAATCCCATATTCTTGCTGTATCCATCACTCTGCATCAATTCCCCTTCTGGTTTGGGGTTTAGAAATTAAAATAGTCTGGACTCTTTATCCTCCTCCTGAGCCACCCATTCTCCAATCATTCCCCTCTTCCTTGACCTGTTCTCTTTCTCCTTTGCCATGAAACCACACCCCCCTCAGATCCTCTGGGAAAAGGGCCTGAAGATTAATGGAAAACCAAGACTTCATAAACTGTTCTCCTGCAAGTGGATTTAATCCAGACTCTCAATGACACCCCAAAGTGTATTTTGGGGTGTAATTAGAAGTGATAGACTCCACAGAGAGCTCATTTACTCCGGAATAACTATGGAAGACACGTTCAGCAAGATGTTTTCTCAGGTTTTTTTCTTACACCTGACACTGCACCATCAGGACACAAAGCTGCACTTGGACTGGAAATAATGAAGTGAGATGTTCCATAAAGTTATTTCCAGCTGATGGGCCACATTCTAAATAAATATGCAGGAGACTCCCAGAGGAAACCAGCAGGTCACTCAGGATTGCACCAGTTTCAATGCAGCGGTGTAAGGGAGCTCCACACCTCTCGTGTAAGAGGAGCAGTTTCCAGGCAAGTTATGCAGATGTTAAACTTTTATAGATAGATTTCATTTGGATTTTTTGCTTGTTACCACGAGAATCTACTGCTGAGTTCAAGCTGGAAGCAGCTGAGTTAATTGTTCCAGTCCCTGAGGGGTCAGGTAAGAGCTGGGGAGAGAAAGTGTTAAACAAGAAACATTTGTGAACCCACTTGGGCTGATTTTTCATGGGGAAGGTTAAAAACTAAAGTGCCAGCAGAGATTTTCTGGAAAATGGGACAGATTCGGGACAATTTGCATCAGGCTGGGAAAGGTCAGTGTTCCTGGCAGCCCCTGAGCCTGGTGCTCTGCTTCAACTCAAACAGAACCATTTCTTCCTCAGGCTCCCCACTGACAAATCCAGAGGAGTTTGGACTTGGATGAGGGAAGTGTCTCAGGAAAAACAAGACCTAGACATCCACTTTTGAACTAAACCTGAACCCAAACAGGACTTGGATTTGAATCTGACAAAAGCTTAATTTCTTTTTTTTTTCTTCTTTCACCCTTTTCTTTCCCTTTTTCTGAAGCAGCACCTCTCTCTATAACAGATTCCAAGGTCTAGAAAAAATCCCCCAGGCTCAGTCCTTAAAAAGAGATCACTCCAAGGCTTTGGGTACCAGCTTAAACTGATAGGATCATATTTTAAAACTAATTCAGTTGTGTTGACACTAACAATGGTGTTTTACTGCTGCTTTGGAAACTATTTACCACGTTATTTTCTTCCTGTGCCTCAAACCCAGCATTGCCTTATGGACTTATGCAATAAGCATGAGGAGTTAATGAAAAGAGATTCATTTTAATTCTACCAAGAGTCAGTGCTGCATCCCAGCTGTCCCAACTGATGGATCAGCAACCTGGGCTCTGTTTGGCCTCCTGGATCCCTCCTCCAGCATCACCACCACACTTCCACTGAAGGCTGATGGTCTTTCTCCAGTCCCACCTCACTCACTGCTCCCTCCATTTGTTTTTCCACCGAGAACAAATTAAAGTCAAAGTGTCTGTGAAGGCACATTATGGTTTAGAGGCCTGGGAATGCCTTAAGGGTGACCTCAGTCTGTGCTTTCTGTGCTGCACTTGGCAGGAGAAAAGATTTGGAGCTGAAACCCTGATCCCTCTGATGTCACAGGCATTCCCGCTGTTGGCATCTGCAGAAGGAGATTTTTCCCTGCTAATTGCCTGAAATTCAAATTCAAGGAACTTCTTTCTTTGAAGGATCCATTTAGAAGCCCCAGACTTCGTCTGCAAGAAGTAGCAGCAGGAGCAATAAAAATCCTCTTGGTTGATACAGTGGGAGACGTTTTATCAGGGACAACCCTCTCCCTTTTTCCCTCCACATCAGGAGATACCTTGAATTTCCTTTGAACTTGGAAGGAAAGGGCAGTTAAGATCTATTCTGGGAATGCTAGAAGCCAGGAACATTAATTTCCCCTAAACTCACAAATATATCTGCAGATTCAGTATCAGCTTTGACCTGGTGGTGAAAGACAGGCCAAGAGGCTCCAGCATGATCCAGAGATGTTCAAAGAGCAAGAGGAGCCCCGTGGGAGGAAGAATTAGAGAGAAAAAAAACAAACAAAACCCCAGAAAAGGACAAGATTTGATCTCCTGACACTCATTTTCTCTTGAACCACCTGGGAGTTCTCTCCAGAAGCAGATTGTGTTCCAGTCAAACAGCACCACAGCTGCTTCTTTTGGCTGGAAAAGCCAGGGCTTGCCCTCCACGAGTAACATTCATGAGTATCATCCAAAACAAAGCATTTAAAAATAGGAAAGCTGCCCTTTCTGTCTTGTCTGACAGCCCTGTGAAGGGAGAAGCTCTGTAAGGCTTAGGACTGATTCCTAGACTAGCCCTTATCAGCCTGCTGTGTTGAACAGGGTGTTCAGCTCTTCCAGCCAACACTAAATCTGCACTCAGAGGGAAAGATGTTGCCTTAAATGATACTTTGCCCAAGTTATTTATCCTCTTGGGGTTAAAAAAATAAATAAATCCTAGTTATTCTTCAAAAGACAGATGTCCAGCTGCTGTGCTCTGAATTAGCTCAATTCCCTGCTCTGCTGGATGGGATAATGAGTTTTCCCATCTTCTGGGGCATGTTCCACTTCTTTTTGGATTCATTGGGCAGTGCAGGCTGGATCTCATTCTGTCTCCAGCCAGACAAATCCCAGCCATCCCCACAGCCTTGGAAGGGGCAGTTGGGAAGGAGCACCTACACTGCTACAAACTTTTAGGTGGGACAAACCTTCCACCAGAAAGGTACAATCCTGCCAGAATTCCATGGGGATATGGGGCTCAGACTTTGTGAAATGCTGGCTGGGAGGGTGGGGAGGGACTGGGATGGATTTCCCAGAGAAGCTGTGGCTGCCCCTGGATCCCTGGGAGTGCCCAAGGGCAGGTTGGGATCCCTGGGACAGTGGGAAGTGTCCCTGCCCAGGGCAGGGGTGGCACTGGATGATCTTGAAGGTCCCTTCCAACCCCAACCATTCTGGGATTCTACAATGAAACAACTCCCTCACACACTGACGTTGCAGTTTTACTCTGACGTGAAGACACCTCTGATTTTGGAGCAAGGACGAGTCTTTGGGATTCATTCCTGCACCTTCAGAGGCGACACAAGACATCTGAAGGCTCTTTAAACACAACAGGTCAGGTTTGGCAGAGCTCCAGCACAGCTCCCCTGCCTCTACCCCATCCTGAGGTTTGGCCCAGACCACTTAGTTCTTCCTAATTCCAATGGAACTGTGTGTTCTGCCTCATCAAAAAGGTGAACAGTGGCTTCTGGCCAGAACATACCAACCTTCAGGAGTTCATCTTATGAAAATAAACGAGTGGTACCCAGATGAGTGTGTTATATGTATAAATATATATATATATATATATCTTTCTTTATATACATAGGTACATGTATTTGCACTGTTCTGTGTCTTGGCTGGGGCCTGTTTTGGAAAGGAGACAGCAGTGAACTTATTAAGAATCCCCACTCCTGTTAAAATACCTCTCTGGTACAACAAAACATACTATTGTTGAACTGGGAAAAGATATTCCATAAATCTCCCAAAGTCAAACACCGTGACGGGAATATGGAAAAATAGATCTATATATTAACTGCTCTTTTAACAGCATTATTTGACCCTTAGAAAAAACAAACAGAGGAAAGAAAAACGTTACAAGCCCAGAAAAAAATTCTCTGACTCTTATCAAAAGCACATTTGAAGAGAGGCCTTGGAGGCATCTATTGTTTAATGGGCTATGCTTGATTTATTGATGATTATGTAGCAAAAAAAAAATTAATGTAATCATTCCAAGGCCATGAGAGGTGCAGGGCTTCAATTTATTAGAGCTTGGAACTGGAGAAGAGCTTTCTTTTTTTAACTTTCCTTCATTTGAAGAGCCTTGTTTGCCCAACAGTTTGATGGGCAAGTCCCTCGGTGCTGAGCCATAGGTTTCTCCTTTTCCAGAGGTGAGAGCAGGCTGCAGTTGGAGTTTACACAGCTGGATGTGGAGCACAGAGTTCACTGCATTTATTTTCGGCCTCTTTTAGCAATGGCAGCAGAGCCCTGTCCCTCCCTGCCCTTCCCGGGAATGCTGCCGGCTCTCCCGCTGCTCACGGACGTGTGTCCTGCCTCATTCCAGCCACGGAGCTCACAGGCACCTCTCTTGAGCTACAGCAAAGGGGAAAAGTGTCTGAGACAGAAATGGCAAAAAAATCATGAGTGTGTCCATAGGTGGGAGGTCGAGGGAGGTGGGGCAGTGGCTGGACAGTGGCTGCCCCATCCCTGGAAGTGTCCAAGGCCAGGTTGGACAGGGCTGGGAGCAACCTGGGGTAGTGGAAGGTGTCCCTGCCCAAGGCAGGGGGTGGAATGAGATGAGCTTTGAGGTCCCTTCTTCCTCTCTCTGTGATTGTATGAGGTGGTGGCTGTTTACACTTGTCATTGGCTGAACTGGGCCAGACTGGAGACCCCACAGCCACCCTTCTCACCCAAGCACTGATTCAGCCCAGATGTTTTGGCTCAACACCCTTTTGTTCAAACTTCAGGGTTCCTCTTTTTAACCCACTTAAAATGCCAAAAAAAGAATCATTTGCCTCCAGCAAAGAGCTCTTAGTTAATTTTTGGGGGTCCACCAACACGATTGACATGGTAGAAGCACATGGAAGAGATGATCCCACAGATCCCATCAGCTGGACACGCATCACTAGCACAGTTCAGGGAGAAGAGCAAAGGGCAGTGACTGGGAAGTGACTCCAAGTGACACAACTGGTCAGAGCCAAGGGAAGAATCCCCAAAGTCCTGAAACTCCACTGCTGGTCCTTGCTATGGAATGATGGAATATGTCTCAGAATGGTTTGGGGTGGAAGGGACCTTCAGGATCATCCCATTCCATGGGCAGGGACACCTGCTCCAACCTGGCCTTGGACACTTCCAGGGACGGGGCAGCCACAGCTTCTCTGGACAATGATGTCCCACGAGGGATTAACTCACTGTCACACACTTGGCTTCGGGGTGTAAGAATGGTGATGTTTTCTAGCCCTGGATGAGCTCTCAGATGCCACAAATGAACAGGATTTTTCCCTAATTCTGTGGGAATTAAGGACCATGTGCATCATGGGAGGTGCAGTTGGCCTGGGGAGCCAACACATGGAAGTGAAACCAGGCAGTTTATCCCAAATCAGTCTCCCCAGGGACTCTGGTGGTGGCTCAGAACAAACTTCCCAGCTGGAAACACTTCACTTTTTGTGTATTGAAGTTTTCAATGAGATGCCCAAGTATTCCCCAGAAAACAGCCACTATTTTGTGGTAGATGTAAATTAGGCAAAAACTCCCTTACCATTGAAAAATGACTTTGGCAGAACTGTTTTTTCTGGCTTCTGTTCAGGATACTGTGGCTGCTCCTCCCAAACTCTTCCCTCAAAACCCTCCTTAAACTGTTTTTTTGGGATGACACAAGAAGGGAATAAATAAACATGTTTCCTGAGCAGCTTCTGTGCATGGACCACTGACTGACTGCCTTATCTTAATAACCTGGTTTCATAGATTCCTCATCCTGACACATCTTTTCCTTTCCAGAGGCCTTGTTCCAGCACAGATTGTAATTTCCTGGAGCTTGTCTTGTCTCCAGTGAGATGATGCTTCATTTACAACCTGGGATATCAAAGATGATGCAAACTGATAATTCTGACGTCAGAATGACTATTTTTTGTTCTAATAATGACACTTAGAGCTGCTGTAGCCACAACTCTTTGTGAAGGCTGAGGGAGGGCCTTTCAGAGATATTTGGCAGGTGAGAATCAGGGATATGTTGTCTAACATGGCAAAATTTTCCTTGAAAACCTTCTAAAGTCGTGTTGAATTCATATATGTAAAGGTAACACCCCCAAAATCCTTATCCTAAAATCCATCCTGCAAATCCTGATGTAGATCTTGGGGAACAGATCAAATGTGTCCTCCAGTTCTCCCTTGGAGAGTAACAGAGTTGACTTTTTGGCTCTCAGAGGAGTTGGTTTGACACCTTGGTATTGTCCCCTCTGCTCTCATGAGACCCCACCTGGTGCTCTGGGTCCACCTCCAGCACTGGGAAAGATGTAGAGCTGCTGGAGAGAGTCCAGAGGAGCCCCAGAGATGCTCCAGGGCTGGAGCCCCTCTGCTCTGGAGCCAGGCTGGGAGAGCTGGGAATGTTCCCCTGGAGAAGGGAAGGATCCAAGGCAGAGCTTGGAGCCCCTGGCAGAGCCTGAAGGGGCTCCAGGAGAGCTGGAGAGGGACTGGGGACAAGGGATGGGGGGACAGGACCCAGGGAATGGCTTCAAAATGGAAAAGTGGAGATTTAGATGGAATACTGGGAAGGAATTGCTGGCTGGGAGGGTGGGGAGGGACTGGGATGGATTTCCCAGAGAAGCTGTGGCTGCCCCTGGATCCCTGGGAGTGTCCAAGGGCAGGTTGGGATCCCTGGGACAGTGGGAGGTGTCCTTGCCCATGGCAGGGGTGGCACTGGATGATCTTGAAGGTCCCTTCCAACCCCAATTATTCCAGGAGTCTGAGATTCCATGACTCCACAAGATGTTGCCAACAGAAGATGGATCTCACTTCTGGCTCCTGCTGGACTTTATTGGTTGGCTTTGACCCGGAAAGAAAATCAAGGAAGATCCAGCAGCAAAATTTTGTTTTCAGTGAGGAAGCTGAAAGTGTAAATGTTCTCTGAGTGTTTAAATGATTAGATAAGAAAAAATTGCTGCAGATTTATAAAGATGGTTCATTTTATCTCCGCTAACATTCGGGATTAGGAGAATTGAACTTGTACTTTTAGGATCTGCCTTTACCAGCACACAATGTAAATCATTTTATAGGGTTCCTGCTTCCTTTATTATGTAAATACAGGCTGAAATCAATGGAAGTGAATAAAGCAAAACCAAATAAATTAGGAAAAAAAAAATAAAGTAGAATAAAATAATAACATAAAACTGTGTTTAGTGCTTGAAGATCCATAAGGAATTTTCTGGTTAATGACACTTCCCTGTCTTTTGGTGACCTAAACTGACCTGATCCCAACAAAACCATGGAGATCTTCATATGTCTCAAAACCCCAGAGGATCCCAGAATGTGCTGAGCTGGAAGGACCCACAGGGATCATCCAGTCCAACTCCTGCTCCTGAACAGAGTCACAGAAGAGAGAATGTGACAAAAAAGGACCAAAATTTATGGCCTTTCAGAATAAAGATTAAATAGAAATGGAAAAGGGGACTGTTAGGAGCTGTCACAGAATGTCTTGGACACATCCTGCTACTTAGGACATTTAAAAAATGGGGATTTCCAAGTGTCCATTTGCCAGGTTTGTCTCTTCACTGGCCTCCGGTGGCATCTTGTCCCATGTGCACATGGAAGGTCTTTCACAAGGTGACATCACTCTTTGCTGGGTCCCTTAAAAACCCGGCAGATGATGACAATAATAGACCCTGGAGCTCTGCCAGGCACAATAATGGCCTTTCCTGGAGTGTTCCCAGAGTTTCCAGTTCTTCAGACAGGGTGTAAACCAGAACATCGTGGTGTTTAAATATCCAGCTACAGATACAAGTGACTCACAGTCCTGGGAGCTTCCTATTGCACCCAAAATACTTTGGCCTGAGGAGGTTTTATTGGCAGCACATCTGAGATAAAAATTTTCTGAGATTCAGGCCCTTTTATGGTTCCTTTGTTTAGTTCTCTATTTGAGAAATCAAAAAGAACTGGGACAAGTTTGACATTGGGTTCATACTTGGGGTAGTTTAGTCCTGGGGCTCTGGATGTTTTGGATGGATAACTTTGGGAATGATTAGGAAAAAATCTGTGTCTAATTGGTACCTGTCTTATGATCTAAAATCCAGCGAGTGGTCAGAGAATCCCAGAATTCCAGAATGGTTTGGGTTGGAAGGGACATAAAACATCATCCAGCTCCAAGCAGGGACACCTCCCACTGTCCCACATGGCTCCAACCTGGCCTTGGACGCTCCCAGGGATCCAGGGGCAGCCACAGCTTCTCTGGGAAATCCATCCCAGTCCCTCCCCACCCTCCCAGCCAGCAATTCCTCCCCAATATTTCATTTAAAATGCCAATAAGGAATTTCTAACAATCAGTTGTTTGCTGATGCACTCAAATAGCTGCTCTCACCGAGCCCTTTAGTTTTGTCACTTTGAAATCAAAATATCTGGGAGGTTCAGAAGGTTTCAGAGGAAAGGCTGACAGATTTTCAGGATCAATTTAAGCCTTGTTTTTTCCATGACCTGTTGGCTTTGCTGATTGAGATCTGCCCCAGGAGCAGCACCTCAGATCCTCACACCAGAGCTGCATTCTGAGCGAACAAACACACACAGACACTGCCCAACACAGGAGAAATATTTGCAGCCAGCCTTAAACGTTTCTCTTTGGTGCTTTGGCTCACAGCAGTGACACTGTCACCACCCAGAAACTGCAAACTTCCTCTTTTCTTTCTGTTTGCTGAGGAATTATGGAATGACTCCCTTTTCCAGCACAGGGGGAATGAGACCTGATCTCCCTGTCTGCCCTATATATAAATAAATCTATGTGCAACACACGTCTGGGTCCTGCAGGAGCAATTCCCTTCCTCCTGCTTTATCACCACACTCCCAGCAAATCAAGGTGATTTGCAAGTGTTGTCAGATGGCTGAGAAAACTCTCAGGAATATGTTCTCTGCCACTGTGGCCAAGAGAGGGGATTTTATTTTTAAAGGCAAGTTGTGTTTGTCATGTGGAACCATCTGGGGTGTAATCACAGCAGGATGTTGGAGAAAAGGTGCTGAAAAAATAGGCAAGAAAGGAAATTAAGATAATTTCTCACATCCTTGCTTTTCAGGAGAAGAAGGAAACCTGGTTTAGACAAGAAGGGGTGGAAGATGTGCTGGAAATGGGAAGTTGACTGGAACAGAGGTGGAAAAGGCTGATCAAAGACCCACAGTGCCATTTGTTTAATCTGGGAGAGCTGTTTCTGGGAGCTGAAATGGCAGGGAAAGGAGTTGGAAAGAGGAAGGGTTTAACAAAGCAAGCTGACTTCTGATGGACAGGACTGCAGCATCCAACTAAATCCCTGGGGATTACAAGGTTCAGCTCCTTTCTGGGGTTCCACTGATGTCCACAAATGTCATCCTGCTGGGACTGGAAGCGCTTCCATGGGTGATGGGCAGATATTCCCTCCCAATATTCCTGCCTACAAATGGGCTGGACGTTTTTATTTCGCAGTGATCTCAAATCAGCAGGACATGGACCTTTGACCACACAATTACTTTAATTGCCCAAACCATTTAATATCCCATTTTTCACCTGATTCTTCTGTCTTCTATTTCCTGGCCAGCTTTCAGAGCCTCCCTTTCACAGCAAAAGGCACTTTCCTGGCTGCCTTTTCTTGAGAAACACCATCCCACCACCATTCCCAACTTAATTTTCTGTGGAAATCTCAGTTATATGGGTATGTCAAGGACAGGGATATTAAAATAATAGCAATAATAAAGAACACTGTAAACCCCAGAGCTCCAATCCTGTTGTGGTTCAGTGTGGATTTGCTTTAAATCACATTTCTGAGGCTGTTGAGGCTCAAGTTTTGCCATGAAACAAGATGTGTCGTCCCACCCTCCCTCATTTTCCCTTTACAAATAGAAGAATTAAGATTCCATCCCTCTGATATGCAAAGTCTTGGAAAAGCCTTTATTGCTGTCTAAATACGAGAGAAAGAACAGATTTGTTAATATGTCATTTCAGCAAAGGTTTAATCTTTTCAGAGATTTAGTTGTGACCACCTTTGCTTTCGTTCAGTCACCAGCCTGGTTTGACAAAATTACATTTCCCAAAATGGTTTTTTTTCCTTATGTTTCTTTTTTATACCTATTTTCATAAAGACAATTTTTGTATTTATTTTCATTTAAAAATGAAAGTGAGGAATTGTTGCCTTTCAATAAAGAATCAACTAAGAACTCAAAAAGTCCAATTTTAGCTCCTGTTCTTTCGTTTCTCACCTATTTCCATGCAAGAAAAACTCCCAAAACTTATTCTCTCCCACCTACCTTGAGGACTTTTGGTTACTTTCAAATTTGACAATGAGATGGAGATTTCAAGGATATTAAGTTCCTACAAATATTGGAAAACTCTGTCCTGCCAGGGAAACCAAAGCTTTTGTCAGGAAATCCACTGGGAATCTGCTCCCATGGTTTGCAGATGATTTGACATTGAACTATCCAGGAATGGGACCTCAAGAACTTGGACATCAGCATTTTTTATTCATTATCCTCAGCTGGAATCACAGTCTCACAGTCTCAGCAAGGTTGGAAGAGACCTTAGAGATCATCAAGTCCAACCCATAATCCAACAGCCCATCATCTGAATTATGGCACCAAGCACCTCATCCAAAATCAAAAATAAGATGTGGGAACCATGGAATCATTGAGGTTGGAAAAGACCTTGATGGTCATGGAGTCCAACTGCTGCCAGCACTGCCAAGGGCACCAGGAAATGATGTCCCCAAGTGCCACAGGGCTTTGAGATCCCTCCAGGGATGGGAATCCACCCCTGCCCTGGGCTGGACAACTCTGTCCAGGAAGAAATTTTCCCTAAAATCCAATCTAACCCTTCTCTGGCCCAGCCTGAGGCCGTTCCCTCTCCTCCTGGCCCTTGTTCCCTGGGAGCAGAGCCCGACCCCCTCCGGCTCCCCCCTCCTGGCAGGGATTGCAGAGAATTCCAGGGGCCCCCTGAGCCCCCTCTGCTCCAGGATGAGCCCCCCCCAGCTCCTCAGCCCCTGCCCAGCTCCCTGCCCTGCACACGAAGTCACTTGGAGGACAGTTCATGATGTGCCACCTCTTCCAGAAAGATGATCCTTGAGCAGTAAAATGGAATTTTGCTGCTTTCCTCTCCCAGCCTTTTTCTTCCCACTCACCTTTCCCTTCTAAACTACAGCTTCCCCAAACAATCTGAGTGTCCCATGGGAAAAGCTGTGACAGCCCTACATTGGAGTCAAATGCACCCTTTGATATTTGGTGAATTTGGTTTATGCCAAGGAAAATGCTTTCCCAATGTCTGGCAAAACTTCCATGTTGCTTGTAAGGAAAACATTATTCCAGGGAATTCTGAGATATTTAACCTTTCAGGATTTTTTTTTTTCTCTTCTGGAGAACAAGCCCCAGTGAAAATTCTGACTGTGCATCTCCTGCTGCTGCAGAATATGGTTCCCATTACTGTTCCCATTATTTTTGCTTGCTATTACACTGGGATTTGCACTTTCTGGGTTCTTTCCTTACATTAAATAATTGCACATCAAATATTTTTCACACCAAGGGGGCTGACAGCATTTGCCCTCAGGAAATCTTATTTTTTCCATTTCATGATCCTTCTTTTTTTTTTTTCTTTTTTTTTTTTTTTTTCTTTCCATACAAAAAATTGTTTCACAACTCTTTTATTTCACCTGGTTCATGCACTTTAAAGTTTTTGTGTAATTGCCAGCAACTGGCAGAGAAAAAGAGATGAAGCAAAGAACAGACAGGAATGACAAGAAATGACAGGAAAGGGATTGAAAAAGGGAATTTTTAAGGTCTTGGTTGATTTATCAAATATATATTCTTGAATTAAAACTGCAGAAACCATTAAGATAGTAATTAATTCCTCTTAAGTCTTTTTTCCCTTAACTTCAGACCAATTTAATATTATTTTTTTAAAGAAACAAGAACTGTCAATGCAACCAAGCATTCCAAGTCTGGTATAGTGAAAAGTGGGGATTTCCCAGCTCCCAAAAAGAAATGCAACAACAAATCCAACAGCAACAACAAAATCCAGGTGAGATTTCCAAGCTAAACTTTTGTTCCAAGGAAAAGGTGGCCTGAGGAGGTGGGTGTTGAGTTCAACTCTACACCAGGATAAGAATCGTGTGTGAAGCTACAACGTGATGTTTCACCAGGACCTTTTAGGCTCATGAAGATGCTTGGGATGTTACTTGTCAGGGGAGGTTTAAAATGGGTTTTAGGGAAAATTTCATCATGGGAAGGGTGGGCAAACCCTGGCACAGCTGCTCAGGGCAGGGGGGGAGTCCCCATCCTTGGAGGGATTTAAAATCCATGTGGATATGGCATTTGGGGACACGGGATGTGGCAGAGCTGGGAATGGTTGGACTTGATCCTAAAGTGCTTTTCCAACCTTAACATCTCCATGATTCCATGATTAGTGATTCACTAATGTCAAGCAATGTCATGACTCCCAGATTTGTTGGTAGGACATGCTTAGATTAGTCTGTCTTTAGGATTTAAAGGAGTGAAAAGGTCATTTAACCAGGGAGATAGATATGAGGAAAAAGTCATGATTTTATGGATACCAAAGTTAGTGAATAGATAGAAAAAAATGTACCCAAGGTCCAGGTGTGGCAGCAAAAGCTGTACCATGGAAAACAAGGAATTCCAATGAAATGGGCCATGGATAATATGTTTTAAATAAAGAGGGACAGGTAGAAATGANGTTTGGGAAGGGAAGGTTTGGGAAGGGAAGGTTTGGGAAGGTTTGGGAAGGGAAGGGAAGGGAAGGGAAGGGAATATAGTTTGCATATTATATCCATGGGTTTTGGTCAGGAGGGAGCATTTCCCATCCTCCACACGAACTTTCTCACAACAGGGTGGATAAACTCCAAGTGGTCTCAGAAGGGCCTCAACTGAAACAAAAATGAGCACGTCAGTACATGAGAAAACACAGACTGAGAAGAAAAGGACTCATTTGCCCTCTCCTACACTCCTGATTTATTTGTGTGTGATTAATTTTCTGTCATGTCCACTTTGGGTATTGTATGACTGCCCTGTTCTAAGATTCCAGAGGTTTATTTCTTCGGAAAAACTGACTCTGTCTTCAGTGTCTTGCTCATGAAAATAAATCAGAAAGGCAAGTCCAGCTAGAAAATGGGAGGAGGAGAGTGTTAAACTTTACCTTGAGTTTGACAGTGAGGATGTGGGTGGGAGTGCAGCAAACAGTTGATTTGAAAGATGTATTTATTACTCCTAAAACAAACCAATAGGCCCATCAAAATAAGTTAAATGTGTTCCTACACCACCAGTCTCAGGTGGCTCTGAGTGACACTGGTTCTGGTAATGAGGATAAATAAAAGCTCTGATGATTCCTGTCCCTTCGTGGTGTTGGCAGTGCAGGTTATTTCTTAGTCTGGAGCTGGAGCCCAGGAGGAACCCATACAATCCTGTGCTCTGACCTGTTCCATAGCACATGCCAGGGAATTTCATGCAGTAATTCCTGCTGCAGGACCATAACTTCTCGAGCTACAGCAAATCTCACAGAGCGATTCCAGGGCTGATTTAAACACATCTACTCAGGGAGAGTCCATGTACAGTTTTAACAGCCTCTCCTTTAGGTTTAGACTGGTGTAATATATAATGATTTTTATAGTTGGATTAGAAATCTGGAATTATTCTTAATATCTAACTAAAAAATATAAGACAGGCTTAGGAGCTGAAAACAAGATTTACAGTGATTTCAGCCATAAATAAGCAAAGTGATCCAACCAGCTCTACTTGTCCTGTCTCAACTTCTGGCTCTGCTGGGCACCTCCTGTTGGGAGATTAAAATCCTCACATTTCTGCTCCTGGGCATTCCCAGAGCTCCTCAGCTGGAGCAGATGATCCCTTTGGATCTCAGATACCTGAGCAATGTAAAATATTGATTTCCAAATCTGAACTTCCCTTCCAGAGCGGGTGACAACCAGGCAATTCCAGAGGCAGATCTGACACTTGTGTTTAGTTGTTCACTCTCTGGATCTTTCTGTCTGTGCCTGATTGGATGAATCCTGGATGGGACTGAGCTCTGAGCTTCCCTCTGTCATTCCCAACAGAAGAAAAACTCCTGAAGCCACAGTGCTGAGAGTGGTTATTTTTGCAAAGCAGTGGAATGGTTAGAAAGCAAATTCTTCCTACTGTGTGGAGAAATGAGTGTCCAAGGCCAGGTTGGAGCAGCCTGGGATAGTGGGAGGTGTCCCTGCCCATGGCAGGAGGTGGAACTGGATGGGCTTTAAGGTCTCTTCCAACCCAAACCATTTGATGATTCTCTGAAATTTAGGAAGCCAGGACCAGAAACCCACTTAACGACAATCTTGAAAGGTTTTGGTTATTCAAACTTCCAGTTGTGGGCTTTCAATCCTTTGAACATTGTTTTTCCTGGGATTCTTATCTCACATCTTCTGCTCCAAGAAACTCATCATTACCAGCCAAGAAATGGAAATGAGATTTAACTGAAGGTGTTCTTGTCTTGCTGTCACTGTACAGAATTAATTACACAACATACAAATGCTCTTTTATTCTGGTTTCTTGGTTCAGATTGACAACCAAGCTACCAAACGTGTTACCCAACAGCTCTAAAAGGTGAGTTTTCAGCTCCTTTTTGAAAAGTTGGATTAAAACTAAGCAGAGAGCCCAGACATAAAGAAGACTTGTCATTTTGCCAACATGTTATGGATTATTTTACGAGAGCTTTCAGTCTGGAAGTTCTTAACCTGCCACTTCAGCTATCAACATGCAATATCAGTGATTAAATCTTGACTGCTTGGAGACTGGAAATGGTGCCAAAGATAAACCTAGTTAAGTTCAGCCCAACTTCTCTCTTGGCTTGATGAGCTACTTCAAGGTCACCAAGGAGTCAAAGCCCTCAAGTGTCTCACAGGAGCCACTCAAGACTCCAGTTCCAAGCCCTTGGAGTGTAAAGTTTTATAATCTGGTTATTTTTTTGCCAGAATTGTGAACGTCTTACCACGTGGCTGAGAATAAAAATAGGGCTATTCCATTTCTTCCTCCATCCAGGCTTGTGCAATATTCTCCCATTTCTAGTGCACCTTTGCTGTGGGAGAGGAGGAATTTTATCTCTCAGGGGACTGAAAGGGGACTCTACAACTCCAAAATGATTTGCTGGAGAAACTTCATCTTCCACTGATTGCCAGGCTTTTCCTCACTTGGAATTTCATTGTATTTTATTGCTTTTGGTTGCTGTGGTTTTTGTTTTATGGGCAATATCTCCACGTTGCTACAGGAAAATGAAGATGCTCCTACAAATACTCTCCTGTCATTTCCTTGATTAATCCCATGAGATTTATTTTCTTCAAATCAAACTGCTCAACTCTCCACACGCAGTTAAACCCTATTAATACATCTCCTGACTTTTAACATGTCAGGAACGAAACCCACAGCCTGTTCTAGCCAGGCTGGTCTTATTTGAGGCTGGGTTTGTTTCAGCTGGGTTTTCACCCAGGCAAGAGCAGGAAGGCAGGAACAGGGAGAAGTGACATCCCCAGGCAAGGCAGGAGTGTGGAGTGGGCTTGAAGCTGAACAGAAGTAGAGCTCCATGCCCAGCCATTAACAGAATTAATCTTCAGAGCTGTCAGGTTTCACATTTTATTTTATGATGACTATATTCATCACACACACACACACAACCCTTCATTACTTGGCTGTTTTGGACACAAGTCAGATGGAATGAATGGCCTGACCTCAGTCGTAAACCCCACTACTGAGGCAGCTGCAGGAACTGAAACAGAGCAGAATTTCTGAACCCTTAACTCTCCCTTTCATTCTCTCCCTTGATTAGTTTCCACCTGTTTAGTCTTCATGGAAATGTTGACTTTTATACTTTCCTGTCTGGCAAAGACACATCCCTTTTTTTTTTTTCTCTCTCTCTTTTTTTAATTCTTTCTTCCCTTCTTTCTGTCTCTCTTTCTTTCTGGGAATTGAAAAATGAACGTAATGGTGTAATTTTAGGGTTCCCAACAGACAAAACAGTTTTGTGGGCCAGATGAAGTAGTTTTCCTGTGGAATACTCTTGTTTTGGATGGAAAGGCTCAGTTAATGTGACAGAGACCAAAGAACACGTTGCTGGAATGCAGGAATCCATGAGCTTATGGGCTCTCCTGCCCAATTTTCTTTTCCAAAGCCATAATAACACAAAAAGGTGTTGTTTGAGGCTCACCTCAATCTTTGATTGAGGGGATTTGTGTCTGTGAGAGGTTTTTTTTACTCATCCCTGTGCCCACTCTTTTGCCCAGTGTGCTCTGGTGTTGAGCACTGGTTTCCACCTCCCAAGAGAACAAGCCTTGGCTTTGGCAGGGCCAACCAGGCTCATTAATTACACCCCAGCAGACATCTGGCACTTTCCCTCCAGAAAAGTTCCAGGGCTGACCTAAATGGGATCCATAAGGATTCCTCAACCCTAGGAAAGGTTTATCTTCTGTAACAGCATGAGGGTCATTGGCAGGACAGTGGCTCTTGCTGGATTGAGCTTGGGAATGATGAGGAAAACTGAAGCTCTGCTGCTCAGTGCTGTGGTTGGAGCCAACCATCAGTTTGGTGGGAGATCTCCAAAGGCATTCTGATTTCCATGCAAAATGTAAGTCAGGGGAAGCCATTCCTCTCATTTGAATCAGTGTTTCCATAACTCCTAAAACAAAGCCTTTCAGATAAGGAAGTTTTTGACCAGACATGAAAAAACAGGGAAGAATTAAAAAGGATTTATCCCAGAGTGTGAAGAGTTTCTTTCCTGGGTGGTTTTGCCCACAGACATCTCTTCCTAAGGTTTCTCCAGCAGTTCCAGCTGGAGGCATCTCCCACAGGGAAACCTCCTCCATAAATTTCAGGAAGGGAGTTGACAGCAGCAGATTATCAGGTTCAACAAGACTCAGTTTCATGTCCTGATCTAGGGAAGAACTTTGGTGCACAGTTAACAAGCTGCTGGGTCCTGGAGAGCAGGTGGCACAACTTCACTTTCCTGAGCCCAAATCCTTTGGGACAGGAGGTGCCAGAGATGTGTAGGATTTTATTGTTCCACGGGGGAGGGGGGGTTGTTTGATTGGCTTTTTTTTTTTTTTTTTGCTTAATTTTGCTTTTCATTTGGTCAGTTTGAATGAGCCCTCCCCGAGGCTTAAGTAGCAAAGGATTAGCCTGGAAAACTTGATGGTTTGGGATTTTGGTCCCTTAACTGGTCTCTGTTGGCTTGTTGGCTGGTTTATGAGGAGGGTGGAGAGAAAGGGAAATGTTCTCCACTCACATTCACTCACATGGAAACATCACAGAGAACTTGATGACTGGGCTTTTGCACCACCTCTTTCACTCCCATTTATTAGTGTTATTTTCCACCCGATTGTTCCCTGAAGATTTTGATCTCCAGCAGACAGAAAAAACCAATCATTTGTTTCCTTCTCTCTCCTGGGAGGGTGGAGGTCAGAACCATAGAATTCTTATTTTCTTTTCTCTTTCCAGCACTGTATCTCACAGCTTGTCAGGAGAACAAATTAGGATCAAATTAAATGTGTCCCGTTGATCCGAGTCCAGTCGTGCTCCGTCAGGAGATTGCTATGGAAAAAAAAGGGAGTAACCTGTCAAGCTCTGGAATGCTACTGTATTCCACGTGGTGCCAAACTGTACTTGGACTCCAGAGACTGATTCTGGTGCTATAGTAATAACAATAACAACAATGAATTCATGTCATATTTATGTGCCATGGGCTGGTGCCACTGGAGGGGATTTTTAGCCCTTCCTGCTAAAGCTGCAGATCATTCAGTTTTTCAGAGGTCACAATGTCTGGAGTAGGAAAAGTGTCTTCAAAGTGGACAGTTATGGCAGCATGTGGGGTTATTAAATTCAATTATTTAATTGTCATGATTTGTTTAATGACAAAGGGATTTTAGAACTTCCAGAGAGGTTGGGGAATCTCTGGAGGGGTTCAAGGCCAGGCTGGATTGAGCCTGGAAGGTGGTCTACTGGGAATTAGCCCTGCCCATGGCAACAAGATGATCTTTAAGGTCCTTTCCCACCCAAATTATTCCATGATTCTGTGATAAGAACATAGAATTCGGTGATATAACAACTTCTATGATAATAACAGTAAAATTAACAATAATCTCTCTCTTACAGTGGAACTTTGTGCTGCACCTGGTGTGTGAGACAGGGCTTTGCCAAAGGCTGAAATTGTGCTGGGGAGAAATGGAACAGAAAAGAAAAATGAAAGAAAAATCCAATAGTTTGGATGGTCATGGCCCAGAGCTCAGGGTCAGGTTTAGCCTCAGTCTTTGCTCTTGTTAAAGCTGAGGCAAAGAATCATCCTCACACCCCAAATCTTCCCTTCCCCT
Organism: Serilophus lunatus; assembly: GCA_013399895.1. NCBI lineage: Eukaryota > Metazoa > Chordata > Aves > Passeriformes > Eurylaimidae > Serilophus > Serilophus lunatus. The sequence goes on along the minus strand of VXBA01005771.1, from coordinate 6,547 downwards.
CCTCCCTTGTTCACCTCCCCAAATTCCAGGTCTAACTCAGGCTGGATTAGAGCAGAGCTGCTGCAAAAGCAAAATCTCAGCTCTCCCTTAAAACCAGCAGCAACAGCCTCTGACAGGATTAAACCCAAAGCTTTGCTGGGTTGTGAAGTGTTTTCCAAGTCCTGGATTTACTTCTCCATATGAGCACAGGAAATATCTGTAAACCAGCAAAAACTGATAGGAATGTTTTAGTTCCATCCTGGGTTATTATTAGATTTTGTCAAACAGGAATTAAAAATAGAATTTGAGTTTTTTCCCCTCTGTTCTGCCAGTGAAATTTAATATGAAAAAAAATCTAAATATCTGTAGAATATAAAGTTTGAAAATTATATTCAATCATCTGTGTAATGCAGCTCACAGAGAAAAACAAGAGGAGAATTATTAAGGTTTCTCCCATTCAATAAGAAAGAAGGAAAGAGAGAGAGAGATAAAGGAAAGAAAGGAAGAAATAGGATGAATAAGAAAAAAAAGAGAAGAAAGAAGAATTAAAAGAAGATTAAAAGGAGAAAAAGAAGATGAAAAAGAAATGATCAAAAGTAAAAAGAGAAAAAAGGAAAATGAAAAAATGAAAAGGAAAAGGAAGGGGAGAATAAAAAGGGAAAGCAAAAAAAAAAATAATGAAAAGAGAACAGGGAAAAAAATTAAAAAGGAAAAGGAGAAAAAATATTTTTCCTTGACCAGAGGAAATGAGGATTTTTAATATGAAAATGCTTAGAAAAGGATCAAACAAATCACAATAAATAGGATCCTTGGGTGTGTCAATCCCTGTGGACACACACGTGTTGGGAATGTTGGTGTCTGTGCTGTAACACGGGGACAGGAGTGACAGTGAGACCAAATCCACGTTTTCCTTGCTTTTTGTTGATTTTCCATCCATGTTTCTCTGACATCTCCAGTTCATTTGTTTCTGCTTCACAGAATTTCTCTCCCTTTTCTTACTAAATCCTATTTTTATCATTTTTAGCACATCCAAACAGGTTTCCAGGGGCTTTCCCTGTGCTCAGCCCCATTTCCCTGGAGGATCAGTGACATTCCTGTTTGTGTGGGACTGAAGCAGTTTGAAGTCATCCTCAGTAATCCTCCCATCCCTCCTCAGTAATCCTTCCCATTAAGGAATTCTGGGAAAATTTACATCAACACAAGCACCATAGAATATCTGAAAGTGGATTTACAAGCAAGACCACCAGGGAAACAATTCCTCAGATATTCCTTTCTGCACTAATTAGCAAAGTTTTGCATCCCAGGCCACAAGAAACTGTTGATTCCACGTTGACATCACTTAAATTCTCCACAATCCCTCCCTCATTCACTGCTTGGAATTTTGCTTTATCCAAGGATATTTATGGCCTGCACAGCACCAAGGGGAGCAGCAGAGGCTCCCTTCCAAAATTGTAGCTGATTCAAAGGAAATCCAAGGAAGATCTACTGGCAAAACCATCCCTGGCAAGGTCTCTTTCCTTATTATTCATCAATCCTAAAGGCAGAGGTTTGGATCTTCCTCTCTGTGCTCAGGAAAGCTCCTCTGGAATTTCTGGATTTCCTTTTGGCTTCCTCTCCGAGGACACTCGAGGAATCCTGCCTTTGCTGATAAACTTCATCAGTCTGATCATTTCCCAGGGAGGAATAGGAGACTGTCCAGCATCACTGAGAGGAGAAAGATCCTCAGCATGGAGCCAAACCCCGTGTTTTCCTTCTTCTCATTCCTCCCTTCTGCTCAGGGCTCACTCCCAGTGTCCAGAAAACACCTGGAAAGTCAGAGCCACAGTGGAAATGACACCAAGTGGAAAACAGGGAACAGGGAAAGATGAAGTTAATGGATGGTGGGGATTAAAAGGGAAAAGGGAAGGAAGAAAAAGGGGAAAAGCCTTGGGTGTCCCTTGGTCCCAGTAACTCCTGGGGACCTCGGGACAATGTCACCTCAGCACATGGGAATGTTTTCCAGTTCAGCTTCAACCCAGGGAGGCCTTGGTTTTGTGGACTTTGCTCTCTGCTCTGGAAAGCCCAGTAGGGCTCCCAGCTGGGAGCAGGGAATGCCCCCAGGGACCTCCCTGCCCTCCGGCTCCTCGGGATGTGCCTTGGGAGGGTGGGGCTGGATGTGCAGAGGTGAGGGCCCAAAGGATGGACCAACCACCACAGCCTGACACATCAGACCTTTCCCTTTCCCTTTCCTTTTCCCTTTCCCTTTCCCTTTCCTTTTCCCTTTCCCTTTCCCTTCTCCTTCCCCTTTCCCTTTTTTGTGTTCCCCTTTCCTTTTTTCTTTTCCCCTTTCCTTTCTCCATTTCCCTTTTCCCTTTTTCTTTTACTTTCCTCATTTGCCTTTTCCATTTTCTTTCCTTTCCCCCTTTCC
>VXBA01005770.1:0-12756 GCA_013399895.1 Serilophus lunatus | reverse complement strand
GGAAGGAAGGAAGGAAGGAAAGGAAGGAAAGGAAGGAAAGGGAGGGAGGAAGGGAGGGAGGGAGGAAGGGAGGGAGGGAGGAAAGGGTGGGAGGGTTGATAATTGCTCACCCCGAAGTGTTCCGTGGAGTGTGGAGAGTTATGTGTCAGTTACCTCTGCAAATACAATTGGAAATTCTTTCACTGATTTTTCTTTAGGTTCGAATGTCTTTATACCTTCTTTTCTCTTAAGACTGTTTGAGTGACAAGTCAGAAAAATATACAAACCTGTTGGGTGTGTTTGGAAAAGATAAAGCAGGGAGATAGAGGCTCAAAGATCATACTGGTGTTATGCCTTCAGGAATCATGGAAGATAGGGTGTGAGATCTCCATCTCACACCATTCTTTCGGTTAATCCTGTTTCTAGAAAATGTTTCCCGAGGTGCTGGGTCCTCCAGTAAACCATCAAGATCTTATCTTTCCTTTTGTATCTTATCTGTCACCCCACACACAGGTTTCAAATGTTAATTTGAATATGGAGTCCTTTTATGTATTTTGATTCAAATAATTGTAATGTTTAATCAGATACAGTCTTCCTGGTTTTTTTAAACTCTCTCTGCATATTCCTGGTGTAGCAAGTTTGCCCAAATGCTTCATGAAAGTTTTCTTCACTAACACTTCTGTGGTATCAGCTGACAAAGAATTTGATGCTTTATAGTGCCCTGTTCAAGAGAGAGTGCTGCAGTACTGATGACTTTATGGAAAGGTGAATACTCTGAAAAAGTGAGATACGTGGTTTACCGAAGGCTGCATGAAATTGAAGAGGAAACAGAATTCCAATGTCAGGCTTCTCATCCTTGTGCTTTAAGTGTATGTACACCCATGTTACTTCTGTAAATGATCTATGTGTATTATAGTAAGAGGGAATCCTCTGTGCTTCCACCTAGCTGAAGGAAAAGAGATGAGAATTGAAAAGGGAAGCTTATGGTGTCAAGAATTTGAAAAATCCAATCCTTTTGGTTTAGGATGATGACAAATGATCAGTCTTTTTATGTAAGACTATATCGAAGGTGGAAAGGATATCCCTCCTGTATATGATGTCTTCTTCATAAATCAGATTTTCAAAAAATAATTTTATATGTTGTTCTTCAAAGTTTGCTATGCAACCAATTACCAACAGTCTTCCACACCTTCATTTTCATACAGTTTTTACTCTGCTCTTTGTCATCTTAACTAAGAAACTAAATGCTTAGAATAACTCTTCTAGAAGTTAACAGCCTCAAAGATTGACTTGATAATTTGCAACAGATTAATACAAGTGTCCTTTTGAAGACTTGTGAATCAAGTAATAGCTAAGTGAATTGCAATGAAACATAATTTTGTGATATAGTCCTTCCATGAAGCAGTCCATGTTGAGTTTTGTGTAAATGAACTCAAAATGGTATCAATAGGGCGCTATGTCTCAAACTGGTTAAGAATTAGAGATGTAACATTATATATGAAGAACTCTACTAGCCTACACATCTTTGTTATTGAGGAATTTGATTTTGAAGTCAACTATTATAAAAAGCCCTATAAAGTGCAATTCAGCCCAAATTAGCATATGTCTGATTTACTATGGTGATTTGTTTATGAGAAGAAGCCTAAACTGAGGGTAGAGTACTAGAGCCTAAAGACTGGCAACAATGTGTTTGTACTCAGCTAGATGTTTTGTCTAATGGAAATGACACCCCTAGCAACATGGAAATCAAGAAAAAAAAAAATAAGATTTATTCCAACCAAGACATCATGGTAAGCTAGTGACCAGAAGTTACTATGGAGTTAGTGCTTAAAGGAAATAACTACAAATTATTGCAACTTTATTTTTTTAATCAAAAATTATTTTCTTTGTTAGCTCTAGGGCTAAAGCAGTAACCAGTAACCTCCAGCTAGAGAGCTATGTTGTAATGTGAGAATATTTGTTGCATAAAAAAGTAATTGCTAGTTCATGCTGTGAGGCAGTTTTTGTTAAAGTACCCCCTACCATTACAGAAGAGGTGACATTAATAGAGTACATGTTTCGTTTTATTCTTACTCGCAATGGTATTGATGCCTGGGGGTTTTTCCATGTATTTCGGGGGGACTTAATTTAGACGCATTGTTTGAATTATAGGCCCTCTCTTGTGAGGCCTATTCCTAGATGTTTACGTTTTTTCTAATAGATAAGGAGTAGCAAAATGAAATATAGGCCTAAAACTCCTGGACCCACTTCAAGAGGAGGAGCAGGTATTGGGAGGGCACAGAGGACGAAGAGGGCTCTTATTGGATACTTTAGGGACATGGGTGTTAGGCGAACTTGGGTTACATGAAATGATGGGTGGTAGCTAAGAAGGTTATAAATATAGAGAGATTGTTGTTCTTTCTCTCTTTGAATCTTAAGATTTTGCCAGTAAAGTTGTTCTTTTCCTTCACTCCTATTAATACATTTTGTGGTTTTTATTCCTTATTCTGGTTTTAGGCAATGGTACAGCCTGTGCATTTTGTTCATGCAACTCATTTTGACATTTAATTTCATAGCAAGTTTAAATTTCCTAATCCCATATTATAATGGCCAAGTTTAACCCAAGCATACAGTATAACATGCTAAAAATGTTTCACATCAGTGGAAGAAAATATCCAGGATGTCTTAACTTAGTTTTTCCTTTTTATCTTATTTTTTTCCCCTATTTTTTTCTTATACTGTAAGAAAAGGCAAATGGCTTGAATCTGGTACTATTTGTTCAAGCTTTTGATTTTGCTTACCTTCTTTCCCTTATTTTGTGTTTTACTGCTCCCTGGGTAAATGAGAAAAGGGCAGCCTGTAATACTAAGAGCATGAAAAAGAAGAAAGAATGGGAAATTCTTACTCCTGTAGGTATGTAGTAAATTTAGGGCTAACAGTTATTATGAAAATTTAGAAGGGAAATACTATCTGGACCAGATCTTTGAAAAATATCGATTTATCTTTGGAGAAAGTCTCCTTTTCCTAAGATTCCAAAGTTTTGTCTTCTCTGCTTTCCCAATTGTTCGTAATTTCTAACTCATGAACCCTTCCTGAGACATCCCCAAAGCATCTCAATTTACTCTCCTCACACTTTTGCTGTTCTAAACCACTTACTACAATCATAGTAGTATTTGAATGCCTGACAGAGTCACAGGCATCCTTAATATTTGCCATCATCAAAATAATTTTCTTTCTGTACTTTGTCTGTTCAGTGTTTTCTCATCTTGGAGACCATACACTCTAGGGAAAGACTTAGTTTCCTCAGATGTTCTGGACGGCCGAGCAGGCTTGAAGAACTTTTCAACAAATTTTTAAGAAGTCCAGTAGCATTAAATACATAGTAAATTAAAAAGAAAAATTTACAAAAAGGTTTATGTCTCTCGTTTTCTGTAATTATTTCAATCTTTTCATCTGCAACCTGAATGATTGACATTTGTTGTTGTTATCTCCACTGTCCAGAACACTGCAATTTCTATGATAAAAATATATTTTTCTTGCTTCTAAATTCATTCAAGTCTTTAATTTCTTTACCTTCCAAATTATGACCTTTCACTTATTACCTGCAAATTGGAGCTGCCTCTTACTTTTTTTCTTTGTAAAAAAAAAAAAAAAAAAAGAAAGAGCTTGTTTTTTCATCTGTTCTTAAATATTACAATTTCCTTCTCTATTCAGCGAATTTCACTCTGATGAATATATTACATGTCACTAGCTAATATGAGGTCAGCCCTGAAAGAAGAACTGTTGGCTAGCAGAAAATAGGAGATTTCTGGCATTTCCTACCACTAGAGAAAGCAATATTAATACACAGAAGAGCAATAGAAGAGAGGTGGAAGAAAGTTTTCTTTCTCATATGCCTCCTCCTTGCTGCCTCTTCTGTTACCATACAGGAAGTACAGGTATAAAACCAGATCACCCATGTCATGAAGAGATCTGTTACTATTTAAATCTGAATAGTGTGAGCTTGGATTATCCTAAAGAGCACAGAAAGAGATTAAGAATGAAAAATTAGAGTAGAACGGAATTGTTTAACAGGCTTGGTTTGAGAATGGTCTTGATAAGCTTCCAGTTTGATCCTTCTTAGAGTCTTTTCCCTGGGTTCAATTTGGTTTCAAGAGAGAAACCCAGAATGGAGTGTTCATTCTCAGGTGTTAGCAACACAGGACTGTAAAAGTAATGTAGATGTTATGTGGAGGAATGGTTGACAGAGCAGGGACATGGAGGCATTATGGCAGCAAACACCATGTTAGCTGAAGTGAGCAAGAGTAAGGAAAGCAGGCAGCAGAGCAAAATGCAAGTCATGCTGACAGGGAACATTTAAAGGTCACCCTGTTCTTGAACCAAGTAGGTTGTGTAATTACGAGGAAGTAGTTAGTGGAAAATGAGGAACAAAAGCAGCTGAGGAAACCGCAAGTAGGAAGAGTATGCAAACTGTCACCGTTAAGCTGTAGCCAAATATGTTTTCATGTTATGAATATATTATGAAGAAAAGTATAAAAGAGATAACATTCATAATAAAGTTGAAGCTTGCTCTACCAGTCGTATCGATTGAACGCGTGTCTTCCCTCGCCATTCACAATATTAGGTAAAAAAAAGGCCCAATAAAGGCAATTTCTAGTCATGCTCACACTGTAAATCATGCTTTACTCGCCATTGTCAAGTTTATGATACTGTTAAATAATTTGGCTTCAGGACTCAGGAGGACTTTGTATTTGTAAAACTGGAAAATATCCTTTTCTAATTTGGCTTCTGGAAAGGTAAGTGCTTGAGAAATATTTGGACATTATCCCAATTTATCTTATAATAGGTGAGATGTAAACATACTTTTTACAAATTCAATATTTGAAAAAATAAAAGAATTGAGAGAAAGGCAAGAGGATTGTAGTATCAAATGATGGTACATTTCATGCTCTGAATAAAATATAGGTCATTGAGTTGTGAATCAGCAATTTCTTGTCAGCATCCCAGTGCCTGCATAAACAGTTGGAAATTATTTTTATAGGTTATGGAGACATCAGAATCTTGAAATTATATTACAGTTTAGAAAAGATTAGAACAAAACCATTGTAAACTATTTAGCCTTGAAATAGCCATCAGCCCTGCTTTCAGTTGTACTTTTCTCTGCTACAGTTTGCAGTTCACCACTTATATACCTTCAGCTGTTAGAATTGGAACTTCACATGGTTGCATGTGAAATAATTTTGCCAGTGCTATGGCCAGCCAAAAAGCATAGTTAAATCCCAGCAGCTGCTGTGCCTTTTCTTAAATTACAGCTATTAGTAGAGGTAGTTAACAAGGCTGTGTCTATGTGCCTTGCAGTAAAAGTCAATAGACTCCAGCTACCAAAGTATGTCAAGTGCTAATGCTCCTTTCTATATGCATAATCAATATGTAACATACAGCACGAGAGCACAATGTATCTCTCATTGTGTGAAGTTCATACAGGCTTAGGGCATATTGCCTGGAAAACTGGCTGTCAGAAAAGGATCTGGGGATGCTGTTTAACAACTGGATGAACATCAGCTGACAGTGGGCCCAGGTGGCCAAGAAGGCAAATGGTATCCTGGCCTGTATCAGAAATAATGTGTCCAGCAGGATAAGGGCAGTGATTGCCCCCCTGTACTCAGCACTGGTGAGGCCTTACCTTGAATTCTATGTTCATTCTGGGCCTCTCATGACAAAGAAACTGAGATGCTGGAGCATGTACAGCCCTTCCAGAAAAACACAACAAAGTGGGTAAAGGGTTTGGAGCATAAGACTTTATTGGTTTCTAAAGCTGCCTGACAGGAGGTTGTAGGAGGTGGAGTTTGGTCTCTTCTCCCATTTAACAACTGATATGACGAGAGAAAATGGCTTCAAGTTGTGCCAGGAGGTATAGATTGGATATTAAGGGAAAATTCTTCACTGAGAGGGTCGTGAGGCATTGGAACAGGCTGCCCAGGGAAGCGATTGAGTCACTAAACTGGAGGTATTTGGAAGCCACGTAGATGTGACATATGTCACTATGGGGGACATGGTTTAGTGGTGGATTTGGCAGTATTAGGTTAATGGTTGAACATAATTCACTAAAAGGTCTTTTCAAACCTAAATGATTAGTGATTCTATGATTCCTATGAGGAATAGCTGAGAGAGCTGGGACTGCTCAGCTGGGAGAAAAACAAGCTCAAGGAGACCTTATCAATATCTATAATACCTGAAGGGAGAGTATAAAGAGAAGAGAGACATTTTCATTCCAATGTTGCCCACTGATAGGAGCAGAGGCAGGGTGCACAAGCTGAAACAAAGGAGTCTCCATCTGAGCATCAGGAAGTACATTTTCACTGTGAGAGTGACTGAGCACTAGCACAAGTTGCCTAAGGAGAGTGTGGAGTCTCCGTCGTTGTCATCAGCTCTAAGTGACTCTGGTCAAGCAGGAAAATTGGACAAGATGACTTCCAGAGGTCCCTTGCAATATTAACCATGCTGTGAAATTGTTTATTTTCACTTACATCTTTCATGGGAAATAGAACTGAAATGTTATTATAGACACATTTTGAATTGGTACCTAGAGGGCCTCACAACACAAATATGTACAGAAAGAAGGAAATGCAAAGACAAAATTAACTGCAAAGTCTCTTTATCTGTCCTGCATAATAGGTTTGTGACTAAGCTAGCTTCCTTTAATGTATATTTGAATTCATTATCTATACAAAATATGCTCTTAAATAGGAGTAAATTATATGGCTTCGTACTAAAGCAGTAGAGTGTCAGTAGCCACAATATCACCTAGAGCCTTCAGCAATTCATCTGTTGAACTGAAATGAAACTAAGATTGAATATTTCATATCTTATAACACTTGTATTTTATTAGTTGCCTGGACAGAAAGAGAGTGTATAGTAGCATCAAATTGCTGTAGTCTCCCCTCTAATTATGTGTTTATAATACATTGGCAAGGACACAAAAATACTGATGTGAAATTGGATTTGCCAGTACTGTGGAATTTCTTCTATTTTGGAATTGAACTGAGAGTTTTGAAAGTGTCTGGCAGCTGCTGTAAATTCAGGAACTGGACGAGAGAAACAATTCCTCCAAGGAAATCCAAAAGTTAATATATTATATGCTTACACAGCCTATGGCGCCTTCTGCATATATATATTTGTTCCTCACTGATTCAGAAACATAATAATTTTATTTTGTATAAAGTCAGTAAAATGACTGCCAAAAGTCAATTAAAAAATTCATCTTTATTCTTTTTATTTCTAATGAGACTTTGCTGTGACACCATTTAATACCCCAAAATAAAATAATCTAGTAAGAAACAAAATGGTACTGTTAAAAACAATTATACACCGCTTCTTCCAAAGGAGCACATAACCACAGCAACATCTACCATGTGTTGTAGTCATTAGCAACTTGATTCTCTAGCAAATCACTGGAATATCTAATTTACAAAGCATAGAATATATCTTGGCATTGTTCTACCAACAACCGCCTTCTTAACAAGAGAAAGAGTTAGTTGATGTGGATCATCTGATCTCAAGTGATGTGTTGTCATATGGAGGACTGACTTCTGAGGCAAAGAGTGCAACTTCTGAAGTTGTAAACATGTAACTCACTTGCTGGAGGCAGTTTGTAGCCTTCAAAATTGTATAAAGTGTCTGCAAGAGCCAATCCATGAGACACAAGTTGGTTGGAAGAGACCTTCAGGATCACCTAGTCCAACCATCAACCCAGCACCATAATCACTCCTAAACTGTATCTCCACATCCAGACACCCCTTCAACACTTCTAGAGATGGTAACTACCACCTCCATGTGCAACTCCTTCCAATGCCTCACTGTTTTTTCAGTGAAAAGAAAAAATCTGATGCTTGATCTGAACATCCCCTGCTGCAACTTTAGGCCATCTCCTCTCATCGTTTCACTTGAGACATGGTAGAAAAGACTTAACCCTACCCACCTCATTACAGGCTCCTTTCTGGTAGTTGTAGAGAGCAATAAGCCTCAGTTTCACTGATTCAGGCATTTGCTCTGAGAAGATGAGATGCCTGTTTACAGCTAGAGAATATATAACAACAATTTTACTCTCAAAGAAACTTGTTCTGTGTTAACAAACTTGGCAGACATAGAAAGGTAGTCAAGTTGTCAATGCTACCATGGCATGAGATGTTCACTGTTTGCTTTCAGCTTTGTGCACGATTTTAATGTCCAGTATTGAATTCCTCTGCCAATCCTAGAAATTCATGTTGAGATCTGCCTCTTACTTGATATGTTACTGAGTCTGTAATAACAGTAGCTGTAAATAAGAAATCTTCATTTACTACTGAAAGGAAGGTTATACATCTGTTTATTTTTGTTACACTGTTTGGATTTACTGGTAGTTTCAAGTGATTGAAGTTTGATTTTTCAGAAACTTCACTTGTTTCAGAAAAACATCGAGTAGTTTAGCAATTTAAATTAAAATATCTCCAGAGGCTCCAATGTGACAGCTAAATCCATCAAAAAACTGACAATTCGAGACTCCTCTCTTTTTAACTGATTTCAAAGCATCAGGGAAGGAAAGCTGTGGTTTTAGCAGGAATATCAAGATATAAAATTTAAGACTTAACTTTTAAGAAGTCATTTAATGCTATGTATTAGAAGGTCTCATGCTTTTTTCTACATTCTTAATTAATCAATGCACTCTTGCAGCAGAAAAGACCAACAGCCTCCTGGTCATCATTACTGGAGTGTTGCCAGCACGGCGATGAAGATGGTCCTTCCCTGTTACTCAGATCTAGTGAGACACATCAGGATGTGTTTCTGGGGTCATCAGTGCAAAAAACCGATATGTATATACTGTATCCAGTCCAGAAAAGGGCAAGATAATAGCATATGGGGACAAACTGAAAAATATGAAACTCCATCTGAACAAAGCTTTTTTTTTCCCCATGAGAGTAGTTGAACATTGGCACAGTCTGCCCAGGCAGTCTGCAGAGTCTCCATCTAGGGAGAGTCTCAAACCTAGCCAGACACAATCCTGGTCGGTCTGCTGTAGCTGATCCTACTTGTGCAGAGGGTGCAAGGCTGCACTGAATGATCTCTGAAGGTCTCTTCCAAACTCAGCCATTTTATTAGTTTGATTCTGTTGATATTCTCTTGTGATGAACAGACTATCAATGTTTCACCAGTGGTTGTAATGGGTTAGCTCCCTTTTGGTAAAATTTTCCCATTACCACCATGAGATGTTGGCAAAACTAAGAAAAGGAAAAAGGTAACCCACTAGGCTAAAAGCAGAATTCCTCCATAACATGGGGTGGAAAACTTCATTGTTTTTAGCTCAGAGTTAAATTACAGGGAGATTCTCTGTTCTAGGATGGCTGTGCAGGCAAAGGAGGGCAACAGTGATGAGTGCTGAAGACAAGAGGGCTAGGGAGTAGAGTATACCTGCCTTTCCCCTTCCATACCCCACCACTTTCTCACTCTGGACAATAAAAACCCAGTGGGTGACCAGTCTGGCTCTCTCAGGTTTCAGCAGAAAGCCCTGGGAGAGGGCCTTAGTGCTGCCTCTCTGGTGCTGTGCTTTCTGCTCACTTCCCCTTGCTCCAGCAAATGGTGGAGAGGTCCCGACTGCTGCCCTGTGACCACATTGCCTCTGCTGCTGTTTCTGCCTTGCCTGGCCCTGCTGAAGAGAGCAGCTGAGGAAAGAGAGTTCCCTGCCTGCACTGGTCCTTGCCAGCCTGTTTGGCACTCCCCAGCTTCCCCTGTTCCTGTGTTGTACAAGTAACTTTTGCTTGTTTCGGCAGTAAACCAGGAGAAAACCCCCACACCCCATGTGTGTGATAAGCCTGCAGGACCTGTCTGTGCCCACGCTTAGGAAGTGTGCAAGGAGAGGGGAAAGTATTACTTCTTGGGGTGATATTTCTTGTTACTGTTGTGTCACTTTGTTCAATATTTTTCTGTATATTTTAGTAAAGAACTGCTACTTTTTTTTTTTTTTGTACATTTTGCCTGATTCTCTCTCTTGTTTACAAATTTAAGCAGTAAATTAAAGGGAAGGGTTTCTGCTCCAGTAGGTCCCATCCTCTGGAAGACACTGTCTTAAAACCAAGACATGGGTTTAGCTTGGTTAAGCAGCCAAATTCTCAGATGTCCATATCCTGCAGGCAATCAACTGACTTTTGATTAAACAAGTGTGGAATAGCAATTACACTTTTTGCCTTAGACTTGTCATGACATGTAGCATCAAAGCCTTTTGAGTAGTTTAGATACATTTCTAGTACCTGACTGTGGACAGTGTCATGGTTTAAGTACCCAGGAAAAGACTTCTAATATGTATATAACCTGTTTTTGAGTCTTTCCCATTTCTTCTTCCTGGAGTGAATCAAAGGGGAACGCCAAGCAGACGGCATCACCATGGAGGCAATGCATCTGGCCAGCACTAGCCATGCTGCCCACCCTGGTGCACATGGCACCTGCTCCCAGGCCTCGGAGGGAGATGGGCATACACCACCAGGTCCTGACCATATGGTCTGGCATGGGAGCTGCCACGATGATGGTGTAAGCCAGTGGAAGGCAGATAAGTCTGACGTCTTGGAGATGCTTCCCTACTGGGCAGAGATGGAATGGTGGGAGCAGGAGTTAAAAGCTTTTAAAAGTTCAGTGGGTCCAGCAATTGCTCTCTTCTTCTCCTGGGGCTGTTCCAAGAGGAGGATTGCCATGCTGGGTTCAGCTGTTTCCGTGAAACTATTTGTCTTCCCTTCCCAGTCGGCACTTGCCCCCTGAGCCTCCTGCTGTCTCCCAGGTTCTGGTATCTCTGCCCCCCTGTGCATTTTGGCTGCCCTGCACTCCCTCAGCAGAAGGCTGTGGCAGGTCCTGCACTCTGCCTGGCTGCTGAATCCTTTGTTACAGTTCTAATCCTTTTTGGGCTGTTGGTGGCTAGGGTGGGTTCTGGGTCTCAAGTGTTCAGGCGTTGTGGGATGGTGTGGTTTTCAGGTGTGGGGGGCGTGGGTTTCATTTTTTTTGTTGTTCTTGTTTCATTTCCAGTGAATGGTGCCATATTTATATGTGTACATTTTTCATTCATATTTTATTTTTTAATAGGTCTTATTACATCTGTAATGAGCTCTCTGTCCAGTGTTGATAAGTAACCCCTCTCACTGTCTCAAACCAAGACAGACAGTCTGCACACCAGTATTCCAAATTCCGTCTCGTACATATGTCAGCATATTTTGCTGTGTCATAGGAATGCCACTTATTCCATAGCTATTCTGTAATATCGGGATTTTCTGCCTAGGAGCTGCAGAAGATTGCCAAAGTAATGAAACATTAACAAATTGTATAGCATTTTTGAAAAAGCTTGTTTGACTTAATCTTTGAACAAAACTTTTGGGTATTATTTCCTTTTTACCCAAGATGGTTTGTGGATGGAAAAGCATGCTTAATTACAGATTCAATTGGTATTTGGCAGGAGTAAGCAATTAGACCATAAAAACTGTCCATGGTTCACTGTTCCATGGGAAAGCGCTTAAGAGGCAGTTCTGTCAATCACAGAATACAAATCTGAGTTTTGTTTTCCTTTTCATATTGAATGATGTAGGATTTTCCCTGTTCTCTTTTCTGATTAAAAAATTTAATTGCTTTCATTTACAGAACTTAGAACCATGTATATAGGAAGTTTGTAAACAAAATTAGTGCTTCCAATGAGTAAATGTGTCAGTGGTTTTTGAATGTACATAAATATATATATATACACATATATTAATCTATCCATGTAAACTGAATTTCCTTCTTTTACTACTGAGATAAAACTTGCACTATACATTATAAAAACTGTTATGTACTCATTTGGTTTCTTACATAGTTGCTTTATTGACTTTAATGATGTGAATATTACTTCCACTAATGCTTCTATTCAAGTATGTTTGCCTAGGATGAGTTTATAGTAAGAATTTTTTAAACTCTTTTTACATTTTATATCCAGCTCTGATTGTCTTGAAGTATTTCACTGGATTGCTTCTATCATCAGATCTCTCACTGTGTCTGAGAGTTGAAGAAAAATGCCTTCAAACATGAAAGAGAAGCTGGTATTTTCAATAAATACACTAATTCTTACCTATCAAGACTTTCAAACAAGAGTTGGGTGAAATAAAAGCTAAGTTGAACATCATCTTAAAAAACAACAGAAGAAGCTATTGCTATGTTGAATATCTGCAGGAAGTTGCATTTACATTGGAAGCTTTTTGAGCTGGTTCATTGTACTAGTTTGAAATCAAACCAATGGGAGATCGCAAGTCAGAATTACAATAGAAAAAAAAATTATAAGAAATAAATAAATGCAGTAGTACAAGAACATTGACAAAGTCAGATACACCCTGACACTCTATGGTAATAGCAGTCCAAGCAAAGCAGTTCCGTTGAAGCAGTGATCCTGTAAAAAGAAAATGGTGAGAAAGTCCAATGGTAGATCTTGCCCTCTGGGAGTCGAATAGGTGAGCGCTGCTGTGGTGTTCAGAGTCTCAGCTTATATCCAGGATGGAGTAGTTGGCTCCTCCCTCTGGAAAAAACGTCTCACAATGGGATGGAGAGTCGTGTGACAAGGTCTGATGGGCCAATTAAGAGAAGATAGTCCAGGAAGGAGCTATCTCTGAGTCAAGGGACAGGCATTGATGGCCCATTAGCAGAAGATAATACAGAGGGAAATGGCAAGGAACACTGTTTCACCAGCTGTTTCAACAGCTAACGGAGATGGTAGTAGAATAAACTTCAACCTAGGGCAGAAGTCCTTTGCCACCCTGCTCT
>VXBA01005769.1:80842-106411 GCA_013399895.1 Serilophus lunatus | reverse complement strand
GATTTTGGGGGAAGATATCGAGGGGTTTGGGGGAAGATATCGAGGATTTTGGGGGAAGATATCGAGGGGTTTGGGGGAAGATATCGAGGATTTTGGGGGAAGATATCGAGGGGTTTGGGGGAAGATATCGAGGATTTTGGGGGAAGATATCGAGGAATTTGGGGGAAAGATATCGAGGGTTTGGGGGAAAGATCCCGAGGATTTTGGGGGAAAGATCCCGGTGGTTTTGGGGGAGATATCACAGTGATTTTGGGAGAAAGATCCCGGTGATTTGGGGAGAAGGATCCCGGTGATTTTAGGAGAAAGATCCCGGTGGATTTGGGGGAAAGATCCCGATGCTTTTGGCGGAAAAATCCTGAAGATTTTGGGGAGAAGATCCCGGTGGATTGGGGGGAAAGAAGTGTCCAAGGGCAGGTGGGACAGCGGGAGGGTGTCCCTGCTCTGGGGGGTCCATCCCACCCCCAGCCCTGGTTCTGTGCTTTCTGTGCCTGGCTGGGGAAGGACAAGAGCACGGATCCAAATGTTTCAATTCCAGGAGACAAAACAAAGGCTTGGAGCGGCTGTTGTTTGTCCCCCGGGGATGCAGGTGAAGTTGCTGCTGTGAAATGCTCCCTTTTCCTGGAGCAGAAGAGTTAAAGCTGCCTAAAAACCCCTGTTTTAATGAGCTCTGATAATCACTTGGAGAGCTGGGCTTGAGCCTCTTCTCCTTTAGGTCTTTCCCTTTAGGTCCACCTGCAAACAGGAGGTTTGGTGTGACCCCTGCAAACACCCTGAGCCCTAAGCCCCCCCCCCAGTAAAGCCCAGTATGCCAGTCTGTTTTCTCCCAGAGGGGGTTTCCTGCCCCTCACCTGCCTCTGGGAGCTGGCACAGGATGTTCCCCCTCAGATTCTTCCTCTCCTGGAGCACAAAAAGCTGCTTGTCTTGTCCCCAAAATAAGGCCAAAGCCTCCCCACAGCTCTGCCTGGCTGGGGAGGGGGATGTAACTTCTCCTGGAAGTGCAGAATTCCAGTGAATTATTGTTATAATTATACTAATGATGCTCATCAAGGGGAGGTGTAGAGTTGAGCCCTGCCAGCAGAGCTGGGAGCTGGCTCTGCCTGGGATGAGGGATTGCATCAGTCCTGGAGTGCAGGCTGAGTTATCTGAGACAATAATTAGTCGTTACACTAATGAGAGGTGGGAAATCTCCTCCTGGAGGGCGTGTGTGGCCACGGGGAGGTGAGTCTGCTTTAACCTGCAGGGGGCTGCTGCCAAGCAGAGCTCATCGGGGGCAGTTTTGGGGAGTGTGGGGCTCTCCAAGAAGGGCCTGGTGTTCCTCCTGGGAGGAGTGCAGCCTCCCCTTTGGGTGTGGAACTGAGCCCCGGGGGGGGGGAGTGCAGAGCAAAGGGCACATTTGAGTTGAGAAATGGTTTCTTACTAAGGAAAACTGTGCTGAGGTGAGAGGCCACGAGGTCTTGGGTGCTCTCAGCACTTGCAGGGAGCCCTGGAAGCTGAAGTTGCTCCAAGGCCAGGTTGGAGCAGCCTGGGGCAGTGGGAGGTGTCCCTGCCCAGGGCTGGGGTGGGTCTGGATGGGCTTTGAGGTCCCTTTAACCCAAATCAGGCTGTGAAATCTCGGGGTGGTTTTGCTTCTGCAGCAAACAAACCCTGCAGAGCTCAGAGGCTCTTGTTTGGGAGGAAGTTGGGTGAGATCTCTGCTGCTGCTGCTGCTGCTTCCTCTTTTCTTTGCAAACCTCCTGTGCAGGGGAACTGGGGCAGCTGTGCCCTCAGCTGGGGCAGAGCAGGGAGGGAGGAGTCATCCCAACCCCTCTTTTGGAAGGTCTTTGCTGTCTGAAGAACTGAACCAAGTCCCTCCCAGGTGGGATCCCCCCTCCCTGAGCCCTTCCCGTGGCAAAAAGGGAGGAGGGTGGTGTCCACTCTGTGGTTCCAGCCCTGTGTGTGTGTGTGAGCCTGTGTTGAACATCTGGCAGCACAGCAGGGTCTGAGATGGCCCAGGAGCTGGGAGCTGGGCTCCCCCAGAGCATCCCAGTGTCTCCCAGTGCCTGGAAACACCCACTAACTGGATTCTTCTCAGCATTTCTGCCTCTGCAGCTGCTCCTGTGTCCCCTACAGCTAATTGTGTTTGATTCTCTCCTCTCTCCCACACTCTGCTCTCCAGCCCTCCCCCCTCCACAGGCTCCTTGGCTGACGGTGGGTCCCTCCCCAGGGAGCAGCAGTGAGGATTTCTGGGGCTCTGCAGCAGGTCCAGGTTGCCCCTGTGCCTCTCCTGGTTTGTGTGACTCTCCCCCTTCATCCCTTGTCTTGTGAGACCTGTGGGTTCTGTGGGGCTGCAGGGATTCCAGGGCAGAGCACGAGGAGGATCCAAGGGAGGTTTTGCCAAAAATAAAACAGAAAAATTGGCAAGAAGTGCCCAGGGGTTGTGAAATATGGGATGGGAAGGAGGAAAAGCAAGGGGGAAGAGCTTGTGGCTTAGAGTAGGTGGCACAGGAAGGATGATTTCCAGGGGAATGAGCTTAGGGAGAGGGGGGGTTGCTTTAGTCCAACCAAACTAATATCCATATAAACCATATCACAGATCTTCCCCCAAAAAATCTGTGTGACTCAACTCCTCCCTCAGCAGCTGAATTTCCTTTTCAGTCCCAGCAGTTCAAAGAGGAGCTTTTTAAATAGCTGTGGGAACAGCTGCATGTGGCAGGGCTGCTCTGGGCTTCCAAAACCCTAAAACTGCTCAGCTTGGCTTGGGAAATGTTGTGTGAGGAGAGAGCTCAGCCTCGTGGAAGGGAGGTTTGCCAGAGGGATGCACTTGGGCTTGGACAGTCACTTGAATTCTGAGCTGCAGCCCCTGGGTTTGTGGGATCTTGCCTGTGCAAAGGCAGAGCCTGTCCCTAAAGAATTGATTTTGGGTGCAAATGTTCAGAAAATGAGTTTTTTCATCTCTGAGAAGTGCTGCCCAGCGTGAGGCCCTGGGAGGGCTCTCAGCTCTGTCCAACCTGAGCCTACAAACCCCTCAAGCTCTAAGTCCCCACTCCAGCAAAGGGGAAAAACCCTCAGAGTTTGCAGTGGGGGCCCTCCAAAAAAAAAAAAGGGCTCTGTGCCCACCTGGGCACTGCAGGGGTGGAAATGAAAGGTCCAGACATGCCAAGGTGCAGCTTTGAGGGCAGTTTGTTCCTGTAGGAACTGCCAGGAGATCCAGCAGGACTCACAGGTAACTCATCCTCCCAAAGGCAAGGAGGTTTATTCACCCTACTCCAGAGGGAGGAAGAGCTTTGGTCTCTTCTCTTTTATTTGCTGAGAATGAAAAATAGTTCATGTTTATATGGAGGAGCAAAAAGTGACCCAGGACCTGCCACTCCTCCCTGTTTTAGGGGTTGTTTTAAGGATTTAATGGCTTCTAAAATCTCCACAACTCAAATGAGGTTGGAAAATAGGGTCTGAATGTTTTTACCACGGAGTGATGAGTTAAAGACACCTTGTAAGGGGTTAAATGGTGGCAGAATTCTGGTTTACACCCTCAAAATTCCACTGAGTAGAGCTTCCATCCTGCTGTTCTTGTTGGGGTTTATTCACTCCCCTCAATTTTTTTTTTTGTATTTCCTGGAAATTCAGAATTCTTTGGAATCTGCAAGTTCTGGGACTGCCCAGTGTGTAGTTTTTGGTCCAAACTGAACTGATTTCTCTGTATTTCAGGCTGTGTCACCCCATCCCCTGGTGTGGATGCCTTGAAATTGTCCCTTCCCCACTTGGTTTCCTCAGTCACAACCCCCCTGCTGTTCACAGCATCCCTTTTTTTTTGAGATTTAAAGCCTGTTCTGGGAGGAAACACAACCAGAACCTCATGATTTGGGGGAAGGAGAGTGTCCTGGTTTGAAAATACAACAGGATTTTTAAGGGAAGAATATTCTCAACTTCCTTTCCCCAGCAAACAGTGGTTATAAGGCCTATAATTTATAAAAAAACAAAGCAAAAAAACCACAAACCCACCAAACCAGCCCTTTCTTCTTCCCCAGAATGGTGTAAAGTTGAATTTTTGAAGGACTGAACTCCACACAGTGAGGCCTGGAGGCTGCAGGTTTGAAGGGAGCCTGAATTTCTATGAAATGCAAAAAAAAATCAGTGGTAGGAAAACCCCTCCCCTGTGCCCAAATGCAGCTGCAAACAGGAGCAGCTCCCACTGAGGGGAGTTTTGATGGGGTAAATTTAATGTAATCCCTCACAAGACTCTCCCTGGAGGCCTGAAAGCTGCACAGCTCATTTGGGCTGGTGCTAAATCTGGGGTAGAATTCCTAAATGTGAGCTGGGCCCAGGAGCCAGGCTCAGGGCAGGGGTTAATTTGTGTTAATTACCAATAATTTGGGGTGAGCTCGGGTGGTTTGAGCCCTGGCTGGGGCTTCACTGAGGATTGGACCTTGTGGGTGCCTCCCAACTCAGAATATCCTGTGCAATAACACAATTTAGGGATCCTGGGTCTGAGTTGAACCTGGGGGGGTTTTTAGGGTTTGCCCTGTGCAGAGGAAGCTGTTTTGCAAGACAGGCTTTGTCACAGCTTCTCTGGGCAGAGCAAATGGCAGTAAATCCTTGAGCAACCTCCTCCCAGGACAAGGAAACCACAAATCAAAGGAAGCTCTTGGACCTTTGGGGGTCTCTTTATTTGCAAAAAAAAAAAAAAGGGGGAGGCTTTTCAACTTGAACTCACTGAGAAACCTCCAGGTCCCAGTGGAAGGTGGGGAGGGAGGATGTGAATCCCCTCCCAGGGATCCTCCTGCTCCAGGCAGAGGGTCCCACACCCTTTTCCCCCCCTGTGGGTGCTCGGGGGGGGGTTGTGTGAGGCTGTACCCCCCCCATGGGGGAGCAATGGGTCCTTTCCCTGGATGTTCCCCCCAGGGAGGGATTGTTTGCCCTTGGAATAGTTCCTTAAGCCCTGAATTGTGATGTTCTCTCCTTCCTGCCCATGAAAGCAGCTCTTCATTTCCTGACCCACTCCCACCTCCCCATTCTCAAAAGAGCCAACCTGTGATTTATCCTTGAATCAGCCAAAAAAGTTGCAGGAGAACCAAAATGACTCAAGGGTGAGGAGTGAATCCCCTTGGGGTTTCTCCATTCAAAACACTCAAGGCTGTGAACTCTGAGCCAGGGGTTTATTTGAAGTGGCTGTGCTGGGGTTTGAGGGGGAATTGGGACCCTTTTCAGCCCTTCAGAGCTGTGCCTGGGTGTGAAGTGGAGCTGGTGTGAGCAGCTGGGGGTTGGTTTGGGCCAGGCTGGGCTATAAACCAGGCTGTGCAAGTGTCTCCTGGAGCTCTGGGAGGTGCATCCTCACTCAGGAACCCCCCACCCCAAGCATTCAGTGCAGCTTTTCTGAGGTCACAACTGCCTGAGCAAGGGATGTTTGAAGCTCCTGATCTTCCTGCACCTTGGGAATGTACCCCAGGGTGGTCTGAGTGGGGAGCTGGGCTCTTAAATCTGTTTGGATTCTTCCTCCAAAGTGTCCTTTCCTTGAATCCAGGAAGGATTCGTGGCAGCTCCCCAGGAGCAGCAGCAGTGTGGCACACAGCAGGCTTTGCCCAGATGGGTTGGTGCCCAGAAAGTTGCTTTCCATGGATTTTAGAGCTGCCCATCCTGAAAAACGAGTGATGGCAGCACCAGCCATGGCTGGGCCTGGTTGTCACTGGAGCAAATTCCCAGTTTTCCATGTGGGAAGGGAGTTTCCCATCCCCACCTTGAGCTCTGAGGATGCTCAGCCCCAAGGGACCTATTTTTTTTTACCATTACCCAGAGTGTTCATAAGAGGAACAATTGCTTTTGTGTTTCTTTCTAGGGGCTGAACAAACTAAAAGCTTCTGTTAGCCTTGTCCTCAACACTCTGGGAGATAAATCCAGGATTCCCTGACCCTGGAGGGTGTCTGGGAGCAATCAGTGGGGAATGGCAGGGTGTGCCCAAGGGCTGCCAGGGCTGATAGTGCCCCAGGGCAGCTCCAGCAGTGCTGCTTCCTGCTGCTCTCTTGTTATTTACTGATAGAACCCCATTTTTCTCTGAAAAACTTCCCCCTTTAACCTCACCCAGGGAGTTTCCCCTCCCTCAGGCTTGGCTTGGGGATGTTAAAATGCTGCAGCATGGGATGGAACTCACATCTGGAAATGGCACCTGGGGCTTTCTCAAGTCTGTCACCTTGATAGAGATGCCTCTCCAAGCTCTGCCATGAAATGCATTTCAGTGGGAGGGAAGTGAGAGGTTGTTATGTGCATCAAACCCTCCCCCTGGCTCCCAAAACTGAGGGCTTGGGGAGAAATTTAAAGGTTCAGGTCTGGTTTTGGGCACCAGACCCAGCCCAAGCTGGGCTTGCTGTGCTTTGCAGGACAGGTTGCATTAAAAAAAAACACCTCTAAATATCCTTCTTGTGTTGCTTTAGAGTCACCCCCATGTCAGAGAAGAGTCTGGGGATCCCAATCTCCCTCCTGGCTCTGGCCAGAAACAGCCCCACAGCCCTGAAGCCTTTCCTGTGGCACCTCCTGGCTCTGCCAGGGCACCCAGAGCCTGGCTGGGCTGCCAGCCACGAGGAGCTCACCCCTGCTTGTGTAATGTATTTATTACCAAGCCACCTGCTGGCCCTGGGAGGATTTTGGAAAGCCCGTGTATTAATTTTATTGCAATATTCCTTGGCATAACGAGGCTCCTCCACTCTGGGGCCACCCAGAGCTGAGATTTGGGGGTCAGCTCTTAGTGCTGGGCTCAGTCCTTGCTGCTCCAGAGCCTGGCACCCCCCCTGGGGTGGCACTGGAGCCCTGAGTCATGGTGGGACTGGGGTGGCTGCTCCATGTGACAAGAGTGAGCTGATTACTGCAGCCCTGCTGGAGTATCTGGCTGATCATTAATCCTTTTAGTCCTATCAAGGCTAAATATATCTAGAGTTTAAATCTAACCTTGAATCTCTTGCTTAATCCTGCTGGCAGCCTCAGGTTAGAGCCCTCAGGGTGGAGCTGGGAGAGAATTCCCTGGATAAATCAGCTGAGGGGTCCTGGCTGACACTGGCCAAGGCTTTTATTCCAGCTCCTTGCTTTTTAACATGCTGGATCCTGCTTGGATTCATGCAATCCTATATTTTGGTGGGTGTAATAAAGGAACTGGGGTATAGGCAAGGGTGTGCTTTTAATCAGGTCTTTACCAAGAGCTGTTCCAATGCTGGGAAGTGAATTCATCAGCTCCATTAAATTAATATTGTTCTCAAGGGCCACCCTTGAGTGAAAAAGCAGCAGGTAATTGCAGGAAAGGCCAGAAGACTTAATAAAAGCTGATTTAAAGTCATGAGTTGCCTGGAACAGGTAAGAGAGGGGTTGTCCTGGAAGGGTCCATGAGCCACAGATTGCATTAACAGCACCAAGTCCCTCAGGACACTCCAGACTTCCACCAGAAATAGGAATGAAACTGTTAACAGCATATCTAGAGACTCAAATACTTAAAAAGCACTGCTTTTTTAGGGCTTCAAAATTACACTTTCCCCCTCCCACCTCACCCTCATTAGCTTTAGGCTTTGCTATTTTAGCTGTGGCAAGGCAGAGGATAACTCCTCATCTGCAGTAAGTGCAGGAAAAAAGGGGTGGCACAGTTTCTTGGAGGGTGTTTGGTCCCTAATCCAGGATGTGGCTTCACTTTGGGCAGTGCCCCCCAGCCCCTAGTGGGAGCTGGACCCCTGAGCTGGGCCTGGCTGGAAACTCCAGGGTTTTTTTAAATTCCAACTTTCAAATCTGTTCCTCCAGCAGGACTGAGGGGCTGGGAGGGGGTGGCAGGACCCTGCTGGCTTTCCTGGGTGCTGTGAGTGACCCTGAGCCTGTTCATCTTTGCCCTGTGGGGTTTTTTTTTCCCCTCCCTGGCATGATGTCCCACCCACACCTTGGGTCTCTCCTGCCTGCCCAAGCATGAAACCCGGGGATCTGAGTGGAGCTGGGGAAACTGTGGAGTGAACTGATGGTGTGGCTCGTGCTGGGGTGGCCTCCTGCCACCTTTTTGGGGCCCAGCCTGGGCTTGGGGCTGCTCTGCAGGAGGTTGGATGGTGCAGTTGCTGCTCTGAGTATTTTGTCCTGCTTTTCCTGCAGCAGGAGGGGATGTTGTGGAGCTGATTCCACTGCTGGGTTATGTGAGAGAGAAGGAAAAAAGCAGGACCACAGGCTGGTGCATCTCTCTGAGCAGAGCTCTGGGGTCAGAGTGTCTTCCTCCCTCTTCCTCTCTGAGTTGTTATAGAGGGAAGAGTGAGGCAATAAATCTCCCAAATGCAATGATTGGGGAGGCACCTTTAAACATCCTGCTGCTGTCTTAATTCCAGTTTCTAAGCTGGATGAGAATGCAAACACCTCAGTGCCAGTTCACTTGGTAGTTTCTCAGTTGCTGGAGGCAGCAGGAGGTTGAGCTGGTGGGAAAACCTGGTGTCCCCTTTGCAGGACCACGATGGGCCTCGTGGAACATTGGGGTGTTCATCTGCATCCGCTGTGCTGGGATCCACAGGAACCTGGGGGTTCACATCTCCAGGGTCAAATCTGTCAATCTGGACCAGTGGACACAAGAACAGATCCAGGTAATGAGGGGGGAATAAATACAGTGGGGTGGAGTTGGTTTTGGGGGTTTTTTCCTCTATGAATTTGGAAGCAAGCAAAGCCTGAAGAGCCCAGAGAAGGTGGGAAGTGCAGCAGGAAGAAGATCTCCAGCTTGGCTGTGTTGGGAGGGAAAATATCATCATTTCAGGCTCAGCAAACATCAGAGGGTAAAGAGAAATGAGCTGCAAGTTGTGTTAAACTGCCAAAGGCTGCTGCTGTCTGGAGCTGCTGCCCACCTCCTCTCCTTGAGGCTTCCAGGAGTCAGGTCCTGGATTTCCAGAGGGATTTTGGGTTGCTGATGTGATATTTATCTAATCTTTGAATAAATATTGTGCTGTGATGCTTGGAATTGGGTAACTGCACAGGAGGGGATTGTAGCAGCTGCCTCAGGAGGTGGGAGGGTGGCTTTGGGTACAGCCAGAGCTCAGAATCCCACCCCTGCCTTGAGTTACCAGGGATGGACTCAGCTGGAATGTTGTGGGAGAGCTTTAACGTCTGTGCAAGCAGCAGTTCAAGGTCTGTTTTGATTTGCAGTGTGTGCAGGAGATGGGGAATGGCAAAGCCAACCGCCTGTATGAAGCCTTCCTGCCTGAGAACTTCAGGAGACCTCAGACAGACCAGCATCCTTCCTTCAGGGGAAAAGCTGGAGCCTTTTGATGCTGGGCCTCTGCAGCTGCTGTCCCTGCAGGAGGGTGAAGGGCAGGTGCCAGGGAGCAGCTCTGGGGGGTTGTGGCCATGGAGCAGAGGGGAGGGGAAGGGTTGGTGCTGAGCTCTGGGGGTGGAGAACTGGGACACCAGAGCCACAACGTGAAGCTGTTCCACACTTCAGATCCCTGGGAAGGAGGAGGGTTGGCTTTTAAAAGTGCTGAGTGTTTAAAAACCTCAGTGGAGACCTAATTGTGGCCTGAAGGGGCTGCAGGAAAGATGGGGAGAGACTGTTTGCAAAGGCCTGGAGGGGCAGGACACAGGGAATGGCTTCCCAGTGCCATAGGGAAGGAGAGAGGGGATACTGGGAAGGAATTCCTGGCTGGGAGGGTGGGCAGGCCCTGGCACAGGGTGCCCAGAGAAGCTGTGGCTGCCCCATCCCTGGGAGTGTCCAAGGCCAGGTTGGAACAACCTGGGACAGTGGGAGGTGTCCCAGCCCAAGGCCTGGGGTGGAATGAAATGGTCCTTGAAGTCCCTCCCAACCCAAAACATCACATGATTCTATGATAAAAAGGTTAAATAATTAGGAAAATTTAAACTGGAGCTTTTATCTTACAGGAGTGTAGTGATGTGAACCTCAAATAAAAACCCCAGGGGCACCTTTCCACCATAATTTGTTACCTTAAGCTGGTGCCTGAGGTGCTTTTTTTTATGTGCAGGATCCAGTTCTGGCCACTGTGATCTGTGCTAATGACATGGAGTAAATACAAAGCAGTGAAGAAAACACACAAAGAATCCAAGCCCTGATTTAATGTACCTTTTATAGCCCTGT
The DNA here is from genome assembly GCA_013399895.1 of Serilophus lunatus. Taxonomy (NCBI): domain Eukaryota; kingdom Metazoa; phylum Chordata; class Aves; order Passeriformes; family Eurylaimidae; genus Serilophus; species Serilophus lunatus. The sequence continues at coordinate 96,357 of VXBA01005769.1, read as the reverse complement.
CATGCTTGGAATAACCCAAGGGCAAAAACCAAGCAGCTGAAGGAGTTTGGATCCAACACTAAATTATTTTAAGAAAGTTCCTGCTGGAAATGCTTTTTAAAGAGTCATTAGTTTAGTTACAGCCTGTGCCTTGTACCTCCATGTCAAATAACACTATGTAAGGCTCCTCTTGTGGCCTCATTTGTCTTTAACGAGCTGCTGCAGAGCTGTGGAGAGTTTCATCCGGGATAAATATGAGAAGAAGAAATACATGGACAGAAGCATCGACATCAGTGCATTCAGGGTCAGTGTCTGGGCATCCTGGAGTGGCTGTGAAGGTGTCAGTGTGTGTCTGCTGTGCCTGTGTGGAAATACAGCTTCAATGTTTCCTGGTTTAGGGACTAATCCCCTCTCCAGGGCTGGTTGCAGCCACTCCTGGAGGAGGAACTGGAGGGGTCTTGTCCATTCTTTGTTTAGAACTGGGCAAAATACAAATCTGGAGCTGAGTCTTGGTGTATTTCTCTTGGTGTGTTGGTTGGTTGTGGGATGAAAATACATCTGAAATGTTTGCTGTATTGGTCACTAATCCCTTCTCCAGGGCTGGTTGCAGCCACTCATGGAGGAGGAATTTAAATTGGAGGAGACCTTTGAGGGATCTTGTCCAGTTCAGAGCAGGACAAATACCAACCTTGAGCTCAAATAAAGCTCTTTAGCTGCACCTGAGGCTTTTTAGCTCAGTAGCAGCCTCATGCATGAACCTTGTGTTGGTGAGATGCTGAGCTCTCACCCTCAGGGCTTTTCCCTTGCAGAAAGAAAAGGATGACAAATGGAAAAGGAGTAACGAGCCAGCATCAGAAAGAAAACTGGAACCCATCATCTTTGAGAAGGTGAAAATGGTAAGAACAAAAGGACTGGTGGTGGCTCAGAGGTGGAGACACCTGTCAGGCAGAGCAGAGGGAACACAGCCTGCCCTGGGAGGAGCATTTTTTGTGGCCTCAGTCATAGCAGTGGGTGCTTTGAGTCACTCTCGTGGTGGGAGCTTGTTTTTCCTCTGCTCACCCAGATATTAAGCAGATGTGCTCTGCCTTGCACTGCAGAGCAGATTGGAATCCAGCTCTTCCCTGCTTAGTTTTCCAGCTACTTCTCCCTAGTTTAGAGCCAGCTTGGATTAGACAGTGGGCTCCAACCTAATGGGACAGTAAAACAACTGTAATATTCACTCTGAAATTCTCTTTTTGGAAGAGCAAAGAGAATTTCACTTTAAGTCCACTGGAGGAAAAAAAGGATTTTAAGGGTTAATCCCATTAAAGCCTCTGACATACCAGAGTAATCCCCAAATCTGTGTTTTTCCCCCCACCAGCCTCAAAAGAAAGAAGAAACACAGCAGTCTAGAAAAAGTTCTCCTAAATCTGAACCAGTAATGGACTTGCTGGGCCTTGGTAAGAGCCTTTCCAGCCCTGCTGCCCCTCTTGTAGTGACTTCAGTTCGTGAATTTGATGAGCTTCCAGTGCTAATTTTGCATGTCAGGTGAACAATGGGAATAGTGGATGTTCTGCTCCAGGGCAGCTGCAGCAGAGCCCTCAGTGCTGCAGCAGGGAGGGTTCTCCTTGTGTTTTCCTCTGTGCTGGAGCAGTTCTGTGCCTGAAGTGTCCCAGGAGCAGCTCTGTGCTCTGCACACACTGTGGCTCTGGGCAGCTCTGAGGTTCACAGGACAGCCAGGACACTTCCTGAGCCACTGGCAGTGTGGGTCAGGTCACTGGGTTGAGTGGCACCTTGGCAGGGAGGTGTCCCCAGCCCTTGGCCAGGTGGGAACACCCACCTCTGTCTCTCCCAGATGCTCCAGTGACAGCCCCTGTCACCAATGGCAGGCCCAGCAGCTTGGAGAAGGACCTCGACCTCTTTGCATCAGTGGGATCAAGCTCAGACTCCAGGAAGGTGAGCAGGGAATGCTGGTGCCTGGCAAAGCCTGGTTAGGCCACAGAGCCACAGGATAACTTGGGTTGGGAGGGTCCTTAAAGGTCATCAGTCCTTGCAATGAGCAGGGACACCTTCCACTAGCCCAGGTTGCTCCAAACCCTGTCCAGCCTGACCTTGAACACTTGCAGGGATGGGAATTAATCCCTCAACTGTTCTCCTTAATCAAAAATTTCCCCTCCTCTGTGTTAAAGCCATAACCCCTTGTCCTACCATGTGTCCCTATAAAGAGGTGCTGGGCTCAGATGGGGATCCCTGCCTTCCCTGGTGCTGGATGCAGATGTTGCACTAATCCTGCCTCTGTCTCAGGTCGTTGGCTCTATGCCAACCTCTGGAAGTGCTGGCTCTGTTCCTGAAAACCTGAATCTCTTCCCTGAGCCAGGAGGCAAAGGGGAAGAAGTGGGGAAGAAACAGCTCTCTAAGGACTCCATCCTATCCCTGTATGGCTCCCAAACACCTCAGCTGCCTGCACAAGGTACAGGGCTGGGCTCCCCCACGGATAATTTGGGGTGTCCTGGGAGCTCACACAGATGTGGGAATGTAGCTGGTCCCTGAGGATGGTTTGGGTGGGAAGGGACTTCAAAGCTCCTCTCATTCCACCCCCTGGTTGGAATTGCTCCAACCCAGCCATGGCCCCTTCCAGGGATGGGGCAACCACAGCTTCTCTGGGAGCTCCATTCCAGCCCCTCCGGAACAATTCCTTCCCACTGTCCCACTAACCCCGCCCACCCATCCATTCCCCCTTGTCCCAGAGCCCCTCTCCATCTCCCTTGGGAGCAGGGAGCAGCTGAGTCAGGCTGTCCCTGTGTGGGGACAGCCCCCCCCGTTGAGTTGTCCCTCCTCTCCCCAGGAGCCATGTTCATGGCCCCGGCTCCGATGGCGTATCCCGCGGCGGCGTACCCCAGCTACCCCGGCGTCACCCCGCCCAGCAGCGTCATGGGAGGCCTGGTGGCCCCTTCGGTGGGGATGGTGGCCCAGGCCGGGCCCACGGGGCTGGTGGCACCCGTGGCCATCCCTGCTGGGTACGTGGGCAGCGTGCTGGGCCTTCCCAACGGGCTGGTGGGGGCCCAGCAGGGCGGGTACGTGGCCGGGATGGCGGCGGTGCCCCAGCCCCCGGCCGTGTACGGGGTGCAACCAGCACAGCAGCTCCAGTGGAACATCACCCAGGTGAGGGGGCTCCTGGGCTTCCCAGCGTGGGTGCTGAGGGTGGGGAGGGAGGGGTGGGTGGTGCTGCAGGGAAAGGGGGACCAGCACAGAGCGTTCTGTGCATGGGGGGAGAAGAAAACTCAGCGTGGCGTCAGCTCGACTGAACTGGGCAGGTTGTGCAGGGGGCACACCTGAGACCAGTGAATTCCATAGTGGGAATCACAGGATTGTTTAGGTTGGAAAAGAACCTCTGAGATCGAGTCCAAGCTGTTCCCAATCCCCATCCTGTCGCCCAGTGCCACGTGCAGCCCTTCCTTGGGCACCTTCAGGGATGGGGACTGCAAACCAAAGTTTAACAACCCTTTCCGTGAAGAAACTCCTCTTAATGTCCAGGCTAAACCTCCCCTGGCACAGCTTAAGCCTGTGTGTCTTCTCCTGTCACTGGTTGCTCCCCATAAATCTTAAGAACTTGTTCTCAAGGCTGTGGTAGGTTTGGGAGCCAGGGTTTGGCCTTGGTGTCCAGGCCACCCCTCTGACCTCTCTCCTCTCCCCTTCCAGATGACCCAGCAGATGGCTGGGATGAACTTCTATGGAGCCAATGGGATGATGGGCTATGGACAGTCCATGGGTGGAGGAGGTGCCCAGGGCAGCAATCAGTCCCTCAGCACTCCCATGTGGAAATGAGCCCTCGCATTTGTGACCATTTTTGCCTTCTGTTCTGTTCTCCAAACCTGCTCCATGAGACATTCAGGGTTTTTCTTTGGGGCTGCCCAGCCCGGACCTCTCCATCTCTGAGACCCATCTCTTGCCTTTTCACTGTCACCCACAGTGAAACCTCAGTGACCAGAACATGAGCTCCCCTGTCCTTAGCACAGTCAATGCACACTTTGGAGTGGATCCCCCTCCTTGCACAAACCTCCACCAACGCTTCTGGGTAGCACTTGATGTCCTGCTGGGCACCTGGGCAGAGGTGGGACTGGGAAATCTCCACTTCCTTCTGCCTGCTGAGGTCAGGCCTTGTCACTTCAACTCCAGTGTTAGTAGATTTGGGTTAGTAGAGGGGTGGGAAACCTTGTTTGGTGCTGAGGAAGTGGATTTAACCCGAGCCCAGGGGCAAGCAAGCCTTGCTACCTCCTCCCTTGAGCGGAGTTCTCGGAGCTGAGGCGTCGCCGTGCTCAGCTCTGACCCTCATTGGAACCAAAGTCCTTGGGAATCCCCCTCCCTCCCCCCTGAGCAAGCAGGATTCTCGCTGGTGTGGGGGCAAAGCTGATGGAATGTGAAACTTGCACTTGAGAGTGGCTTTTTTTCTGTCTGATGTTGGTATTTGATGTATTTAACTTTTAACAATCTAACTGAGAGTTAACTTATCCAGGGCTCAGAGCCCGCTGCAAGTTTTCTTACACTTTTAAAACGACTATGACATCCTAATTTATACTTTTTTCATATTTTTTTTTTGTTGTTGTTGTTGTTCCTGTGTAATCCTGGTACCCCTTTCCTGGCTCGCTCTGGACATTTTAATCTTAGGCAGGTTTCTTTTCTCATCTCCAGTACAACACAAACTGCTTCGAGTCATCAACGTGAGCAAGAGGTCAGACTCATGGTCTGCTTTTCTCCTGTGGATATGTAAATTCCCAAATAAAATATTGCAGTGAAAACTCCACTTGACTTCTCAGCTTTTTAACCAGCAGGTTGTTTTTGGCACTGATCTGGGGGGTGAGTTGTTCCCTTCAGGTGAGGATTTGGGGTGTTTGAGCCCAAAGCCAGGGCTGTGCCTCAAATGGCAGCTGGGAGCTGTCAGCACACCAAGAACTGGGCTCAGCCCAGGCAGAATCAGGTCAGTTGACACTTTTATCCACCAGAGTCTCAGCTTTGGGATGGGGGAATTAAATTAGTCAGCAGGAGTTAAGTTGTTCAGCTTTACACTCATGTTCATCAACACCTCACCAAGGCTCATCCAAAGGGTAAATTTAAGGCTTTTACAGAAGGGTAACAATCACAGAATTATGGAACAGAAGGGTTTGGGTGGGAAGGGACATAAAGCTCATCCAGTCCCACCCCCTGCCCTGGGCAGGGACACCTCCCACTGTCCCAGGCTGCTCCAACCTGCCCTTGGGCACTCCCAGGGATGGGGCAGCCACAGCTTCTCTGGGAAATCCATTCCAGCCCCTCACAGGGAAGAATTTCTTCCCTCTCTCCCTGCCCTCTGGCAGTGGGAAGCCAATACCCCCATGTCCTGGCACTCCAGGCCCTTGTCCAAAGTCCTTCTCCATCATCATGGAAGGCTGGGAGGGATTTGGGAAGCACAGCCAGGAAGGTTTGTGGGGAATGTGCAGCTGCAGGGAGAGCTGAGCTCCTTGTGGGAGCCTCGAGCTGATCATACTCTGCATATTAATGATGACATTTCTTTCTTCAAGTCAAAACTTGCTTTTTCCAGTCAGAAAAGGAGGTTTTTTTCCCTTTCCCCTCTTCCCCAGAGTATCTGCTGGGGGTTGTGGGGTGACTTTTTAAAGCTGGTTTTGGGCTGGATGTTTTGAAAAGCTCAAGTCAAGCACAGAGCAAAGTTTTCAAGCTGGCTTTAATCATCTTCACTTGCTGCCCCAATACTGTACATGCAGGTACAAGCCAATGAAAATGTGAATAATTCAGGTTTCCCCCCTTTTTTTGGGGAAAACTGGCTAGGAATACTTTACAAAACAGCGTGCACCCTCACAGCCATCAGTCCTGCTGCATATAGAAACCACAAAAATACAAGAGTTTGACATTAAGAAAGACCACACACATAGAAAACGTTACAGAACACGGGTAGAAAATTGCCATTTGCTTGTTTTAAATCTACTCCCACTCTCAAGGATCCATCACAAGCCCATCCTCTTGTCTTGGACGTGGAACTGGGGCTCCAAGGACCCTCCAGTTCCCCAACTCTGCGGTGGATTTTTAAGGTGGAGTTGTTAAATAGAAGGAATCTGTCATCAAACAAAGTTTATCACAACACAGGAGTTGGGGGCAGGAGCCACTGGTTCCACCCTGGCTCCCAAAATCCAGAGGGTCCCAAGGTGAGTCAGTCCTGGGAGTTCTCCTTTTCCCTCAGGAGGTGTGAGGGTGACATACCTGCTACCTTTTCATTTAATAGCAATTAACTCGGGGCTAATTGGGCTCTGACACTTTCCCAGCCTCAGGGGCTCTTTTGGCTCAGCTAATTCTTCTTAATGCAATTTTTTTAGGGGGATTTTTAGGCTGGAAGATGTGAAGAATTGTGTGTCCTTGTGTCACTTTGAGCTGCACCCCTGACACAATAATTCATTTTAGCTCCAGATACCAAGGGAAGGGCTGGGATCAGGAATGACTGGCTGAGCAGTCATTACCTTTAACAATTCTGGGCCCTTTAATGCTCCCTCTTTAAGAGTTTCAAGGCATAGGCTGTATTTAAACATTTTTTAAGTTACAGATAAAATCCCTCACGTGCTTCAATGGGGAATATAAATTCAGAATTTTGATGGGATGAATGTTTCCAAACTTTGGAAGTCTGATGCTCATGTGGGTTTGGGTTTTATTCCCCTGGTGCTGTTAATAATCAAATTCAAGGATAAACTTCCAACCTGGAGCTGCTGCTTCCCCCAGAGCCCTTCCTAAGACATATTTTTATATCTGAGGTATAAACTTTGGAGATTAATGACAGATTCTGGAGTCCTGGACAATTTCTTAAAGGATCCAGGTGCTTGTTCGTAGCGTGGATGTCGAGGTGGGGAGAAGGACAACATGATGGGGAGGATTATTTCATTTCACTGCATGAAAAAAATCAAGCCCTTTTAGGAAAACAAGGCCACCAACTTCAAAGTGCTCTAAACATTCACGAGGCACCCGCTGCCAGGGGCCCTGGCCAGGTGGGGATGGGGAAGGGGGGGGGTGCTGCTCCTTCCAAACATCAGGAATTGCTTCGTGCCAGAAGAAAATTCCTCTTTTTTCTTCTTGTAGCCAGCGCTGGGATGTGGGGATTTACACGGAGCCATCCTGTCAGGGGTGGGATCAGTGTTCCCAAGGCTCCAGCTCCATCCCTGCCCCAGGCAGGAGCTTTGGGAAGGGGGTGGGAGCAAAGCCCTGGGAGGGTGTGGGGGGCTCAGGGAGCTGTTTGACAGCAGAGAGGAAAGGGGGGGGCCCCTCCAAATCCCCTCCCTGGGCTCGTGCTTCCCTTGCCTTGAGCTCAGCAATCCACAGTGCAGGTGCCAGAGGGAGCAGAGGTTTGGGAGCAGGTGGGAGATGCACACCCCAGGTCATGGATTGCTCTTCATTGCACAACAAAAAAATAACCTGAATGTGGTCGAGTGCACAAGCTCTGGGTCTTAAACAAAGCAAAAAAAATAGAGAAAAAGGAGGGGGGGGGGAAATCAAATTAAAGAATGAGGTATAGAAACACCTGGAGCTGCAGCAGGCACAGGGACACAGCAGCTCCTGGCCTTGGGGCAGCTGTGGGGCCACGCTGGCTCCTCCTGGACTCCTGGTGTCTGTGTGTCCCATCCTGGTGTCTGTGCCCAAGGGGATCCAACAGCGTGGTGGTTCCTCAGACAGCACCACAAACCCTTGGGCCCTTTGCTGTGCATTTTTCCCAGTCTGTTTTAAACCCTAAATCTTCTCCAGGGATGGACCAGGTGGGTTCAGGTGAGCAGGACTGTCTTCCCCCCAAGATTCCAACCTGGCTGTTGCAGGTGCTTTTTGTTCCATAACAAGTCTTCCCTGCAGCTTTTAAACCTTCCTTTCAGCTCCTGGACACAATTCTCACACCATTAACAACCAGCCAAAGGTTGGGGGGGGGGGGGGGTTTTCTTTGTGAAAAAGAAAATCTTCCCCATCCCTGGAAGTGTCCAAGGCCAGGCTGGAGCAACCAGGGATAGCTGAAGGTGTGGTGGGATGACCTTCAAGGCCCCTTACAAACTAAACCATTCTGGGATATTCTGTGGAGCAGAAGGAAGATTTCCAGTTGAAACAGCTTTGCCAGAGGAGCATTGGAAGGGCACACACAGCCCCTGCTGTTCCTGCAGGTGAGTCTCCAGATCCGTCTGCAGGCGTGAAACCCCAAAGGAAAGCAGGGAGAGCTCTTTCTCCATGTAGGACATTTAGGCTTTGGATTCAGCCATGGAGGCAGTGCTGGAACACTGCCCCCTGACCTGTACAATGCTGTTATTTTCCAGACCAGTGACCAACCCCACACCTTTGGGAAGGTGACAGACCTGCACCATCCAAGCGTTTCACGTCAGTCTGGAAAGAAGCTCCTGAGTCAGCTGGGAGGAAACAGAAGGTGGATTCTTTCTGCCTGGAAAAACATCTCTGGTGCTGACTTGAGAGATCACTTTGTGTCAGTGAAGACCCTTAAGACTTTTCTCGCTGCTTCTGGGGGTTTGTGAGCCCAGGAAAACCAGCAGAGGTGGGAAATGTGGCTTCTCCTCTCACCAACACACAAGCCCAGCCTGGGCTTCCCATCACTGCTCGAGCCCTTGGGTCAGAACAGAAGAGATTCCCAGGCAGCAAAGGGAATCCTGATCCCACTCCTGAGGAATTCCTGGTCTTGTGTTTGTAACCAAGAGCTACAGCTCTAAGTGCTGCTGGAGAAAAGGCTGTAAGAGCTGGAAAAGGTGGATGTGGGGAGGGAATTCTTCCCACTGTTCGGGGGCTCTGTGGCAGTAGCTTCAGTTTTCTGATTCCTGGGAATTGTTTCTGTGTCTCACTGGATTTCAGGAAAACTTCATTTAAGCATCCTCTCCCCACTCTTTCAACATGCCATGATGATGCTGATTTCTGAGTGAGCCCAACTCCTGCTGCCCTTGAAAATTTTCACTCAACTTTGGCCAATTCAGCTCCTTCCAGGCTGGTAGAAAACCCAAGGATAACTTGGGCCTGGAATCATGGAGTGTTTTCTGTGCTTTGCTGAGTGGCTGTGACTTTTATTAGCATTTAAGGGGTGGTTAAGTATCATTTCAAGGCTATTTTGGTAAAATCCATCTTGTGACTCAAGCTGGGGGATTTGATTGCAGCCCCAGCAGCACTGTCAGTGCTTCAGAGAGCTCTGTGTCAGGTGGGTGCTGCTCCCCACTGCTGGGGGCTGGGTGTAAAACAGGCTGCAAAGCTGATTGAATTTAATATTAATTACTCTTTCTAGGGCAAAATACCTGCCAAATCAAGTGGCTTGAATTTCCTTGCACGAGGGAATAATCTAACACGTAATACTGAGCAAATCATGTCATACAAAAAAAAATGCCCTTTGCAATAAAATATTCCCCCAGGAAAAAAAAAACCCAAATCCCAACCTAAAACCTGGAGTGCAGAAGCTTCTGGTCTGGCCTGGGACAGAGTTAATTTTCTCAGTAGCTGGCACAGGGCTGAGGTTTGGATTTCTGGTGTGTCACTGCAGAAAGCAACTGGGTGTCTTGGCTTTGTTGTTGGAGGAGAGAAAACATCTGACACGTGGGCTCAGGGGCTGAGAAATGAGCAGGAGCTGATGTTGTAACAAAAACGTGGCACAACCCAGACTCTTCCCCCAGTTTAGTTTTCCCACACCAGTATAAGGTGGGTCCTGACCCAGGTGCTTCCCCAGGGAGGTCAGTGGCAGCTCCTGGGGGGGGACTGGAAGGGAAGAAGGGAAGGATTTGGGTCAGTGATGGTCATTTGAAGTCACTGGTGTGGTGCTTCCACCTTTCCAAGGGCAGGAGGAACCCTTCCCACGAAGCAGCGAACACAAGGAGCAGCAGGGTGCAGTTTGTTCACTCGTCCCCCAGTTCATCCTCAGGCTGTCAGGGACCAAAACTAAGCCAAAATCTTTGGATTTTCCTTGTTCCCCGGAGTACCCAGGTGAGCCTCCCAGGTGACAGCTCTTTCCCCTGGATTTTTCCAGCGGGGTTTTTGTTAACTGGGGCAGAACCAGCGAGGCTTTGGCTGGACCTCAGGCATCTGCGGGCGCGTGGTCGCCGTGTTCTGCTGCTCCTCACCCGCCTCTGCTCTCTGTCAGAGCACAGACGTGTGATGTTCCTGGCAGGGAGAGGAGCAGGGAAGCTCTGCAGCTCGCTGGAGGAACGCTGGGAGGGGGAGGGGATGGGATGCTGTGCCCACACCACGGAGCAGAACATCCCTGCAGAGCTCCCTGCTCTGCCCACGCCGCCGTGCCACAGCCCCATGGGCGTGGGCACGCTCCCACCGCGGGCAGATTTGGCATTTTCCCGTTGAAGTAAGAGTTGGTGAAGCACAGGTAAATAGTGTCAGCTTGAAGGAGCAGAAAGCTTTTCCTCTTAGGATGCTTTCCCTCACGGAGAGTCAGAAATCCAGAGGAAGCTCAGCCTCGTCCAGGCGCCGCTGACCTTGTGTGACTGCTCTGGAAGGAACATCACGTTCAAACCAGTGTTTGTTCCTGTTTCAGTAGTCAGGGCACTGAGTTTGCTTCCCCAAACCACTCAAGATTCAGTGCATCCCACGTTCCTGTCCATCACCATGCAGCACGAGCTCAGGAATCGGCGCCAGTGCTCGAACAGGTCCCTGGTGCTCCAGCAGAGGATTTCATCCCTCATGAAGGGAAAGGATGAACCCTTCACCATCCCAGGTCAGCAGCATCCAGCCTACTCTCTTCCCAGAGGTCTACAGTGATTCTGAGTCAAGTCACAGCAGCAGCTGAAAGTCCTTGTCACGATGTCACTGAAACTTGGCGGTGTTGGGTAAAACAGCCACCACACAGTGGGGTCCTGCTGACCCCAGGGTTGGGTTTGTGAACCCCAAGATTCGGGTTTGTGGACCCCCAGGGTTGGGTTTGTGAACTCCTTGGTTTGTGGACCCCAGATTTGGGGTTGTGGAGGGAACAGCTTCATCCCAACAGTCTTTTCCTTCAGGTTTGGTTTTGTTCCATTGTGGCTGAGCTGGTTGATGCTTCCTGGCATCACCAGGAGAACCCCAGGTGGTTTGTTGTGCTCTGTGCATTGTGGAATTCTGTGTTTTGCCAAGAAAGAATTGTAAAAAAAATCCCAACTGTGCCGTGGGTAGGTTTGTGGTAAAGACTGAAGGTCAGAGCCAGTTGGTCGGCAAAAATTCCCCATTAACCTCTTGTCCTCTTCCAGTCTCCAAACTGCTCATCTTTTGGTGTGTTGGGTTTGTTTATCCTGTCTTCTGGGAACTGATCCTTCAGGACAGTCATTGGATTAGGTTTATTTTATGAAGAAACCAAAGTTTCTAGTGGTGTCTCCCCTGAGTATTTTCAGCAAATTTCATTAGGCACCTTCAAAAAAAAGCTTCCGTAATTCTCGGGTTTGCTACAAGAACTGGGTCCCTCGGAGGGAACCAAAAATGCTGCTTGAAAAACAAACAAACAAAACGTACAAACAAAAGCCCCAAAACACTCAATCCTGATGAGAAACTCAACACGTCGAGTCCCTTGTCCGTCCCCTCCCCGGCACCCGAATTCCAGAGCAGCTCCAGCTGCTGTTGAGATGTTCCCCTGTAGCAAACCAGCCAGTCCAGAGTTGGAGAACAGGGCTGGGCAAAACCCTCCACTCCTGCTTGGAATTCAAGTATCCAGGAGGGCATCCCAGACCCTGAGGAGAGCATCCCGACCTCAAGGGGAGCATCCCGACCTCAAGGGGAGCATCCCGACCTCAAGGAGGGCGTTCCAGCTCTCCAGAAGGGCATCCTAACCCCGAGGAGGACATCCCAGACCTCGAGGAGAGCATCACAACCCCTGAGGAGGACATCCCAGACCCCAAGGAGAGCATCCCAACCCCTGAGGACATCCTAGACCCCAAGGAGGGCATCCCAACCCCTGAGGAGGACATCCCAGACCCCAAGGAGAGCATCCCAACCCCCGAGGAAGACATCCCAGGCCTCAAGGACAGCATCCCAGCTCCAAGGAGAGCACCCTGAACCTTGAGGAGCGCACCCCAACCTCAAGGTGGGCACTCCCAAACCTCGAGGAGGGCATTTTGGACCTCGGGAAAGGCATTCCAACTTCAAGGTGGGCATTCCCAGACCTCGAGGAGGACATCCCAACCCCAAGGAGGGCATCCCAGACCCCGAGAAGGCATCCAGACCTTAAGAAGAACATCCCAGCTCCCAGGAGAGCATCCCAGCCCTCCAGCTGCCCCTCACAAGAGGAAGGGGCTGGGAGGCAGAAGATCAACCAGCATCCTGGTATTCCTGCTCCGTTGGGTCGCCTTCCCCGACTCGGAATTTCCACGTGAGGCATCACAAGAGTTCATCTTTTGGGGTCTCATTTTGGCCAGACAAGCCCACGGTCGGTGGAGAAACACGAGGACAAGACCAGCAAATGCTGAGGTGAGGTGAGTGCACCTTTCCCTGTCCCCTCTTGCTTTGGCAATGGCACTGGTCACAGGCTACATGCTACCGGGAAAAAAAATGGGGAAAAAAGGAAGGGAAATGGCCACCAAAAGTGCTTGGGAGACCAACAAAGGGGACGTGACTGGCAGATGTGCCCGGCCCATCCGGAGTCTCTTGGATATTGCAGTGAGTGTGTTGTTAGCACGTGGCAAGCTACATAAGAGAAGATGCTACATTCCTTGGAAAACAAAAGTAGTGCTGAGTTGGATTTTTTTCTGAGTTGTTGGTTTTGTTGGTTGTTTTTTTTTTCCCTTGGAAAGCGACCTTTTCCTCGGAGGCAAGGCAGGGAAATGGAGGGAAAGGAACCTCGTTGTCACGCTGCTGAACCAGAGGAGCTGCTCTCACTGGGGTCAGGAGAGAACCAGGTGCTTCAAGGCCTTCCAGGACACTCGGTGCTGGGACGAGGTGTGGGAACAGTCTGGGATCATCGACAGTCGCAGCCCTCGGAGGTGGGGTGTTTGTTTTTTTTGCTCCTCCTTCTCCCCCTGCCTCACACACGGTCCTCACTCCTTCTCCAACACCCACTCCCCGTGCTGGGACACGTGTGTGGGGAGGAGCGTGTCCAGGGCAGGTTTGGTTGGGGAAGGAGATTTAAAAATTTCAAAACAAAAAAAAAAAAAAAAGGAGGGGGGGAAAAAAAAAAAAAACAAAAAAAAAAAAAAAGAAAAGGATATTTACAGCTCTCCATGACCAGTTTGGTAGGTCAGGATGTCTCCTTCCCCCTCCCTTCTCCCACCAACCTGCCTACGGGCAGGAGGGGCTGGTGGAGCTCTCCAGGGAGGACTGGGAGAGGCGGCGGGTCAGAGGTCCGATGCTGGAGTCGGCCAGTGAGGACGTGGGGAAGAGTTTGTACCAGCCCGTGATGGTGCTGGAGAGATCCAGCTCCTCCAGGATGATCTGGGCCATCCCCATGAAGCACTTGTGGTCCATGCGCCCGTAATCGCCCCAGACGATCACCTGGGGGAGAGGAGGAGTTATGGAGCTGCCAGCAGGGAACTGTGGGGAAAACTCAGCGTGCCTGCATGGAAAGGAGCAGGGGAGGGAAGGTCTGAGGGACAGCAGGGACTGAGACAGGCACTGTGCCCTGTCCAGCTGTGGCTGCCCCATCCCTGGCAGTGTCCAAGGCCAGGTTGGAGCCACCTGGGAGAGTGGGAGGTGTCCCTGCCCGTGGCAGGGGGTGGAACAAGATGGGTTTTAAGGTCCCCTCCAACCCAAGTCAATCCATCATTTTATGATCCCTCCGTGTCCCCGAGTGCTGGGAGATCATTACCTGCAGGACTTTGCCCTGGGGACTCTCCTCAAAGAGCAGAGGCTGCTGGAACGACGGGTCACAGGTTTTCTTCACCACCTTGGTCTTCTTCTTGGCCAGGCAGACGCCGTTCTCCAGCAGGTAAACCTTCACGTAAGTGGCTGCCGTGGAGAACAGGAGACAGTGACACAGAGCAGGATCCCATGGTGATCCTGGCATGGCACCCCTCCCCCTCCCTCCCCTGCCACCTACCAGGGATGCACTTGGAGCCCATCTTTGGGATAAGTCCCCTGGCCTGGATCACCTCCACCTCCAGCTGCCCGTTGCGGTCGGTCATGCCCACGTGGACATCGCCTGGATGGAGGGATGAGACGAGCTCAGCACCGTCCCCAACAGCCCCCTCCCCCCAGGGACAGCCCCAGCCCCACCTCCTTGCCAGCTCTGCCTTTTGGTGCTGCCAAAAAGCAGGTGGGACCCCCACCCTCAGGCACACTGAGCGCCCCACCAGCTGATGGTCAGGAACTGGGAGGAAGGACTGATGGGGGGATTGTGCAGCAAGGAGAGATCTGGGTGAGCGCCCCCTCCTGCCCAGCAGCTCCCAGGGGCGAGCTGGGACAGGGAAGGGGCGAGTTGATGTCCCTGCAGGAGTGAGATGAACCTGGATGTTCCCAACACACACCTGGGGCTTCAACAGGAGTCAGAGCCAGTGCCAGGAACTGGCAGTGGGAGAGGAAAGGGCTGATGCCAAGAAAGAGCCACAGGGATTTGGGATGACTCCAGCACGGTGGGACCTCGCCCAAGGGGAATCTGGGGGTGTTTGCTCCAAGGGAAGGTGGGTAAACCCAGAGGGGTCCAACTGCCCCCCTTTCCCTTCCCTCCCACTGGGGGTTTCTGTGGTCCCCCAGGTCCGGGCAGGATGGGAGATCCTGGTTACTGAGCCTCCCCCGGATAACTCTGCCCATTCCCAGCAGCTCCAGCCCCAGCAGGACCCGGGGCAGACACTCTGGAGAGCCCTGGGAGCTGCTGAGCACACGCTGCTGCTGGCTGCAAATTCAAACTTAGGGTGCAACGTTCCATCACCATTCCGGATTTCAAAGGCAAAAATGGAACAAAAGCTGGGGGTTTTGGGGGTCCTCTCTGCAGTGCCACCCTCGGAGAGGCAGAGGAAGCGTCGGGAAAAGGCTGAGCCGCCGTGGGAGAAGCCCCTGGGCTCCCTCCCATCCCGGAGCCGGCAGGGGAAGGGCAGAGCATCCACAAGGCACGCACCCACCGAGATGCGCTGGGATGGAGCCCGTCCCTCCCACGCCCCTTCCCCGTGGCTGGAGCATCCCTGGGCACTGCCCCTGGCCCGGCGGGCACCCCCAGCCCGGGCACTCACCCATCGGGGGGGTTGCCAGCGTCTGCCGCCCCACCAGCTGCCCCGGGCCCAGCCCGTCCAGGAAATCGCTGAACTGGCTCTCGGCGCCAAACCGGGTCGTGGGGAAGATGAACCTGCAAAGGATTTCCATGGAGCATCGGCCGCCGGAGCGCCGGGAGGTGCCCGGCCCCGCTGCCGCTCCCTCCCCGGTCCTTACGTGCCGTCGGAGCTGTTGCTGTTGGTGCTGCCGTCGGTGGATTCCCGGCTGCCCTGCCGGGTCACCCTGGTCCTCATCTCCACCGCGATGCCGGTCTCGGTGCTCCTGCGGATGGTGCTGCGCAGCTTTTTGGGGCCACCCTCTGCAAGTGGAGAGAGGAGGTGAATCCAGGGCACCCGCTCCCTTCCCTTCCCTTCCCTTCCCTTCCCTTCCCTTCCCTTCCCTTCCCTTCC
>VXBA01005769.1:34135-61899 GCA_013399895.1 Serilophus lunatus | reverse complement strand
GGAGGCCCAAAGCCATAACGGGGGGACCGGGGGCACCGCAGGGCGCCGGGGATTCCCCCCCCTCCCCCCCGGGGGCACCGGGACCCCTCGGGCGGCGGGTCCCGCAGGGGCCGCTCCCGGTCCGGCGGCGGGGCCTCCCCGGTGACCTTGAGCCGCCGCCGCCGCTCCCGCCCCGCGCTGAAGGACAAACTTTGGAGGCGGCGGCGCCGCTCGGGGACCGAAAATCCCCCCGAAAACCGGCCCCGGGAATCGGGATTTAGGGATCGGGAGGAGAATCCCGGAGCTGGGATTGCCGGGGGAGACGATGGGCAGGCTCCTGGGTGGGCTGGGAAAGTGCAGGCTTGGGAAAGAGGGGGGAATTCCTGGGGTTTGGAGGGGTTGGGAGAAGCAGGAGGAATTCTGGATTTTATTGGGGTTGAGAGAAGCAGGAGGAATTCTGGATTTTATTGGGGTTGGGAGAAGCAGGAGGAATTCCTGGATTTTAGAGGGGTTGGGAGAAACAGGAGGAATTCTGGATTTTAGAGGGTTTGAGAAAAGCAGGAGGAATTCCTGGATTTTAGAGGGATTGGGAGAAACAGGAGAAATTCTGGATTTTATTGGGGTTGGGGTTCATCCCTTGGAATTGTTGGAGTTTGAATTTATTTTGGGGTTCATCCCTTGTTGAACTTGGTGGTTGAGGGAGGGGGGGGGTTGAATTGAATTTTGAATTGAATTTATTTTATTTTAATCCTTGTCTCTGGTTATTTCCCCTCCCAGTGAGAGGAAGGAGCAGCAGGAGGAGGAGAAATGTCCCCCCAAATCACCTCTCCCTGAAGGAGCAGCAGGACCTTCTGGAGCAGCCCCAGGGCTGAGGGATCCACTGTGAGTATCAAGGTCACTGTGAGCATCTTTGACCCCCCCCCCCCAAAAAACCCCAGATATTTTAATATATTTGCCTTGAAAGTCAGGGGACCTTCAGCTGCAGTGTTGGCAGGACAGGAGGGGATCTGTTGGAATAAATTGGGATAAACCCCTGCAGAAAGGGGGGTGTGTTCCCCCAGTATTGGTCCCATCAGGATGCTGAAGGTGCTGCCTGATCTTTGTAGGTCAAGAGCAGCAGGAAAATGGATTTATTAACAAATTACAGCAGTCCTGGGTTTTTATTTTTTGCCTCCCCAGCACTGTAAGGAAGGTGCTGGAGGTCCCAGTTTAACCAGTTCAGTGTGTGTGTCCCCTCTGCCCCGCAGCTCTGATTCTCTGGGAGTTGTCTTTTCTCCTTTTATTTTTTCAGCACTTCTCTAATTTCATTTTTGAGGAGGTTTAGGGGTTTTTTTTTCCCCCCTCTGGGATTTTAACCTGGAAGTTCAGGCTCAGAAATCAAGACTTTTATAGTTCCATTTTCTGGGAGGTTTGGGGTTTTTTTTTTTCCTCCCCTCTGGGATTTTAACCTGGAAGTTCAAGCTCAGAAATGAGGCTCCTCTTTGGATTTCAGGGCCTTTCCCTCAGGGAGGAGGAGCCCCCAGGAGGTCACCTTTCCAGCCACTTGATTTGGGCTTGATTGGATTTAATCAGACTAATTTCTTGCTTTTATATAATGGAGGTGACATCTGGATTGCAATAGTGTTGCCACATCAAGGGGGTTTCTTCATTTCAGGGTTTTATTCCTCTGCCCTGTGCTGCAAGAGAGTTAAATTTGGGAAGCTGAGCTCTGGAATTCTTCTGGGTTTGTGTTTCAGAGGCATAAATGCAGTTTATTTTTTATTTTAGAGGGTCAAAAAATCCAGCAGCTCCTACAAAGGGAGCACTGAGGGCAACACCAAACTTGAAGGCACCTGCTGGAGCTTCCCAGGAGTTACAGAAAGGGAGTTTTTCCCCTCAAAAAATGAAGGTTTTTTGCAAGCTGAGCTCTCACTGAGGGGATTTTTCTTCCCTGTGTTGGTCACCTGCTGCTAAAAGTCACTTTGGGTGGCTCTGAAGGTGACCCAGGAGGGAGATTTGCATGTTAATAATAAAAGGGGTTAAAAAAAAAGGAGCTGAAGCCCTGATTTAACCCTCCTGGCTCTGCCTTTTGGGCAGTTCAGGTGCTGCTTGAATTGAGACCTGCTGATCTCAGGAGGGGGTTTTTTTTTATCTGTGGAAATCATGAATTTTAACTTCAGGGAGCTGCCATTTGCTAATTGAACTTAAGGAAGCAGCAGGAGCCTTGATACAGAAGTTGGTCTTTCTGCAGCCCCATCAATAAATGAATTTATGGAACTCCAGAGCAAGAGCTCTGCATTCCCAGGATTTTCTCCTGGGAATCTTCATGTTGTAACCCCAGCTCCCTTCGTGCTGCAACTTGTTTTGTCTTCCCTTCCTCTTCAGGCCCAAATCCTGAGGATTATTTTCTATCTGCACCTTATTTTTTCTATTTTTTTAATTATTTTTTGCAAGATTTCAGGCTTGGTTTGGTCATTTTTGTGGTGCTGCACCTCATCACTGATTAATTAATTAACTGGAATTGAAGGGGCCAGGCCTCAGCAATGAGGTAGGAGGAGAAACCATTGATAACAAACACAATTAAATATATTTTTATAAAAAAGAAATATTCAACTATTCATTTTTTGCCACCCCACCCCAAAACAATTAAAAAGTGATTTATGGCTGATTTTGTGGCACCTTTTGAGTTTCCAGCCTGGGGACTGGAATGGGAATAAATAATTCCTTTCATGAAAGGAATTCTCTCTGTTGATCTCAAAGCAAAGAGAATTAACTGTGAATTTTATTCTGGAGGCACAACCTCTCCTCATGAGCAACTTCTTCAAGGTTTGCTTGAAAATCCAGCAGTGTTTGGGCAGAATGTCCTGAAAACTGGAGCTGTGGGGCTGCAGAATTCCTGCCACCCCCTCCCTGGTCCACTTATTCTCTGGAATAAATTCATCCTGCATTTATTTGATATTTTGCTGCTGCAAATAAATAGAACTTAAGGAAGAGCAGCAGCTCCTGGAGGGGCTTTCTCCTCCATCCAAGCCTTTGCTCTCCTTTAAAGGGATCTGTTACTAAATTCATGGAAAACTCTGGGGTTTTTTATTCCTTGGGAACCCAGTTGTGGATTTTTTTTTTAATAAGTGCTGTGTGTTATTTTTTTCCTGGTAAAATTGTTCATATTTATAACACAGAAGAGTGAGAAAAAAAGCCCCAAGTAATGAGTTTCTTCTCTTTTACTTCCCAATAATTAACTTGTGAGTTTTGGAGGGATAGTGCTGCTTGTAAAATCACTTAATAAGTTTTTTGGGAGGATGAGAACTTTCTAAATTGACTCTGAATCCCTATTTGTGTGGTGGGGAAGGGAGGGATTTGCTTTGACAGTAATATTTCTGTTTTATCTTCATTTGTAGCTGTAACTTCAGGAAAAAACATCTTGCCCTTCAGGTTTAGCCATATTTTTAATCCCTTGGGGTGGAATGTGATGCTTTTGCCACACAAGGGGCTCTTTCCCAGCCCCAAAATCCTGGGAATGTGGCTGCCCTGGATGCAAAGGACCTGCTGTTTCTGAAGCTCCAGGAGTTGTTCCACCTTCAACAAGAGCCCTGAGGCTCTTTAATTCCTTCCCTCTGGCTCTCTGCATTTCCAGCTGCATAAATTCCCTTCCCATCTGCTCTCCACCCTCTTCCCTTGACTCCCAAAGTCAAGTCCAGCTTGGGAGAAGCTTCTCAGGAGCTCTGGCACTGGATGGGAATGTTGTCCTCCTCTCCCCATTCCCACCTCCTGTGGGAATGTCCCATGGCTGGGCTGCTCCTGGTTGGTGTTTTTCCAGCCCTGGGTGGAATTGCAGGCTCAGAGATCTGGGATTTTTCCTGGAGCTTGTGTTTTTTCCATCCCTCTCCCTGCTGAGGCAGTGGTTTGTCCAGGGCTCTCCCTTCCCAGGGCAGCCAAGAAAGAGCCAATGGTTAGAGAAACAGGCATGAAAAACCCTCCCCCCAACACCCCAGAGGTGTCTCTGTGCTTCCTTTGCTCTCCTGTGAAGCTGCTCTGCCTTTGTCAGCTGCCCCAGGATTTTGGGAAGTTTAATGTTTGGCCAAGGTGTTGTGCTCCAGTGAGCAGAAAAGCTCTTAATTGCTGATGCTGGAGCTGTTGGGATGTGCCTGTTAATGTGCTCTGTAATCACCTCTGGGCACTTTCTGCACAGGCCTCAGCTTTTTCTGGTCTTCATTTTCTTTGTGTTTTTTTTTTTAATCCCTGAGTCTTGTTTGTGTTCCTGGAGTTTATTCCAGGCTGTGTGGAAGGGTTGGCTCTTGGGAATCTCCTGAGCTGGAAGGGACCCACAAGGACCATCCATCCCCCTCCTGGCCCTGCACAGACCCCCCCCAAAATCCCTGGGAGTGTTTTCCAAACCCTCCTGGAGCTCTGGCAGCCTTGGGAATGTGACATTCCATGAGGAGCTTGGTCAGTGCCCAGCCACCCTCTGGGGGAAGAACCTTTGCCTGAGATCCATCCCTGGGCCCTGTCACACAGAGCAGAGGTGGAGCTGCAGCCCCTGAGGAGTTTCCTCTTCTCCAGGTGCCCTCAGTGCTGCTCCTGCAGCCCCTTCCCCACCTGCACAGCCCTGCTGCTCCAGGGAGGTGACAACTCCTGTCCAAGAGAACCTTGTCCAAGCTCCCACTTTCTCTGGGGATGCAGCAACAGGTTCCCTCTGGTTGTGGTTGCACTTGGAGCCAGGGAAGGTGGGCTCCTGGAGCTCCTGAGAGCCCACCCTCTGCTCCTCTGCCCTCCTGCACCATCAGCTCAAACATTTCCCTGCCACCTCCAGCTCCAGGGGGGTGAAATCCAGGGGTCTGCTGCCCTTGGCTGGGCTGGGTTTGTCCCCTGTGTGTTTGGGGAGGTTTTTGTTATTGCCACTGGTGCTGCTGTGATCCCTTCAAAGAGGAGAACAGCTTCTCCTGGGGGGAAGGAATCACCCAACTGCTCCAATCCTGCAGCTTTGTGTGGCACCTTTACAGCCCTCTGACACCTTCAGGCACCTCCAAACCACTTGTGTTTCTGTTTGAACAGAAAGCAAGGACTGGCCTTGTGTTCTGAGTGTGTTCAACCTGCTCAGGCTTCTTTAGAATGATCTGTAGGTTTCTCAGAAAATCAGACTCTTGTTCCTACTCTCACTCCATTAATTTATCATAAAATGACCCTGAACAGTCACAGAAAGTGGCTGAGCTTCACTCTGGAGTCAGTCCTGTGCTTGAACTGGAGATGGGAATTTCCTTGTATTCATCAACAGGATTTTTAAATCATAGTGACCTGAGCAAACCATTTCTTGAAATCTGCCTCAGTGCAGAGGTAGATATTTAATGCAAGAAATTTGGTGGTGGTGGTAATTTCCTTCCTCTCTGCCTTTTTTCCTTCTATTTAACCTATTGTGTGCAGTGTTATACCCCAGTACAGCATTGAAATGGGTGAAATGCAGATAATTTATATTTTTAAAGCCTTGAGG
The DNA here is from genome assembly GCA_013399895.1 of Serilophus lunatus. Taxonomy (NCBI): domain Eukaryota; kingdom Metazoa; phylum Chordata; class Aves; order Passeriformes; family Eurylaimidae; genus Serilophus; species Serilophus lunatus. The sequence goes on along the minus strand of VXBA01005769.1, from coordinate 56,456 downwards.
AGTGTTTTCCCTTGTCTGCAAGATGAATTACAGCCCCACTTGCACCAAAGGCCCTGTCTAGGGTTGAAATATTGCCAGACCAGAGCAGGTTTCAAGGCTTAGCTTTTATTTATGTGCCTAAACTACTTTTTGTCTGAATTTGACAATGCAGATCAAGGTGAGGGAGAACCAATTTAACACTTATTAGAATATTTCTCTCTCTCTATCTTCCTATAAACACTTGAACTGCCTCCCTTTGTGGGTGGGTTGTATTATAATGCAAATAGTTGTTGAAAAGGCAGCAGGTGACTTGTCAGTCACTTTATTCCCATAGATTCCTTACCTGGAATTCTTCCTGTCTTGCTTTGAGACTGAAAATACAACCTGCTGCCCTGCTCTTTGTCATTCCCTGGCAGGATCCCCTTGGGCTCTTCCCAAATCCAGGTTGCTGGAATTAAAATAGGGCTGATTGTCTGCCATCCCTCCCTGGGAGCATTGGATGGATCCTCACTGCTTGGGAATGCTGGGGTTTGGAATTGCTGGGGCTGTGGATTGAAGGAGGGCTGAACCAACCCTTTCCATCAGATCAGGAGCAAAGGGCTCTGTGCCTTTGTCAGGGCTGAGAAAGACCCCCCCCCCAAATATCCAAATGTGTGCAGCTGGAGATCCTTCCCTGGGGAAAATGCAGCATCTTCCTCTTTGAGGGAGACTCAGAGGTTTGCTGTCTGTCCCTGGGGTCTGTGTGTCAGTCCTGGACACCCCTGGGGACTCTCCTGACATTCCCAGTGCCTGGGAATCCCTGAGTCCCACCCCCTCAGCAGCTCCTGTGCTTTTGGCCCCTCTGCCCTGTCCTTCCTGGCTGCCATCCCACTGGGAATTCTGCTCCTGCCACACACACAGAGCCAGCAAAGCTGGGCTTGGTGCTCCAAGGGATCCCCATGTTCTGTGTTTTTGCCTTGGGGTTCACATCAACTGGGGCTGGTTTGGAGAATTCCTCATCCAAAAGGCACAACTTGGCCCAGGAGTTTATTGAGAGGGGGGGAAATGGGGTGGGGTGGGACCTGAACTGCCCCTGCACAGGGTCACTGGGACACCTGGGGATGAGGTGGGTCAGGGCTGGGTGTCCTCATGGATCTGATCCCACTTCTTATCCCTTTGTGTTCCCCTGGTTCATTCCTGGTACAGCTGTGAGTGAAGCTGTTTGCAGAGATAAAGATCTTAATGAATGCACAGACACCCTCTGGAATAAATGGGATAATGAGCAGACCTGTGCCACCCTGCAGTTGCAGAAAGGCCCATCCTGCCATCTGACATTGGAAACCAGTTTCCATTGAGAGATTTGAATTTTAAATCTCAGGGGCTTTTGATATTCTGCATTATCCAGGGTGTTCATTTCTCCTGTTGATTATACCCAAGGAAAAGAGGGATTTGAAACCTAGTGCAGGACCACAAAAAAGTGGCACTTCCACACAGGCACAGTGTTTGTTACACTTTTTTTCCCCCTGTCCTTTTTCAATCCTTGGGAAAATCAGTGTAACAAAGCAAATCCTGGGGCTGTGAGGATCATCCTTGTTGCTGGTGTATTTTATTTTAACAGCTTCCCAGAGCCTTCCCTGAATTCCTGGGACTTGGAATCACAGAACCATGGAATGCTTTGTGTCTGGAGGGACCTTAAAGCTCATCCAGGGTCACCTCCCACTATCCCAGGCTGCTCAGAGCCCCATCCCTGGCTGGGGAATCCCAGGAACAACCCGTGCCAGGGCAGGAATTCCTTCCCAACATCCCACCCGAGCTGTTCCCCCTGGTCCTGCCTGTGCTGCTGCCCTTCCCCCCTGGGTCCTCACCCTGCTGTCTGCTCTGTCCCAGCTCCCAGGATGGCCACAGATGGGGGGTTTGGCCCCACTGGCAGCAGTGATGCCCAGCAGAGCCTGCAGTCCTTCTGGCCCCGGGTGATGGAGGAGATCCGTAACCTCACCGTGGTGAGTGAGCCCTGGCAGGGCCAAACCCCCAGGGTGGGGAAAGGGACTGGGAGCACAGCCCTGCTGCTCTGGGAGCCACTGGGATTGGCTGCTTCCACTGGGCAAGGCAAGGGAAACAATCACCTGTTGGATACAAGTCCCAAAAAACGGGAGGTGAAACCATCCCAGGGTTTTCTGGTTTGGGTTGGGAGAGGCTTGAAAGCCCATCCAGGGGCAGGGGCACCTCCCACTGTGCCAGGTTGTTCCAAACTAAATCCAGCCTGGCCTTGGCCACTTCCAGGGATTGGGGAGGTCACAACCTCTCTGGGCAACAGGGGGAAGTGGAACAGGCAAACCTTCAGCTGCCTGTGGGCTGAACAGGAGGAAAAAAAGCTGATTTAAAGGTTGTTTTAACAGGTTAAAGGATGGGCCTGGATGCATCCTAGAGCTCACAGGGGGATTCTGGTTGTGAGGGAAAAGAGAAGGAATTCTGGAATAGCCACAGGTGTAAGTTTTTTAGCTGAGAGGAGATGGAGGGATTTGAGGATGGGCCTCCCATTGTGCTGCTGTTGCTATTCTGACCTCCAAATGTGTGAGGGATCCCTTGTCCACACCAAAGGACCATCCCTGGGGATGTTGCCATTCCAAATACAACTTAATTTATGGAGGAGAGACAGGATTATCTTTTAATTCCTACTTTGGGAGGGAATTTTTGAGCTTAGACTTTTGCACAGAACCACCACGTCCTATTCCAGAACCATCTCCTTTAACAAGCCTGAAATGCTGGAAATCCTGAATGCCCAATGTGTCCTTATCAGGTGCTTTATTAATTTAAAGATACTTGATTAAAAAAAAAAAACCCTGTCTAGGCTGAGAAGGAGAACTGGACTAAGTAGCTTCTATTTTTTAACATCCCCAGAAGAGATGTGGGAACAAGGGCATATAATAAAAATGACTTTTCAAGTGAGATTGATACATTCCTGTGATCCAGCGGGCCTGAAATCACTCTCCTGTGCTTTTAATGTGCCTGAAAACAAAAGAACTCCAGTGCAAGACTCTCTTCAAAGTAAAACCCCCAATCCACAAGTCCAAAGATAAGCTGCTTTTTTCAGCCTGTGTGCAGATAGTTGATTAAAGAAACAGATGTAGAAATTTGTATGCATAACCAGAATTAATTACTTTCCTCTTTCAGCACAGAGAATTCTTGTGTTCAGGAGCTGCAGTTTGGCTTCATCTCCACATGAAAGGGGTTTATTATGCAGCTTATCAAGTCTGGGCAGCTTAATTTTTAACTGTCACAGGATCTATTTATTGCCTTGCAACTTAGGAATTCATGGAAAATGGAACTGAGGGCAGTGGAGTTGAGGGGGGGGAGGTGGAAAAAGGGTCACAGGAAAACATTCCAGTGCTGTCCCCTGATGAAATCCTGGAGTTTATTGGGTGTGGATGGATGGGAGTGAAATGTCAGTGGGTGAAAGCTGTTGGTCACCTGCTTTTTGGGGCTGTTCCTGCCTGGTTTTGTGCCACCAGTAGCTAAAATTCAGGGAATTTTAGATTCCAGCTGCTTTGGAACAAACCAGCCCTGCCTGTTTTTAGAAAATGGGAAAGAGTGCAGCCCAGTGTTGGAGAAATAAGAACCAGGCTTAGGCTGGGTTTAACATTTCAGCTGCACAATGAGTTACAAGAGGCCTGTGGAAACACTGAGGCCTAATTTGGAGAGAAGGAAAGATGAGGAATTGGTGTCTGAGGCTTGTCCTGCTCCTGCTGCCCTTCCCCACCACTGGCCTGTTCAGCTGCATTTATCTGCTGTGGCCTCAAAGCAAATAAAGGAGCTTCAGTTCTTCTGATTTTCTCCCTGTAAATCTGCAGATTTTAATGCTCTTCTACCTGTGCATTGTCATTTGTCCAGGGGGGAAAAAGCTCTGCAGGACATTGTGGGGAAACAACAGAGGGGAAAAGGCTGTTTTCTCTTCCAGATTTGTTTCCAGTGAAGCAGAATTTGGAGGTTTGCACGTTCACAGAAGTTGATATTCAAACTGTGAAGTGTCACAAATCAGAAATTTTCTCCTCATTTTTCTGAGTCTCAGTCAAAGCTGAGAGGCCCTTTAAGAAGGAAAGAGCTGAAGGGGGGAAAAAACAGTAAAAAAACCCCTAAAACAACAATAAAAACCCCACTCAAAACCCCCCTTGGGATGTTTTTTCATGTCTTAGCAACCCCTTCACTTGTTGCAGAGGCCACCCCGAGTGTGGGGTGTGTTCAAGAACAGGTTCCAACCCTCTCACTGCCCCAAATCCTGCCCCAAATCCCCCTTTTCCCCACCCAAACGGATCCAAGTGACTGGAGCAGCAGAATGAGGCACAGAAACCTTTTTATATCTACACCCCCCCTAGAAAATAATGTCTGTAAATCCATATGTGTGTGTTAGACATGAATTAAATAAAATGCCCCTGCTGCAGTTCAGCCTGGGCCACACAAAGCTCCCTCTTCATTAAAAGGAAATTTAGAATAGAAATTTGGAAGAGAAAACAGCATTTTCAGCATTTTTTTGCCCCCCTTTTGTTTCCCCAAGATGTCCTGCAGTGTTTTTTCCCCTGGAGAAATGACTTTCTATTATTTTTCTATGACATTTTTGTTAAGAAAGGAAGATGATTTCTTTTTTTTTTTGCCTTAGAAGCCCTTTGTGAGCAGGAATTCTGCATTCCTGAGGCAGTGGGATCAGCCTTTTTTTCCCTTTTTAAGGGATTCCTGGAAGCAACACATGAGATTGATTTATTTATTCTAATCCCACTTTTAATCTTCAGGGAAGGGAGAAGCTTCAGTGAAGGTTGGTGTTTTTCCTGACTCCAGGAATTCTCTCCAAGGAACATCTTGGTGCCTCTTCCCATGCAAATTTTACCTCCTAAACCACCATTATTTCCTGAAAAATAATGAGAAATCCACTTAAAACATTGAAACTAATATTTTCAACAAGGTTCTTGCAAGGTTTTTAACACCAAAATTAGGATTGGGCAACAGGGATGTACAAATAAAGCAAATATTTCATCCAGCTCCTGTTTGGTTTCATTTTCTCTTGTGGCTTCTTGTAAATTCCAATGTTTTCAAGAAACTTAATTGAATTAATTGCTTCAAATATAAATAGATGGAGGAATGGGCAACATGAGGAACATTTTGTTCTGCAGAACCACTTCAGCTTGGAGATGAAATAGTAAATCCAAATGTTGAAGTGGCTTTAAACCAGTAGAAACCAAAGAGAAACTGCCAGGATTGAAAGAAAATGAATCTGATTTTAGCCAGTTGAATTCTAGAAAATACAGACACTATTAACACTTTTTTTTTTACTTTTCTTTTCTGTTAAATCTCAACCTGAAATGTGAATCTCTGCAGAAAGACTTCAGGGTTCAGGAGCTGCCCTTGGCTCGGATCAAGAAAATCATGAAACTGGATGAAGATGTGAAGGTAACACCCTGGGGCTTTAACTGCAGTGTTTGGGGGGCTCTAATCCCTTGAAATTCATTATTTTTATCCTCATTATTGCTATTTTTAAGTTATTTTTTAGCAGTTGTCCTGAATGCAAAATTGGCCTTTTTTTTTTTTTTTTCCCAAATTATTTAAATGTTGTAATTGTGAAATAAGGGCCAGGATTTAAACTGAGCCCCCACCTCCTCCTCCTCAGTATCCAGACCCTCCCCAAGGCCCTGCTGGGGAACATTCCCTGGCTTTAAACTGCCAGAGGGGCAGGGCTGGGGGGGGATACTGGGAAACAATCCCTCCCTGTGAGGGTGGGGAGGGGCTGGGATGGATTTCCCAGAACCCTGGAAGTGTCCAAAGCCAGGTTGGAGCAACCTGGGGGAGTGAAAAGTGTCCCTGGGGGGTTGGAACAGGAGCTTTGAGGTGTCTCCCCACCCAAACCATTCCATGTTTTTAATCCATGATTCCATGTCCTGCCCAGCATGGAGCTGACATCTCACAGGGCACAGAGTGTGAAATACAGCAGTTGGGAGAGTTTTGCTTTTTTTTTCTTTTTTGAAATTCATATTATAAGCAGTCTTAGAGTTATGCTTTGATTAGATGAGTAACACTTGTGTTGTGGTGTTTAAATATATTAGTAGTGTAGTTTAAAGTAAGCTTTTATTTAAATGAATGATGATCCTCTGAAGGTTTTGGCAAAGTTAGCTAAAGCTGGTATTTCTTCACAGCTTAACAGATGGGCATTGGGGAGCAGACTCCAAGATCTTTTGCCCTGGGATATGTATCCTCCTCTCTCTTTCAGATGCATGCCTACACTCAGACCCATTCCTGATGTCTCATGAGTTTTCAGGGTCTCAAAATCCATCTGCTCCTGTGACAATTTTGTTGTAAAAACCACCCTGAAGTCCTTTGCACCTCTGACTTGGAAACCTGCTGGCTCACACACCCCCAGCACTGCTTGCCTTTGTTTTATAACAAATTGCTCCTGAAAATTAAAATAATTGTGGGCCAGTTTCTCACAAGAGGAAGCAGCTTTTCCAAGCCAGAATTTAGACATTTCCAAACTGGGAGCTCTGCACTGTCAGACCCAAGGAAGGCAATCCCCCCCCATCTCCCACATTCCCACCACGAGGCAGCTCCTCTCTGGCAGCACCAGGAGCCCAAGCAAGGCTTCTGACCTTTCAGACAAGGTGTGTTTTCCTTGCAGATGATCAGTGCAGAGGCCCCTGTGCTCTTTGCCAAGGCTGCTCAGATCTTTATCACGGAGCTCACCCTGCGAGCCTGGATCCACACCGAGGACAACAAACGCAGGACTCTGCAGGTAACACAGAGCTGCTCCTCCTCCAGCTGCTCCAAAAACTCCTCCCAAGCCTTTGTTTCCACAATAGGAGGCTTGTTTTGGACACAGGAAGCTGCAGAGTGCAGCTGAAAGGCTTCTTTCTTATTTAATTGCAAATCAAAACCCACCCAAACACTGACCTGCAGCTGGTTGGGACTCTGTAGCTGTTGAATTTCTGGCTGGGTTTTTTTTTTTTTTATTATTCATTGTGAGCTTGTAGGTTTTTGAGTTGATAAATGTGTGGAGATGAGAACAAAAGTGCAGCAAAAATACAGGTGGTTTTTTCTGGATTGGGAGCCCCTCAGGAATAGTCATTTTTTTAGTGGTTGAAGAGTAAATTGTAACTTTTTTTAGGCTTTTTTTTTGATGGAGAAAAAGGAAAGGCTTTTACTTTGAGTCTTACAGGTGGAGCAGAACTACTTGAAACTAAATAACCATCAGGGCAGGTGAGAAATTGGGATATTCCTGAGCAAATTGGGTTGAAGCCAATGGAGAGTGAAACATAAGATGAATCTGTTCAGTCAAACTTTTCCTCCTGGTGAAGATTCTTTCACAATCTGGCAACAAAAAAATAATGGGTTTTATGTTTTCTGCTTGATTTGGTTTGGCACTTAAATGCCAAGGTTTAAAAATGCCAATTAGTCTGAAATGAGAGGATTGAGAGTCTTTTAAACTTCACTTCTGTCCATGTAATGCTTTACAAATTCATCTTCAGCCAATGAAAACAAGACTTCTTGAATTACCCCTGTTTTTAAGATGGTTTGGAAGGGTTTTAAAATGACAGAGTACCTTTAATTTTTAAAGAAATAACTTTTTTATCTCAAGGGATGTTTTCAAACTGAAGTAAATACACTTAAGTGATGAATTATTGCTGGGTAACTGTTCAGTCAGGTCTTTAATGCCTTGACCTGATGCTGTATTTTAGATTTCTTTTTCAGGCAGATATTGGTTATGAATACAGGGAGTACAGGGACAGTCATCCTGGTCTTTCTGCAAAGCTGTTTTTCAGACATATTTGGGATTTTTAAATCATTTTTTTAGAAGAATTCCCCCTTTTTTTTGTGGTTGTTGTCCTGTAGTGATTTACAGTGGGTGTGTGGTGAGGAGCCTGATCTGGGAGGGGGGAATAAATGATCTTATTGCACATTTTGGAGGCTTTGCTGAGCACAAAGTGCTGCTGGGTACCAAAACCTGGAGAAAACATTCCCACCTGACTGTTATAAACAGCTTTGACTTCATTTATCCAGTGGCAAAAGAGGCTCCTGGAGCTGAGGAGTGGCTTTCCCTTTGTTTTTGCAGAGGAATGACATTGCCATGGCCATCACCAAGTTTGACCAGTTTGATTTCCTCATTGACATTGTTCCCAGGGATGAGCTGAAGCCTCCAAAGAGGCAGGTGAGCCACAAGTCCAGGGAATTCCTGGGCTTTTCCTTGGGGTGATTTCAGCCTGTGGTTAAAACAGAGCAATACAGAGTCATGAGAGGTTTTTGCATATTTGTTCACTGTAGTTTTCAAGTCCTTAAATTGCTTTTCTAAGGAAATAGAGCTCCAGTGGAGATTCACAGCACCCTGACCTCGGCCATTACTTAACAAACCCAGCAAACTCCTGCATCATTCTGACACTAAAAGTTAATTCTTTTAACTTGAAAAAGCTTGTGGAGCTGCAATCCTTTTGACTTAGAAAGGGAAAACCAGGTTTCCTGGCTTAAAAACCCCCCTCCTGCATCCTTTGGGGCAGTCAGGGCTCCTGTAAACATCCTTGACTGGAAGCTGGAAGGTGCTGGAAGGAGCTTTCAGTCGGATGTTTACAGCAGCAGGCTGCTGCTCTCAGCTGAGCACGAGGGCTGGGAGCCAGCTCAGGGTGGGCTCAGCTCTTTTTTTTAACTTCCCAAGCTGCTGGATGAAAAGTTTGGGGCCTCTCTTCCAGGGAAAGGCTCTGTTTGGGTAGGTGCTGCTCCAGGAATCACTGTGCCACCATGAAAAAATGGAAATAAATGTTAACAACAGCTCCTTTGCTGATGGTTGGGAAGGTTTGCAGCGTGTTGCCCTTTGAGGAAATCCAAGGTGGTCCTTAAAACACTTTTCCCTGGGGAATTTGGTGTAATGTGAAGCTTCTGGCAAGTGTTTGGGGCTTGGAAATTTGGGCATGGGGTTGTTTTTTTTCCTGTTTTAATATAAATCCTGAATATTATGCAAAATTATACCTGCTCTGACTGTAGAGACCAGCATTTCCATTGTGTGTCTGGATTTTGGAGGCTCCTGCTTTACCTCCTCCCTTGGAAGTCCTCGTGGTGCTGCTGAAGTGATGGGCAAAGGAGGGAATTCATCATCCTTGGGGATGAGTTTAACCTCATATTCTGCTTTCTAGAAGCAGCAGGAGTGTCTAATAAATAAGAAAACACCTTCCCATGTCACAGCTGGGCAGGACAGTCCATCCTGCATCCCAGGGCTTCCCTCCAGGTGTGCTGAGGACTCTGCATCCTCATGATGTAGCCAAAAATCACCAGTTTGGGGATAAATAAAAGACAAAGCAGCCTGTACAGCTGCTCTTGATGCTGAGGAGTTCGAGCAGATTTGGATTTAAAGCCATTCCTGCCTGTAGCAAATGCAACTGGACCTGGGATAGATACTTAGAGAAGCCCTCAGCTGCCATAATTATTTGAGGATTCAGCCAGGAATTGAGGATTGGAGCACTCCAGAAATAACCTGCCTAAGGACAAGGGCTTACAACAGCCACAGCTCTCCAGTGATGTGGTTCACTGGAGACATGCCCTGAGGCAAATATCTTTCAATTTGGTATTAATCCCCCCCCCCAGAAGGAATGAATGAAGGGAGTGGGAGGAACCAGGGAAGTGCAGGAGGAAGGAATTGTTGTGGGTGTTGGATTGTGGTGGTTTGCAGCACTGTGGGGTCGTGCTGGTGAGAGCCAGGCTGAGAAGCTGTTCTTGTTCCCAGCCAGCTGTGATCAGTTTAATCCTTGGGGGGTGATTTTCTGATGAGAAACCTGCCATCAGTAAGCCCTGAGTTGCCCTCCCTCTCAAAAAAGCAGCCCCTGAGTGAACAGGCTCTTCACTGAAGCCCATGCAGACACCATCCACTGACCTTGTTTAATGTGAATGTTCCTTTTCCTGCCCAGCTGGAGCTGCTGAGGGGAATCCAGGAGCAAGGCTCAGTTAGAGCAGGAGACTGTACCATGTTGTAGCACGTGTAAACATCCTACACTCTCAGCTGTGAACTCGAGGTGGCTGGGAGAGGATTGTTTACGCCTTCTGCCATGGAGTGAACATCTGGGAGCTGCATCTTCCCTCAGGTGCCACATCCAGCTGCTCTGGGGAGCTGAGGAATCCTGGGGTTTGGGTGTTAACAACTCACCAAGTACCATAATCTCTGAAGATCCACTTTTTTTGCATGAAATATTGTTAATCAGAAGTGATTCTCCTCTCCTGAGATAAGGCAGCAGCACTGCCTGTGCTGTGGCAGTGAGTTAGAGCAGAGCCTGTGGTTCCTCACACCACAGAATCAGCTGGAAACCCACAGCAGGGAATTGTTCCCAGTCTGGAAAAGCTGGGTTTAAATAACTAAGGGCATGACAGTTACATCAAGCCCATGACTTATTCCCAGGGGTTTCACATCAGAGTTGGATTGAGGTGTGGGGCTAAGGAGGGAGGTTTGGGGGCAGGTGAGGCTCTGTGAGTCTTCCTGCTGCATTTGCAATTCCTCCTGTGTTGAGATAACAGGCCATGGAATTCACTGATGAGGAATTGCATGGCTTTCAACTGTGGTCATTTTATTCATTCCCTTCTCCTGATGGTGACAACATCTCGTGGGTGACTCCATTCCTATCCATAGCTCATTGGGAATGGCTTTGATTCCCATCTATCTGAATAAATACGGGTCCTGTTTGGATTTACCATCTCAGATTGACTTGGTTGCACTGTTCCAGAGGAGGTGCTGAAGCTCCTTTCCCCTGGAGCGTGTTCAGGGGGGGGTGATGTCTCAGCTCTGGGGTGGGAGGGCTCAGCTGCTGCCTGTCCCTGCCCATTGCCCTGTGTTTCCCCTGTGCTGCAGGAGGAGGTTCGCCAGGCTGTGACCCCAGCTGAGCCTGTGCAGTATTATTTCACCCTGGCCCAGCAGCCTGCAGCAGTCCAGGTGCAGGGCCAGCAGCAGGGCCAGCAAACCACCACCTCCACCACCACCATCCAGCCAGGACAGATCATCATTGCCCAGCCCCAGCAAGGCCAGGTGAGCCTGGAGCTCCAGGGAGACACCCTGGGGGACTGGGACAGCTTTTTGGGGACTGGCTTGGCTTGGGAGGGACCTCCAAGATAATCCTGTGCCAGTCTTAGGCTGCATCAGGGGAGCTTTAGGTTGGATATCAGGAGAAACTTTTTCCCAGAGAGAGTGATTTCCCACTGGAATGGGCTGTCCAGGGGGGTGGTGGGGTCACTGTCCCTGGAGGTGTTTAAGGAGAGGTTGGATGGTGAACTTGATGGTTTAGATGATGGTTTTGGTAATTTAGATGATGGGTTGGTGTTGGGTAGGTTGTTGAGTTGGGTAAAAGGTTGGACTTGATGATCTCTGTGGTCTTTTCCAACCTTGTTAATTCTGTGTGTTGCTCCAAGCAACCACAACTCCTCTGGGCCAGGTTTCTGGTCATGCCCAGGAGTTCAGAGAGCAGAGTTTGGGGTTCCTTGGGTACTTGCCTGTTTTTTTTCCCTGGCTCCTCATGCCTGTTTTCCTTGCAGAGCACCCCTGTGACCATGCAGGTGGGGGAAGGCCAGCAGGTGCAGATAGTGCAGGCCCAGCCCCAGGGCCAGAGCCAGCAGGCCCAGAGTGGGACTGGGCAGACCATGCAGGTCATGCAGCAGATCATCACCAACACAGGAGAGATCCAGCAAATCCCGGTAAGGTTTGGCCCCAGGGGATGGGGGGGAAGGTCCCAGGAGCAAACTGCTCTTGTGGCACAAAGCTGCAGCTGTTTGCTTTTCTAATTTGGACTGAGTGGTGTGTTTCCTGCACTTGAGAGAGGAAAACTAAGCAGGGGAAAATAAATCCAGCCCATCCAGTGTAGACTCACCCCAACACCTTCCCCTGGGTGGAATAGTTAGGATTAGGAAGCAGTAAATAAAACATTTCCTGGCTAAACCTTAGTCCTTTACTAAAGTGTGGTTTCAATAAAGCAGAATTCACTCCTTTTGCCTTTACTTGGTTCTGCCTCTGCAATCTGAAGTCATGACCTGGCAGACTCAGTGGGAAAGGTGCCATCTGGGAGTTATTAATAAACTTTGGTGTTGTAAGAAATATTTCTACAAGTACTTTGAGCTGGTTGGTGGAATGGCTTTGCAGAACCAGAAGAAATCTCCTGGCTTTCACCTCAGACCTGTTGGGGCCATAAAAATCAGGATTTTGGGGACCCAGCATCAGCAGTAACATCCTGCCATGTGGCCTAGGGTCAACAAAAAGTCATTTTTCCACCTTTTCTGTAACTTACAATCACAACAGAGCTGCGCCTTTTGGTTCCCATCTGGAAAATTTCACACCTCTTTTAGAGGGGGGGAAAAAAAAGAAACAGCCCATTTCTCTGTTTGCAGAACCCAAAGGTCACCCCAGTGACAGAGACAAGCCTTTCACTTGGACTTCTGGTATTGAGTGTCCCCACAGCTGTGGCAAAACTGAGCTTTCACACAGGTTTTACCTTTCCAGATTCCCTGAATTCCCTCTGCACATCTGGCAAAGGTTGCTGCTGTGCCAGAGCATCTTGAAAGGGGCTTAGATTGAGGGAGTTGCCAGATTTTTCCAACTTCTTCACAAATTCCAACTTCTTCACAAATTCTTTTGCTCTCTGAAGCCTTCAGCTGATTCCTGCTGCCATAAGGTATTGGTGAGGAGAGGAGTTGCCAAATACAAGATTCTTTTTTTCTTCTCTTCATTCTCCACTTCTTTCTTTTCAATTCTTTTTTTTTTCTTCTTCATTTTCTTATGGAAGTCTCTCCAAGGGACTTGTTCCTCAAAGCTTTGTGGAAGGAGATCTTGAATGAATCCATGACACCAGGCACTGACTGTTGGATCAGCAGCAATAAAACAGTTCAGGCTTGGTCCCAGTTGTCTCCAGTGGAAAGGAGAAGGAGTTTGGACCTCTTAGGAGAAAGAATTCTTCACAAAATAACTGTGAGAGGCTCAAAACCTTCTGCAGGTGGATCCTGTGGGAAATGCTCCTGTGTTTTTGGGCTGTGAGACTGCAGGTTTAGCAATTAGGGTCTGATTTTGACCAAGAATAGCTTTCTACCTTCCTGTTTCCTGGGAGCATGGAAGGACAGGGAGCTGTGCCTGCTCCTCAGAAGCTTCTTGTGCTGCAGCTGTGAGACAGAAGGGCTGGAATGGGGCATTTTTGGGAGCACTTGGATTTTCTCTGTTGCAAAACAGCAACACAGGAGCAGTGTTGGGTGAAACAGTCACAGCTTCTGTCCAGCAGAGAGACTGTTGGACTGTAATTAAGAGGATTCTTCTTTACCATGGCCAGTTGAAGAGCCACAGTTGGTGCTGAAGGAGCTTCCAGCAAATGAAATAAAACATGTGAGAGCTTTTTTCCCCAGCCTGGGAATCACTTTGGTTTGGTTTCATACAATGCCAGCCCTTGCTCTGCTGTCTGTCCTGCTCTTCCTGCTGTGCTTTTCTTGCTTTTCCCTGATTTCCTTTCTGTCCTGGCAGAGTTAGTGCTCTCTCCTGTCAGTTCCTCTTCACTCTGGTTGCTGTAAGGGCTCGGCAAAGACTCTTTCCTCACCCAAAAAGGACAGTTGGAAACTCTCTTATAAAACTAGAAATGCCTCTGGCCATTGCAGGAGGGTTGGGAGAGTCTTCCTTGTGATCTCTGCTGGTTTTCCATGTGTTCCTGGTGCCATTTACTCCAGGACCACAGTTTGCCTGTGGAAAGGTGACTTCTATTTTTTAATACACTTCCTTCCAGTTTTTCTTAGTTTGTCCATTAATTAAACGATAATCACTTGTTTGTCCACGTTAATTTTGTGTTTAATTTAATCTGTGTCTTCACCAGACCTCCCTGAGCAGCTTCCTTGGAGCTTCCTCTCTTTTCTGGAAGAGCTCTTCCCAAATCTCTTTCACCCATTCAGTTGTGTAGTTAAATTCTGAGCCCCTCAGCATGGAAAACATGATCTCCCAGCAGATCTCAGTGCAGAAACAAATCCTTCATTGAAATGTTGTGGCTCATGGGGAGTTTATTTGCTCTGGAAATAATATTGGAGCTTTTAGACACAGTTGGTGAAGTCAGTGGCATTTGTTTAAGTGCCAAGACCACGTTCCAGGCACTTGAGCCTTTATCAGTCAGCAGTTTTTGAAGTGTTCTCTATTTTCTTTTTTCCCCCCTTTTTAAAAAGAAGAAAACTCTAAGCCATTTCTAGTATATAATTAACCTCAAGCCTGTGAATTTAAAGATAACACAGGATGAAGAGCCCAGCAGTGCTATCAGTCAGACTGTGACCTTTTTATTGCTCTCAGGTGTGAATTAACTGTTGGCTGTTTGTATCACCACTTGTGATAATACTGCCTTCATATCCCACAGCCCCAAGCATCCAAGCTTGTGAGATCAGGGTGGTAGGGAAGAAATTTGGGGTTCAATCTTCCACATGAAGTGTTGACCCTCCTTTGCCAGGAGGGGGTTGCCATACATTGACAGAGAGTTGCCTTAAAAGCTTCCAAAGGGTTTTGTCATCCCTGCTGTCTATTTATGTGGAAAATACCCAGGTAATTCTTATTTTTGACAGGATGTGGTAGGAATGTCACGTGCAGCCAGTTCATTACAAGTTTTCTGTGTGTGAAATGATGCATCAAAGTCATGATTCCATTCTCATAACCAAAACCAAGAGCTCTGAGAAACTGAGCAGTGAGTCTGTTCTGGCTCCTGGCTGAGCACTCCCACCCTGGACAGAGGAGGAATGTTGTGCCTCAGGAGTTCTGTGCCCTTGGGAACTGTTCATCACCCCGGGGGGGGCTCATCCATCACTCCAACCTCTGTTGTGGAAACGGGGAAGGCAAGTTTGTGTGTGTGTGTGTGTTCAGGTGACACAGTTATCTGTTTAATTTTCTTTCCCTGCCCCCTCCACTTGTCTGCAGGTTCAGTTGAATGCTGGCCAGCTGCAGTATATCCGCTTAGCCCAGCCCGTGTCAGGCACCCAGGTAGTCCAGGGGCAGATCCAGACGCTTGCAACCAATGCACAGCAGGTATGCACTCCACAGCAGGGCTCACCTCATCCTGAAGGGGTGTTCCCCCAGCTCCTGAGGCTGCACATTCCAGGGGGATTTGCCCTCTCTTGGGTTAGGATTCCTGCCTTTTCTTCAGAATCAAAAAGCAAAGAGCTCTCAGCTGTCCCTGAAAGGTGCATGTCAAATTTGTGTGTGTGTGTGTGTGGCAGGGAACACTTGAGTTCATCAACCTTCTCTTTCCTTCTGCTCCTTCTGCCTGGGGGAGGGAGGATCTGTGCAGCCTCCCAGGAGAGGTGGAACACGAGGACCAGCGGTGCTGCCGGCAGCTCGTCTCCTGTTCTTGGGGGAAAGAGGGATCTCTTCTCTGCCTTCCCGCTGCTTTTTGGGATCCTGCAGGCCACGTGCTCCTCGGGAAAAGTCCTGGATGTGTTTGGTTTGGAAGGACTGAAGGCTGTGGCCTTCGTTCTTGGAGCAGCAGGATGTGGGGCAGCAGCACCAGCCGTGTTGTGCCAGTGGTGGGGTGATGGAGTTTGGAGGAGCCTAAAGAGCTCTCAGAAGGCAGCAGCAGAATATTGTTAGTGGGGTTGTGAGCCTCTGGGAGGGGCTGTCAGTGATCAAACTACTCTTGTCCCTGTAGATAACACAGACAGAAGTCCAGCAAGGGCAGCAGCAGTTCAGCCAGTTCACAGATGGACAGGTAAGACCTTGGGGTTTGGTGGTGCTGCATCCTTGGAGATCAAGGGGCAGAAACTGTCCTAAATCTGCATATTCCAGCAAATCAGCTCCCCCTGATCAACCACTGCTGCTCCCAAAGCCTGACCCAGAGCAGGATAAGGGAATGTTGTGCCAGCTTTAATTCAGGTGGATTCTTTGTGTTCTGCTGCCTTTGCTGCAATTAATTAATCCAGTCCCTCACAGTCTGTGTAGGATCCACTTTAGTCTTAACCAGTTTAGGATGTCTTAACATCAATGCATTGCATGAGTGTCATGGAATCACAGACTGGTTTGGGTTGGGAGGGACTTTAAGGATCATTTCATTCCCCCCCTGCCCTGGGCAGGGACACCTCCCACTGTCCCAGGCTGCTCCAACCTGCCCTTGGACATTTCCAGGGATGGAGCAGCCCCAGCTTCTCTGGGCACCCAGTGCCAGGGCCTCAGAATTACTTCATAATGATTTAGCAGCAAAAGCCTGGTGCCAACTCGTGGGGTTTGGGGTTTTTGGGGCACCTGGGAGGTGCTGTCAGCACCTCTCCAAACGTGTTCTGGGTGTGATGAGAGCTGACAGTTGTTCTTTCCCAAATCCTGTCTCTGCAGCAGCTGTACCAGATCCAGCAGGTGACAATGCCAGCAAGCCAGGACATCACCCAGCCCATGTTCATCCAGTCCACCAACCAGACCTCGGACACCCAGGCCACACAGGTGACAGGGGACTGAGCAGGGACATTGGAGCAAGTCCTCTCCTTGTGGAAACCCAACACAAACCACCTTAACATTTGCCAAAACACCCTGCTGTGCTGAGCACACCTGCCCTGTGTACCTGCACTTGGTAGTAAGCCTATAGTAGGCTGCAATCTCCAGTGCACTCTACACCTTCCTCTGGTGGGTATGAGAATATCCAACAGACTCTGACAAGAATGCAATATTTTTATTTTTAAACCAATATTTCAGTGTATCCAGCTGCTTGTTCAAACCCAGAGAACTGAGACAGAACCAATCAAAAGGAATTTGTAGCATCTCGTCAAACAACGTGTAAAATGTTTTTATTTCAGGAAAATTCTGAGGGTACTGCTCCTGGTTTGTGTCAGAGCTCTATTCCTGCTGTTCTGTTTGTAGTTTTTTTTTTCCTCTCTGGATAGAGCTAGATTTGGTCCTCCCATCTCAGTGGGTTTAGGGGTGTTTGGGGGGAGTGTGTGTGTGTGTGTGTTAGATTTTCCTCTCCTGCCTCCACTTTTGGAGCATTGTCTGTATACAGGGAGTAGAGGAGGAGTAATTAAAAGTGGAAACAACAAAAAACATTCCTTACATTATGATTGTATTTTCTAAGGGCAAAAGATTCTTGAATTTGACCTCTTTATTCCAGAAAAACTGATGGAATGTGGACAAACCCCAGCCCTGCTGTTACCTGTTGTACTGGCTTTGGTCAATGCATGTAATATAAGCTTCATAAAATGAATTAAATTGCTTTTGTCAGATTCTCTGTGTGCTGTCTGTGGGATCCAGAGCCTGCCCAGCAGGAGCATCCTGAATCCCTGGAAACACCAAACCTGGAGTAGTGAAACGAGCCACAGGGTTTAAGGGTTGCCTGGACAAGGGGGATGGACAAGGTGATGGGAGTGGTGGTGGGTTAAGTGTGTGAAATTTGGCAGAAAATGGCCCCCACTGTTCCAGCTGGTCCCCAGAGATCAGGAGGGGTGGGGGACTCAAGATCTTGCCAAGATGTCCCCAGGGACAGGAGGGTCACCTGCCAACTGCCTGCACTTTGAGGGGTTACTGCTGCCAGGTTGGTCTTGGCTCGAAGTTGGGGGTGAGTCCAACAGTCTGACACGGTTGGCACCTTGTCCAGGTGAGGCTCCGTGGCTTGTGCAGTGCCTGGCAGAGCTGGGGCAGTGCCAGGGACAGCGCCAGTGCTGGCACTGGTGTTCCCTTGCCAAGAGCAGCGCGGGGGCAGCCGCTGCTGGGGAAGGAAAACTCCACCTCAGCATTTGCCTGCTGCCAACTGCAGGATCCGGGCCTCGTTTTTCCAGCCCAGCAGCATTCCCTGCGCCTCCCGGGCTTTGCAAATGGCTCTTTCCTGGGTTTGAAAGTTTTTCCCGACCCCGCGATTCCCGGGAGCAGCGGAGGGAGCGCCGGCTGCTGGTCCTGCAGCCGTGTGCGGGCGGAGCCGGGGTGTCCCTGGGTGCAGGAGCATCTCCTGGGCACGGGAAAGATGAATTTGGGGCGAGAGGACCTTGCGGGAGAGCTCCGTGCGTGGGAGCGGCCACGAGAGGGCCCCCGTGGGAAGGGCTGGAGCGGGATGGGGGAGCCGGGATGGGGGCTCGGAGGACCCTTCTCCGGAATTGGGGGTCTTCAGTTTCCTTCTCCCGGAGTTGGGGGCTCGGAGGTCCCTTCTCTGGAGTTGGGGGTCCCAGTTTCCTTCTCCCGGAGTTGGAGGCTCGGAGATCCCTTCTCCCGGAGCCGGAGGCTCCCAGGTCCCTTCTGCCAGCAGCCACATCCTCTCTGTCTCCACTCCAGGCTGCCACGGGAAAGGCTTGGAGCGGGATGGAGGAGCCGGGCTGGGGGCTCAGAGGTTCCTTTTCCCGGAGCTGGGAGCTCGGAGGTCGCTTGTCCTGGAGGGGGGGGGGACTTGGAGATCTCTTTCCCCCGGATTTAAGGGTTCGGGGGTCCCTTTCCCCCGGATTTAGGGGCTGAGAGTTTCCCTCTCCCAACAGCAGCATCCTCTGGCCCCGTTCCAAGCTGTCCCCCATCCCAGCCCAGGTGCTGCCCCCGCTCCCTCCACCCAGCCAGAGATGAGTCCCTTCCTCTGCCTCCCAAACGTCGCTGGCAAAGAATCCCTTTGGCTTCCACCAGGGAGCAGAGCCGGGAATCCGCTTGTCGGGGATGGAGAGAGACCTGGGGGAGCTGGACGGCTGGAACAGGCGCTGCCTTATCAGCCCCGGGCAGAGGTGGCCGGCGGGGCTCTGCGGGTGAAAAGCTCTTTACCCAAAGCAGGCGGGTTTGCTTGAAATAGGTTAGAATTGAATGGGAATAAATTGCTTAAAGGACAGAAAATGGGAGGGAGATGCTGCTCCTGAAAGGAGTTTCCAGCTGTTGCATTAAAGTGAATGAAATTTGGCTGGAAATAAACCCTGTTGTGTCCCGAGGGATCAGAGGGACTGGGGGTGGCCAGGCTGAATTCCTGGTTTTGTCTAATTGGGCACAATAAGTCTGGTCATGTTCAATAAGAACCTTCAGGATCCCAGATTCACAAATTTCATTTATTGAAGGAACCGAAACGTGGATTCAGAATGGCCCAATCCTCTCCCTTCAAAGTCTCAGTCCTATGATTTTGTTTCATTCTTCAGCCCCAAACCAGGACCATCCTCCACCCACAGGCCCCTCCTTTGGCCAACTCTGCCTTTCCTGCTCTCACCTCGGCACATCTCCGTCCCCAAAGGTGACACAGAACATGAGCAGGGCTGAGCAAGCCTTGGCCCCTGGTCATTGTCCCACGGATAATAAAGGGGCGTGGGATGGCCTGGAAGGAAACACGTGTTCCTTGAGAGGACACAGGCCCTTCTGGGTGTGCCACAGTGAGTGCCACCAGGCTGCAGGGCACGTGGGTACACCAGGGTGGCAGAGCTGCTCACGCTCCCAGGGACCCAGGGGGTGAAGGCTGAGGAGGAGGCAGCGCTTCCCTTCCCAAGGAGCGCTTTGAGCTCCCGTTTCTCCTCGGGGGGATGAGCTCAGCACAACCCCACGCAGGCGAGCCCCTGGCACCCGGGCACTGGTTTGCTGCAGGGTTGGCTGCTGGCAGCTCTCCTTCCCCGCGGCTGCTGCCTCTGGCCACCTTTTTTCCAAGGAAAACTCGCTGCGGTGAAGGTCACGCTGAGTCCCTGGGGACCAGGATCCCAGAGGGCCCCCAGGTGCGAGAGCCGCTGGGCACGGAGGGAAAGGCGCTGTCCTGTCACGGGCTCTGGGATCGCCACCTGCAGCCAGCGCCGGCGAACCGCGTCCCCTTGGGAACCAGCTCCGGCTCCTCTTCGCTGCGGGACTCGGATCCATCTTCACAGGGACCCGGAGCCACTGGGGGGATTTGGCTGTGAACTGGAGAGCCCAGGGGTGCAGAGCTCTCATCCCTCTTTCCTTCCTCGCTTTCGGAGCTGGGAAGAGGAGCCGAGCCCTGGCCCCGACCCGCTCCCCGCTGCAGCGGAGTGGGGTGGGAGCTTCTCCGTCCCCCCCGCGGGGCCGCTCCGAGATGTGCCCCAGCTCCCGGCGCTGCTGGCACCGCTCCCGGCTCGGGCTCGGGGCGGGCGAGAGCGGAGCAGCGCCGGGCCCCGCGCTGGGGGCTCGCCCCGCTCTGGGGACACCTAACCCTAACCCTAACCCTAACCCTAACCCTAACCCAGCCCCCGGCCCAGAGGGATCCCGATCCCACGGCGAGAGGCAGGAGGGAGGAGCCCAGGGAGGCCACGGTGTCCCAGGCGCTTTGTCAGAGCGTGCGAGCACCGATGCCAGGAGTTAATTGTCCTGGGATGAGGCCAAAGCCTCCAGCAGAAGCAGGTGCTCCGCAGCCCTTCCCACTCCCCGTGCCACTGTCACCACTGCTGGCTGTCCCCAGTGCTCACCCCGCCGGGACAATGCCCAGCCCTGGGACCCCTGTAGCCGCTTGTCACCAGATCTGCCTGTCCTGGTCACCCAGTGCCAAGTCAAGCTCACGCACACAGGGGCTGGGTGTATCCTCTCACCCACCATGTCACCCCCAGGGCCCCCCAGCACCCCCAACTGAGGGGCTTTGCTCCAGTCCCTGTGCCCCAGTGAGGGGTCCCAGCTGCCCCTGTCCCACTGGCCCCTCTCCCCACCCCGCAGCCCTGCAGCTGCATTCCAGGCCTGCAAAACTTACTGGAAATCCTGTAGATGCAAATCCTGGCCTCCAATCCGTGCCAGGAACTTGAGCTGCAATCCCGAGAGGGCAGCAGGCTCCAGGCACGCAGGCCTCCCCCTCGCCATTCCCCTGCCTCTGGAATCCTCTTTAAAGCCTCATCAGCGTGAGGGACACGAGTGGCTCTGTGAGACCCCCGTGACTGGGCAGGCAGGGGGCAAAGCCAACAGATCTTGGGATGGCTTCCCAAAACCTCCACTGCTGCTGATGGATGGGTTGGTGCCGTGTTGATTCAGAACTTCTGGCTCCATCCCAGCTCCTGGATCGATGGAAGTTCCCAGGGTTTGGGCAGGTGTTAAGTGGGACCTGCCCACTGCATGCAGTGACCCACAGCCCCAGGAAGAACCCAAATCCCACCCGCCCTCAAGTGCCCACCTTGATCCGAGTCCTTTCCAGGTCACCTTAACCCTGCCCCCTCCACAGCCCCGAGGCTTTAATCAATCACAGGTGAAACCTAAACCTCCGGCCGAGGGGAATACGCTGCACCAAACGCGGCGGGATGAAGGTCAGGATACTCCCAACGGAGCATCTGCTGGGGGGGCAAGACAAGCAGGAGGGACTCCAGGGGCTCTTTCCCTTTGGAAAGCACATCTGGGAGGATGTGCAGGAGTTAGGGATGGAGGGAAGAATGAAGGAGATACCACAGGGAGAATTTGGTTTGGATTTAAGGATTTCAGCCTCCATGGACACATCTCTTGTCCCATTTCGCTGTGTGGGGTTTTCGTGGCATCCTGGGAGGGGGGGTCGTGGGCTGGCTCTGGGGTGGGTTTTACAGCACCATTTCCTCCGTGTCTGAGTAAATAAATTGTCTACTTACTGTGTGTAATTCCTGAGACCTCCCGAATACCGCAGTGCTCACGAGGGCCTGGGCTGTGCCAGGATCTCCGACCGCCACGTTAAATAATTCACTGCCCAGAGCCCTTAACTTGCTCTCTGCTCCAGGAGAACAGGCCCTGGGCTCCAAGTAGGGTGGAATGGAGGCATCCAGATTCTCCAGAGGTGTGAAAGCATGTGGACACAGCCAGGATGGGGCATTTGCCCCTGGCTTGCTATGGAAGAGGATTTCCAGCAGCCTGCCTCAGTTTCTCGATGAGTTGGTGGGAGGTCGTGTGGAACTGAGGGGAATGAGGTGGAAGAGCAAAGGGCTGTGGGTGTTGGCTGGGAAATACTTGGAGCCTGGCTCAGGGCTGAGGCCGGGGAGGATGGATGGGTGTGGGATGCTCCCTCTCCCACAGAGATGCTCCATCCCATGAGGGTTGGGAGGCTCACTCTCACTCCAGGATGCTCCAACCCTGCTGTTTGGAAGGCAGTTTGGGATGGAGTGAGTGATGTGGTCTGGGATGTGGTGTGGGATGCAGTTGGGATGTGGTGTGGGATGCAGATGGGATGCGGTGTGGAATGCAGTTGGGATGGGGTGTGGGATGCAGATGGGATGTGGTGTGGGATGCAGTTGGGATGGGGTGTGGGATGCAGCTGGGATGGGGTGTGGGATGCAGTTGGGATGTGGTGTGGGGTGCANGTTGGGATGGGGTGTGGGATGCAGCTGGGATGGGGTGTGGGATGCAGTTGGGATGTGGTGTGGGATGCAGATGGGATGCGGTGTGGAATGCAGTTGGGATGGGGTGTGGGATGCAGATGGGATGTGGTGTGGGATGCAGTTGGGATGGGGTGTGGGATGCAGCTGGGATGGGGTGTGGGATGCAGTTGGGATGTGGTGTGGG
>VXBA01005769.1:13881-33836 GCA_013399895.1 Serilophus lunatus | reverse complement strand
GCCGCGCCCCGGGGCCGCCCCCCGCCCCGCCGGGGCCCCGCGCTGCTGCCGCCGCCGCCTCCAGAACTGCCTGTACAACGTGCTGGAGCGGCCCCGCGGGTGGGCTTTCATCTACCACGTCTTCATGTGAGTGCCGGGGGACCGGGGGAGCCGCCGCTCGCAGCGTCCCGCCGGCCCCCGAGGGGCGGCCGGGGGGTCCCGGGGCGGCCGGTGCCGGTGGGGCGGCGGGGACCGGGCGCTGCCGGGGGAAGGAGCAGCGGGAGTATCGCGGGGCAGCCGCAGCTCCCAGCGAGCTCCGCCGGAGAAGTTTCTCCACCGTCAGCGTTCGGTGCCGCTCCCGGCGCGATGGGGGGGATCCGCCGCCGGGCACCGCGGGGAGGAGGCGAGTCCCGCGGCGGGTTCGTGGTAGCGGGTCCGGGGCCAGGAGCGTGTCCCCGGGCATGAGACTCGGTCCCCGGTGCGGCCCGGAGTCCCTTCCCGGTGGCACCGTCCCGCTCTGTCGCTGTGCCCGGCCGGGGTCTCTGAGCCTGGAGGCTCCTCAAAGGCAGGAGACCCTCGAGGGGTGACCGGCAGGTCAGGATGGGACCAGAGCCCCTGTCCTGTCGCGTACCTGTAGCAGTGTTGGGACACGGCAGAAGTGCCAGCCCAGCACCGCCGGAGCCGTGTCCGGGGGTGTTCTTGTCCCTGTTGTACCCCGAGGGCTGTGCCCACTGTTGGTCCCCAGCACTGGAACATCCCTCTCCAAAGCCAGGATGCTCCCAGGAACTCACCCACTCCCTGCCCTGCTCAGTGTGGTTTCCCAGGCACTCTGGTGCTGCTCCAGCTTTCCTTGTTGGATTTGAGCATCCAATGGCTCTTGCCAAGCAGAAGCTTCTCCAAGACGAGTGGGCTCAGCTCAAGGCTGGGAAACAGCTTCTCCCCCTTGGGGTGTTTGCTCAGGGGGCTGTAATGGAGCTGCAGTGTTGGGGGGTCCATAACACACTCAGAGGCTGCGGGGAGAGACGGAGGCTCCATGCTGGGGGGTTGGTTTGGATTTCCCAAGCCGTGCCCCTCGCTCTGCTCCAGTGGCACTGCTGGGACACTGCCAGGGCATCGCTGCTCCTGCCCAGCTGCAGCAATGGGGAAAGGGATGTTTTCTGTCTTTGCTTCGTATGTGCCAGGTGTGTTCACAGTTCTCCTGTGGGCACAGACCCTCTCTGAGAGCAGGAGCCAAAATATTCCCTCCTTCCCTCTCCCCCCGCGGTGCTGCGTCGTTACTGGGGTGCCTGAGCTGGAGCTCGTTAAGAGGCAGGAAAATGGGTCTTGCCTAAGTTAGCACATCGAGCTGGCAGGATGAATTTGTCACTGGATAAAAGGGCACCTGAGCTCTCCAGGGAGCCGGGAGAGGAGCCTGGGGCCCATTTGTATCGCCTGCGACACCTCCGCAGTGGGCGCCCGCCAGAATTCTTGCGTGGAAAATACCACCCTTGGAAGAGCTTTTCGTGCAAGGAATTAGAGATGGCAGCCAAACCCCCTGCCAGGGGAGGGAATCAGACTCTGTGGCATAGGTATCCATGGGCTGTGGAAGAGAGATGCTCCCGCTCATCTGACAAGTGGGGACGTGGGTGTCCCAGTGTCCTTCACCAGTTCTTTCTAACGATTTGAGCAGGTTTTGCCCCAGAAACAACCACACGGGACCAGGCAGCCCCCGTTGTAGAGCCCACCGAGCCCCCCCAGACCCTCCTCTCTGCCACCTTGCTGCGCCTGGCCCCAGCTCTTGGGTGACAAGACGTGCAGCCATCGACAGCTGGAGCAAAACATCTTCATCCTCTGGTGGGGAAGGTTTGTGTTCACTTGCTCACTTAATTTTAGGGCTGAGGCAGCTGCAGGGCGAGTCCTGCCAGGGACCCCCCGAAGCCTGTGGGAAGACGCCGCAGTGGGTGCAAGGTGTGGACATCTGTTCTGCGAAGCCTTTCCTGTAATGTTGCTCATTTCTGGCTCCTTCCAAGTTTTTTTGGGTTTATTTTTTTCCTTTCCCACAGCAGATGGGAGCTGCTAAGCTGTTGCGGTGCTATTGAAGTTCTCGGGGATGATTTGTGTGCCTCCAGTACCTGGGTTTTTTTTACAGAAGAGGAGGAAGGTGTTACCCCCCCCTACGTGGGGAAAGACCGAGGCACGGGGGGTTGAAGCCCCCGGCCCGAGGTCGGGGCCGCGCTGGGGACAGGAGCCATCCCCTGAGTGCCGGCTGCGCTGCCTCCCCCGAGCAGCCTGGCTCCGAGACAGCGCTGAAAACTGCTAAAATGGAAATACCCGCTGAGAAGTGACGTGCTTCCCTCCCTGGAGCACTTCAGCGTTGGGAGCACGGAGCCAGGCTGAGCCGATCTCGTTTATTGACCAACTTCAGCCTCTTGCTGTCGGCAAATTGATCCCAAATAATTTCTTGTCCCAGCGCCTGCTCCGAGCTGGGCGGTTTGGTGGCTGCACCATCTCCGCAGCCCCCCGAGCCTTCTGCCAGCCCTGCCCAGTGGGCTGGGGTGGTTTGAGGGCACTGTTGGGCTCTGCCAGGGCTCCCCAGCCCCTCAGAGCCCCTGTGCTGGTGGCCCTGCACATTCCTGTGCTCCAGGAAGGGGATGGTGTGGACGTGGGTGCCCGTGCAGGTGTAACGCCAAGGTTCTGAGGTGTGTGGTGTTGGCTGGACACCCCCAGCCCTTCCAGCTCCCCGCTGACCACGGCAGGGCTCACAAAGCTGCTCTTTGCCCGCTTGGAATGAGACTTTCTAGCCCTGGAGCTTATGGAGCAAATCCAGGAGTGAGCCCAGAGCATTAACCAAAAGGCTTTAGAGCCAGAAGGCAAAATATCAACTTCCTTTTCCAATCTCTCCTCCTCTAAAGCAAACGGGGAGGCTGTTCCCTGCTCCCGGCAGAGCTGCCGTGGGCTTCTGCCCTCGGCTGCGTGTCCCGGCCGTGGGGGCTGCCCTGCCGAGGGTCTCCTGCAGCTGCACCACGCAGCTTTCCAGGTTTCCATTTCCAGCTGTTCCTGCTGCCCATTGTGGCTTGTCCCTGCAGCACCCCCGAGTCCCCTGCCATCCCTCCTCCCCACAGCAGCTCTCGGTGCAAACCAGGGTCTGGGAGCCCGTATTGATGGTTATGAAATCGCTGCTGGGTGCACCAGCAGCTCAGCTCAGCACTTTTCCCATTCCTAGAGGAACGCTTTCATACAGAACAGTTTAACCTGGAGCAAATTAGGGAAGACTGAGCCAGCAGCACCAGCAACAGCCGCAGTCCCCTGCCTGGAGCAGTGTCCCCCCACGCTGGGCTGGGTCCCCTGCCCGCCGCTCTTGGTGGCACCTTGCCTGAGTGCTTGGGTTTTATTTACCTTGTGGAAGTGTCACCCTGTGCCTGGGGCAGAGGAGAGATGGGAACACAGAGCTCAGGGAGGGTTGGCAACGCCGTCCTTGTCCTTGCTGTTTGTTTGGTACTGTTGGATTCCCAGGATTGTGGGGACAGAGGGGTGGCAGCTCCCGGCAGAGCCCTGGGACGATCCTGGCGGTGGATGAACGGGATCTCCTCAGCTCAGGGCTGGCCGTGGGAAATCCCGGCTGGCTCGGGACAGTGTGGGTGGGTTGGGTGCCCCCGTGCTCCGTCCAGCTGCTGGCCAGGGACCAGGGTGCTGGCAGCCCGTCTGTCCCAGGGCATCCCTGGGCTCGGATCCTGTGGCAGCAGAGTGTTGAGGTGGGCAGGGTGGATCTGTCACACGCCCTGCTGTGTCCCTTACCTTGTCACATCTCTGCTTGGAGAGCAGCAAAGCACTTCCCTGCCGTGCCGGGAATGCCACCATGGTCAGTGCCCGCGGCAGCCCCAGCCCTTGCCACCCCTCCCAGGACTATTCCGAGGGCTGGAGCCTTGGATGGTTCGCGGGGAAATTGCTCCATCCCTGCTCAGTGCTGGTTCTCCACCACCTGATTGGAAAAACCTCATTTCAAACTGCAAGGTTTTTAACTTGCTGTCACTGGACACGACCAGGGGGGCTGGAGGCTGTGCCCACCGTGCCCTTCAAGCAGGGGCTCTGCCCCAGGGCTGGCCCTGCTCACCTTGCCCGGGTTTGAAACGGGAGCTGGTGTGGGGGCAATGCCAGCGGGGAGAGAAGCCGGCACAGCACTTTCCCCGGCCCGACGCGGTGTCACCGGGGCATAAAATTAAGCGACTTCGGCGCAACCTGAAACTGTGCATTGATTTTCCTTCTTGGGTTTTTTTTTTCCCTTTTCCCTCTTGCTGCTTCAGTCAGACCCCCCAGCCCAGGGCAGGAGGTGCCAGTTTGGGTGCCCTGATGGGGAGGACAGGGGGAGCCCCACTGCCAGGGGTGTGTCACTGCTGGGGGGTGAAGGAGTGATGCTTGGTCACCCTGGAGAGGCTCTGGTGCTCCATCCCCCTGTCAGCGAGCCCTGAGATGAGGCTGAGATTGGGCTGAGTGAGCACCCAAACCTGCCCCCTCTGCCTGTGGCTGCTGCTGCCCTCCCTGTTTTGGGGGTCCCAGCCTCCACTTCTCGAGGCCACTCATATCCCTGTGCCCCAAATGTCCCTGTGTCCCCAATGTCCCTGTTCCCTGCAGACTCCCCCAGGGGCTGGAGGAAGGTGACAGCCCCGATTCCTCTCCTGGGGCGCAAGGCCCAGCGGGCACAGGAGGTGCGTCGGAAAACACTCTGGTTTCTTCTCCTGCCTTCAGCCCAGCTCCTTGCCAGATGATTCAAGAGCAAAACTATCTCGGCTGCTCCGTGTGAGTGTCTTGGCACCGTCCTCAGGAACCTTGTGACCGTGCTCCCCGTGGGGACTGGGGGCTGCACAGGGGGTGCAGACACGTGCCGTGCCAGGGTGATGGATGATGCCATCAGCAGGATTTGGCTCTTGAAGAACAAAGGTGTTGGGGCCATCGGCTTCTGTGTGCTGTGGGATGTCATCTGGATGTCACTCTGCCGCCGCGGGTGCTGCCGGGTCCCTGCCATGGGATGCAGCCTGTTCTCATCCCAGCTCTGCTTCCAGCCCCTGTCAGGGTGCAGGAAACACCCCATCCCGCCTCTGCCCTGGGTCTGGGGGCGAGAAGGGCTCTCGGAGCAGGACCCTTCCTCTTGTGGTGCCGGGAACCAGGTCGTGGCCAGGCTCTGAGCGTGTGCTGGGGTTTGTGGTGTCAATGCTGGAGCGGGACTGGCCGGCTCCTTGTTCCAACTCCGGTTTTCCCTGACCGTAGGGAAACACTTGGAGCTTTTCTGCTTCTCTTCTCCACGGCGTGGGACGGACCCTGCCATGGTTACAGGCGCAAACAGGGCCGCTACACCCCGGTTATTTATATCCCTTGGAGCAGACAGGCCGCCTGCTCCACCTCTCCTGAAGGGCTGCTGGGGCGAGGGATGGGGATTTATAGGACACGCTGTTTATACAGCTGCAGAGGGTGCTCGGGGAGCTGGACCTCGCAGGATGGGGAGCCTGGAGGGTGAAACACCATCCCCTTCCCCACTGGAACCGGGCTTGGGCAGTTTTGGTGCAAATAACCGTTTCCAGTGGTGGGCACAGCTGGAGGGCACAGCCCGAGCACCGTGGCGGGGCCAGGCTTGGCCGGGGAAGGGAGCCGTGCCATTCCCGGAGCCTGTTTGCTCGCTCATCCCATGGCTGAGCTGTTTATCCTGCGGCGCGTGGTGTTTTCCTTCCGCTGAGTTATTGCCGGGCCGTCAGCGCCCAGCCCGGCTCGGGCTTCCTGGCAGGGGAGGGCAAAGCGGGGGCCGGGCCAGCCCTGCCGGGGCACAGGGCACCCACTGTCACCCCGCTTCCAATCCCGGGTGCTACAGGACACACCCTGGGCGGGTTGTTCCATCCCCATCCCGCTGCACAAGCTCCGGGAATCACAGTCCGTCGGCACCGAGTGCCACAGCACAGCTTGTCCCGGGCTATACCGGGGTACAGCCCGTTCGCCCGGCGGTGTTTGGGTTGGCACTGGGTGCCAACCGGTGCCCCTTTGCCCAGCACTGCTCCTCACCATCCGGGGCCGACTTGGCCCTGCTTCCCCTGAGCTCAGCATCTTTCCCGGCTCACCTGTTCCTCCGCAGGATCGGGCAGCAGCATATGGCAAAGTCCATCCTAATGAAGATTAATGGGAGGAGATTCACCTGCTCCGCCGGGCCCCTGCCGGGGTTTAATTATTGTTTTGGGGAAGAGTGTTGGTGTGGACGGGCTCTGCTCCTGCTGGGTGAGAGCAGCCGGAGGGGCTCATCCCTGTGCCCAGGCTGCCAGTGGCACGTCCCCTCCCGTGCGGGGACATGCGCTGGCAGGGAGGTGTGCGGGAGCCCGCCGGGAGGCGGCTGCAGATGGGAATTTCATTCGGGAGAGGCGATGCACCGGCTCAGCAACACCAGCATCAGCTCCCTCCGTTCCCCGGCATCCTGGAGCAGGGCAGTGAGGAGGCAGGGAGGCTCCTGACAGATCCTGTCCCACTGTCTCTGCCCTCTCTCCATTTCCTTGGTTTTTAGCCCCACTTGGTGAGTGGGAAGAGCAGTGAGTTGGGGTGGAGAGCCTGGCACTGCTGGCACCCCGTGGTGTTTGACAGAGGGGCCGGTGTGGGATAACCCCCTCGGCGTGGGGCAGAGCTGCTCAGAGCAGCATTCCTGCCCCGGAGGAATGGGGGGAACGCTGATTCCTTGGCTGATTCCTTGGCTGATTCCTTGGCTGATTCCTTGGCTGATTCCTTGGCTGATTCCTTGGCTGATTCCTTGGCTGATTCCTGGCTTCCCGCGCTGCCTTCAGGCATCTGACCCTTCCCTAAGCCGCTTAGGCGCTGCCGGCAGCCGGGACGGGGCGTTTGCCCAGGCTTTACAAGTTAATTCCTAGCAGGTGATGTGTTCCCAGGAAGTTTCTTTCCCAGCCAGCCCCGTGGGGCCTCTCATGCCTGTATCTTTCACCAAATCCTGTGGGATGCCGAGGGAGCCGGCTGGGAGGTATCCCCATCCCGGGGGAGCAGGTTTCCATCGCGTTGGGGCTCCAGCTCTGTGCCAGAGTCAAGGCCACCCACAGCAGGTCTCCGTGGGATCAGCATGTGCCCAGGCACCGGAGACCCCCCTCCCTGCTCCCTGGACGAGGCGAGAGGCACAAATCTTTGCAGGCTGGGAGATTTCTGCCTTCTCTTCTGCTTTGTGCTTCGCTGCCCGTGTAATTGCCTGCTAAATCCTGCTTGGATAATCTTTATTGCTGATGATGCACAAAGCTGAGAGCTCTACCCTGGGCCGTGTTTTCCTCCTCAGCCCATTGCCTGGTGCTCCCTGCCCATGGCACGGGGGGTACCGCTGTGCCCAGAGGGGTTAATTCCAGAACTGCTGTGCCAGAGGAAAGAGCCCCAATTAATAATTCAGAGGGAGAAGGAACTGGCTCCAACCTTCTGCCTTGCGGATGGGGAGTGCCCGGGAGAGGAGCATCGTCCTCTGCAGTGAGGGCAGGGCAGGGACAAGGCTGTGAGCCCCCTGCCCTCTTTGTGCCACTTGGTGTGTGGCTCCAGCTCTCCCTCCTCCGTGCCCTGCATCCATCCCTTCTCCTATTCCATGGGGTTCCTCTGCTGTTGGTCCCATCTCCAGCAGCATTTTGGGGGAAGGAGTCCTGTCCCCTTTAGGCTGGGCGTTGAGTTGGGTGCTACTCCCCAGCCCCACCGTGAGGAGGGGTGAGATGGGTGCCCACCAGCTCAGGGACAGGGTGCCAGGGCCTCCTCACTTGCACTGGCAGCCTCAGCCAGGCCATCCCAGTGCTGCCCAGTGGGACACGGGTTCCCGGAGCCCCCCGTGCCGTCACGGAGCTGGCTCTGACGGAGCAGTGGCCCTTTGCCATCACGTGGGCCGGTGGCACAAGCCCTCCACTTTCCTTTTTTAGAATAGCTGGATCAGGGGAAAAAAATGTATTTTTGGAGTTTCGTTTGCTTCAGCTTCAGAGTCTACTTTTTTTTTTTCCCCTCTTTATTTTAAATGGGCCAAAGACCCTTTTGCCTGAGCCCAGCGCTCAGGGACGAACAACCCCAGAGCAGCTCCCTGGGGACTCTTCCCTCGGGTTGGCTGTTCCCAGGTGGTCCCAGCAGGTCCCCACAGTGCCAGTGGTGCTGGGAACAGTCCAGAGAAGCTCTAGTCCCCTTTCTGCAGCAGCAGGACCCTCCATGGTGCGGGACCTCCCCCCCTCCCCCAAAGTCCGCCTTTAATTAAGGGCCTGTAGGGCTGCAGCAGAGCCTGGCACTGAGCCCCACCGCCGCTCCCAGGCTCCCCAGTGGCTCCATGCCACCATCTAGGGGCAAACTGTGTCCCTGGTGGCTCAGCCACGGCTGTAGAGGTCTGGGCCGGAGGGTTCAGGCTGTGAGTGGGGGGCAGCATTGAGGGCTGGGCTCCCGTGGCCACTCCAGTGCCTGCACTGACACCCTCTCCTTCCAGATTCCTCCTCGTCTTCAGCTGCCTGGTGCTGTCGGTCTTCTCCACCATCCAGGAGCACCAGAAATTGGCCAACGAGTGCCTCTTCATCCTGGTAAGTGATGCAGGAGCAGGGCTGCTGCTCAGACTCCCCCTCCTCACAATACACCCTGAAAGAGTCGGACAAGATGATGGAAAAAACCCCCTCAGACCCTTTCCCAGCCTGGATGTCACTGATGATCCCACGACAGCAGACTCTCTGGCACATTGGGGTGAAGCTGGGGGGACCTTCCCGTGGGTGTCCCCATGGCTCAGGGTGGTCCATCCTGCCATTGTCCCTCTGTGCTGTGGGGAGGCACCAACCGCTGGAAAAGGCAGGGCAGGAGGGGCTAAAAAAGGCAACTTTCCCCCAAACTGTCAGAAAGAGCTGACGCGGGACTTCTCCCGAGTGATGGAGACTAAATTGGGAAGGTCCTTGTGACTTTCCTGCGAGTAAGCAGAACGGGGGCTTGTTTGTGCGAAAGGTAGGAGGACAATGCTGACGGTGGAGGAAAAGGACCCAGCTCAGAGCAAGGCAGGAGAGCCGGGATGCTCAGGCAGCCCCGACGGCTGTGGCTCCTGTCTCTCTGCCCCGATTCCCCTGGGATTGCTCCAGTGGCCTTGGGGGGGGACACCACGCAGCGCCCTCAGCACCATTTCAGCTTGTGCCCCCTAAAGCCGAGTGCCCCAGACCTCCCTGCCGGCCTCACCCTCCCTGCCCATCCTTTCCCTCCGGCAGGAATTCGTCATGATCGTGGTGTTCGGCATGGAATACATCATCCGGGTCTGGGCCGCCGGCTGCTGCTGCCGCTACCGGGGCTGGCGGGGCCGCTTTCGCTTCGCCAGGAAACCCTTCTGCGTGATAGGTACGGGGGGATTTGGGGAGGGCAGTGCCCGGGAGAAGCCCCGCGCCCCCTGACCCTCGCTGCCCACCTCAGATTTCATCGTCTTCGTGGCCTCGGTTGCCATCATCGCCGCCGGTACCCAGGGCAACATCTTCGCCACCTCGGCGCTGCGGAGCATGAGGTTCCTGCAGATCCTGCGCATGGTGCGCATGGATCGCCGCGGAGGCACCTGGAAGCTGCTGGGCTCCGTCGTCTACGCCCACAGCAAGGTGAGGGAGGGGGTGGCACCCCGGGGGTGCCCTCTGCGCTCCCCGAGCCCCTCTCACCCCACCCGGCCCCGCAGGAGCTCATCACCGCCTGGTACATCGGCTTCCTCGTGCTCATCTTCGCCTCCTTCCTCGTCTACCTGGCTGAGAAAGATGCCAACGTGCAGTTCGCCACCTACGCCGACTCGCTGTGGTGGGGCACGGTAAGCTCGGCCACCGCGGCCCCCCAGCCCCGGGAGGGGACGAGGAGGGTGGGACGGGGCCGTGGCGGGGGAGCTCCCTCCAGGCCTCCCCCTGCTCTGGCCCCGGGCAGGTCACGCTCACCACCATCGGCTACGGGGACAAGGCTCCGCAGACGTGGCTGGGGAGGATGCTGGCGGCCGGTTTTGCCCTGCTTGGCATCTCCTTCTTCGCTCTGCCCGCCGTGAGTAGGGCTGGCAGAGGCTCCCTGCGCCTCCTGCCGCGCAGGAATGGGGGAGAGAGGGGACGACTCAGCCCCTGTGCGGCTCCCTGTCTCTGCCGGCGCCCACAGCCCCCGTCCCCTCCCATCCCCAGGGGATCCTGGGCTCCGGCTTCGCCCTCAAAGTGCAGGAGCAGCACCGGCAGAAGCACTTTGAGAAGAGACGGACTCCGGCAGCAAACCTGATCCAGGTAGGGCAGGGCTGGCATGTCCTGCCCCATCCCTTCCCGGGAATGCTCTGCTCTGCCCCCTCATCTCCTCTGCCTGTCCCTGCCTGCTGCAGGCAGCACCCAAACACCTGATCCTGTGTCCGACACGTGGCTCCTTTGGGCTGAACTCTGGTGGCCGGGGGGGGATGGAGGGGTCAGCGGGGGGGTCACACCTCTGGATTGATCCCAACTCCCGTGGGCTCTGTCTCCCGTGGGCTCTGTCTCCCGTGGGCTCTGTCTCCCGTGGGCTCTGTCTCCCGTGCAGGCTGCCTGGCGCCTGTACTCCACGGATGTCAGCCGGGCGTACCTGACGGCCACGTGGTGTTACTATGACAGCCTCCTGCCTGCCTTCAGGTAGGCAAGGGCGGGGTGAGGGCTGGGGGGCTCCCGGGGGTCCCTGGGGGCAGCCAGGAGGGACCATGTGGAGCTGCCAAGGGCCCGGTGGGATCAAGAAGCACAGACACCTTCCTCTGCTGTGGGATGCCAGAGCCCAGCACAGCATCTGCTGAAAGGCTCAACACCCCCCTCCATCTTCATCCTCCTCACGGCACCTGGCACCCATCCCACCACATCCACTCTCGCCCCATCCATAGCCTTCCTCCAGGTGCCACTGGCCACAGGGATGCCGTGGCTGGGATGATGGATCTGCAGCCACATGGAGCTGGCTCTGAGTATGGACCCAGATGGACACAGCAGGATCAAGTGGGAGCCCCAAGTCCCATCCCTGCAACACTCTCCCTCCCAAGGCCTCTGAGACGTTGTTGGGTGGTTCAAAGTCTCTCCAAAGCTTTTCCACACTCTCTGTGTGTCCCTATTATCCAGGGTTTACCATCCCTGTGCTGCATCCTGCACGTCCTGCCCTGTTCCTTTACAGGGACAAATTCATTCTTCTGTTCCACTTTTTATTTTCCAAAGACAGGGTTCTGAACAAGTGCCACAACAAGTCCCTCTGATCCCCAGCTGAGGAGACCCATCTTCCTCAGCATCACCATGGGGCCTGGGATCACAGGAGGCTCCACTGACCATCCTGCTGTGCCAGGAGCCATTTCCCCTGCAGTGGGGACTTGAGATAAGGCCAGACTGCTGGATCTGAGCTTTCCCCCTCTGGATGCTCTAGCAGTGCCCTGGATCTGATGGTGGCAGGTCCCCTTGTCCCCCCCACGTCTGCCTAAGGAGTGTCCTGCCTGTCCCATCCCTCTCAGCACAGGTCCAACCCCCTCCCTACTGTGGCATCCTGTCCCAGGACCCCCTGCCCAGCTCTAGAACCTGCAAATTTCTCATCCTGCTGTTAAAAAATTGTTCTCTGAACAAAAATGCTGAGTTTAATTCTTGTTTTGCCCTGGTTTTGCTTTGGTTTGTGCTCGGGAGGACCCAACACTGCTCAGCCTTGGTTTGCTTATCCCATTTGCTTTGGACAATTTAATTTCTCCTTGTTTTTGTTTCACCCCAACCTCAGAGAGCTGGTCCTTATGTTTGAGCATTTGCACCGAGTTCGCGATGGAGGATTTAGGAATTCAGAGGTGAAAAAATTGCCTGACAGAGCCCCACCACCTTATCACCCCTTCACCCCTGCCCAGAAAAGCATCTGCCCGGCCACGTGTTCAGGGGAAAGGTAGGAGGGGGCAGCCCCTGTGTTTTCCCCCCTCTGTGCTCTGTCTCCTCTGCTCCTCTGTGTCCTCCTGCGGTGCCACCACGGTGCCCATCACTGCCAGAGGTGCCCATCACCCCAAAGCTGGCCCTGCTCCCCCCTCAGCACCATGCTGGGCATCCATCCTGCTCCCAGCACTGCTTCCAGCACTGTTCCAGCTCACAGCTCCAGAGGGAGCCCAGACTCTGGGCTGTTGTATCTTCGTGAGGTTTCTCCAGGTCGCTGCCATGTGGCCGTGGCACTGGGGAATGGCAGAAAATATCCCGTTGGGACAGAGCCATGTGGCCCTGCTGTAGAGCCCAGCAAAGAGGAGAACCCAGAGCCTGTGGTCTGGGAAGGGCTGCCCCTGCCCACGGCAGGGGGAGCAGCGATGCCAAGAGGGGTCAGGGCTGCCGTGCTGCTGGTGGCTGCTGCTCTGCACCGTGTCCCTGGTCCCTTTGGCTGAAGAGCATTCCAGAGGCCCTGTGCCACCACAGCTGCTGTCTGTCCACCCAGGACACTGGCACCAGCATCAGGGTTAGGTGGGGAGAAGCTTCGTGCCTCAGTTTCCCCTGTGGTGCCAGGAGACCTGGCACCGCGTGAGGATGTACCAGGCATCCCACTGCAGGTGTGGGGCTGAGGGGGACCTGGTCCCTTCACCAGCCCCCAGGTGAGTGTGGTCCGGGGGCTCCTCTCTGCGGCAGCACCACCATGCCCCGGTGAGCAGCCGGGAGCTGGCAGGGGAAGGACGGCACCGAGCCCTCCCATCTCCTCCGCGAGCATCACCTCTCATAACATCTCATCTTCTCTCTTTCCTCCCCTCTCCTGCTCACCCTCCTCCTCTCCATCCCTCCAACCTCCCCCCAAACCTCCCGTACCCCCCGTTCCCCCATCCCAAGCTGGAAGGAGGAGGACGTGCAGCCCCACAAGTGTTTACGCCTCAGGTAACGCTCGCCCCCGGCAGTGGGCGGGGGCCGGGGGCTGCAGCGCCCCAGCGGGGTTTGCGGGGTCACCTCGGCACCGAATCCTTTTGTCAGAGCCGAAGAACCCGACAGGCGTTGCGTTTATGCAGGACCTACACAAACGAGCTGCCTTCCCGGCAGAGGCGGTACCGTGGGTCCGGAGCAGCGGGAGATGCTCATTGCGGGCACTCCGGGACCCTGCGCCCACATGCCCGGGGGGTCGGGAATGTGGCCCGGGATGCTCCGCTCCCTCCCGGCCGTGGCTGACTCTCTTTTCTCCTGTGTCTCTGCCCTGACCCCGCCAGCCCCATCTTTAGTGGTAAGAGGAGGCTCTTGCAGACGTGGGGCACGTGGAGACGGAGGTACCGTGTCCTGCCTGCCCGCCCATCCCGATGGAGAGCGGGACCGGGAACAGCGGGATGCATGGTGCTCCGTGCCTGGATGCCTGCTGACTGCAGCATGGAGAGGGTTGGGGGGTGAGGCAGAGGGTGGAGAGGCTAAAGGGGGGGTCCTTCTGCAGGGCAGGGGGGGCTGTGCATGGCCTGGGTTGAGCTGAGTGTCCCCACTGTCCCCCGCTGGCTGCCACAGCCACTCCTGCCTCAGTTTCCCCGTTGTGCAGCGTGGTTGAGCACGGTCTGTTGGCAGTGCTGGCTTTGCCAGGTCTAACAGACAAACCCCACCCCACCCTTGTCGTGCTGCCTGGTCCCCTGGGGCACAGCTCTTCCCACTCTTGGGCACAGCCTGGCAGGGCCACATGCCACCAGTGCCAGGGGTGTGTGGCAGCCGCCTGCCCAGGGAAGGGCTGGGAGCCCCATGCCCTGCCTGTACTCCTGCCTGTACCTCTGCCTGTACCTCTGCCTGTACCCTAGCTTCACCCTGTGACTGTTGGACCAGGAAGCCCAGGAGTCTCCCCAAACGCTGGGGGTCCCTGGCGCCCATCCTGCAGCAGCCGTGGGATTTGCTCCATGTCCTTCCTGGCTTTGGAATCACCCACTGTGTGTCTGCTTGGCCTCCTGGCATAGCCAAGGCTCTGCTTGGGGTCCCAAATCGTACAAGAGGCAGCATCAGATTGTGTTATTGTGTAGGTCCTACATAAACAATGCCTGGTGTTTACACCCAATCCAGTGGAGCAGCTGGTTTTGGGATAGAACTCATGTTAGGGCAGGAGCAGAGCCTGGATTGGGTGGTGCAGCCTGGAAGAGGAGGATGAAGGGGCTTGGCTGGGATGCCTTGTGCCAGAGGGGAAGGAACGGGAGCAGATCTGCTCTGCCAGTGGCTCTGCCATGTGCCCCCATGTTGTACCTGTCTGTCCCCGCTCTGTCTGTCTGTCTGTCACCTCCTTTCTCTGCTCTTGGGACAAAAAAAAAGGTGTTTAAAGGAGTTAAACCCCAGAACTGCCCCTGCACGGGTGTGTGGTACCTGCTCCTGGCCTGACTCGTGCCCATCACGTGCTGGGGGCTCTCCGTGAGCTCAGCACGGCCACCCCCGTCCTCACCCCACCACGGTGGGCACCGTGTGTGCCCGCAGTCCCCATCCCCATCCCTCTGGTGCCCCCCTCACCCCCGACACTCCCTCCCACACTGTCCCCCGCAGCAACAAGATGGGGATCAAGGAGCGGATCTGGCTGAGCAGCTCCCAGCGGCAGGGCAGCCGTGGCCGGCAGCACCTGGGGCCCCCCCTGCACCGCTCCCCCAGCACCGAGGACGTCCCCGAGGCCTCCAGCCCCACCAAGGTGCAGAAGAGTTGGAGCTTCAACGACCGGACCCGCTTCCGAGCATCCCTGAGGCTCAAGCCACGGAGCCCGGTTGAGGGTGAGCCCGGGGTCTAGGGGTGTCTGGGACACACTAGGGGGCTGCAGGTGTGTTAGGGGGCACAAGAGGGCAGCCCTGGGTCTCTGGCATCTGCCTACACTTTGCACCCACAGCTGAGTGCCCACCAGAGGACAGCAGCGAGGAGAAGAGCTCCCACTGCGACCTGACCTTCGAGGACATCATGCCAGCGGTGAAGACCCTCATCCGGGCTGTCAGGTGAAACTGTCCCCTCCCGTGTCCCCCAGTGTGTGCAGAGCCCCCGGGCACCCCTCGTTCCTCCCCAGTGCCAGGCAACCAGCCCGGGTCTCCCTGCAGGATCCTGAAGTTCCTGGTGGCCAAGAGGAAGTTCAAGGAGACCTTGCGTCCCTACGACGTCAAGGATGTCATTGAGCAGTACTCAGCTGGGCACTTGGACATGCTGGGCAGGATCAAGAGCCTCCAGACACGGTGAGGTGCCATGGAGATGATGAGGGGGCTCTGAATTCCCCTGGGTCTCCCACCTTTACGTGAAGTTCTGGCCCATGACGATGGGTTGGACACATTCCCAAAGCCCTGCCCCCATCCCTGGTGGTCTCAGGTGCTGTCAGGAGTGATGGGCTCTGTCCCCTTCCCTCCCTGCCAGCGTGGATCAGATCATGGGCAGGGGGGCCCTCGCCGCAGACAAGAAGGTGCGGGAGAAGGGCGAGAAGCCGGCGCTGGAGTCGGAGCTGGTGGACGAGCTGAGCATGATGGGGCGTGTGGTCAAAGTGGAGCGGCAGGTCAGGAGGGGACATCCCCAGGGAATGTGTCGCTGTCCCTTCAGTGCCTGCAGGACAGGTGACATGGGACCCCCGTGTCCCTTCCCGTGGGGGGGCCCGGCTCAGCCCTGCCCTGCCCACCTTGCAGGTGCAATCCATCGAGCACAAGCTGGACCTGCTGCTCGGCCTCTACTCCCAGTGCCTCCACAAGGGCTCCACGAACTCCTTCAGCCTGGCCGCCGTGCGGGTGCCGCCCTGCGAGCCCGACATCACCTCTGACTACCACAGCCCAGTGGAGCACGAGGACATCTCGGTCTCTGCCCAGACCCTCAACATCTCCAGGTCGGCCAGTGCCAACATGGACTGAGCGGGAGGCAGCGGGACGGATCCTGCCCACCTGGGATGGGATGCCAGGAGCAGCGTGGCAGCGCCAGCCCCGTCGAGCCACGTCCCTCACCGTGTTACTTGAACCAAGGCTTCCTTCGTGGGGGCGTGGCTGCAGCGGGGTGCCCACTCTGGGGATGCAGTGGGAGCCTGTGGCACTGTGGCATGGCCAGACCACGCTCCTGGGATGCTCCTGCCCTTCCTGGGGGATGAGACCTCCCCAGCTCCTGGGCCCCTCAGTGCTCTCCAGCCATGGTGGGGATGCTCCAGGCTGGCCCTGTGCCCTGGGGTTTGGTTCACAGCCCAGCCCCAGCTCTCAGGACTTGTCCAACTCCCCAGTGGAGTCCTGCCTGTTCCCCTCTGGAGCCAAGCCAAGGTCACCACCAGCTATGCAAGATCCCATCTCCCTTCTGCTGCCAGTGCTGAGCAGGGGGCTGGGGGCACAACCCAGTGTGGTTTTACCTGCATTGCTCGGGGTCAGGGCAGCAGTGGGGGCCCTCCCAATCTGGAGAGCAGGGGTCTGTCCCCCCTCACCAGGCTGCACCTCTCTAGAAGCACAGCAGAGCCTTCTGCCTGCCCGTGCATGCTCCCAGGGCAATATATATATAGAAGATATATATATATATATTTATGCAATAATGTCTTAATATGCAACACCCCCGGGAAGGGCATCCCGAGGGGCCATAGGCAATAAGCAACCCCCCTGCCAGTTCACAGGGCTGGATCCTGCTGCCCGTGGGGACCCTGGAGGTCCTGGGAGCTCAGGGCCAGGTCAAAAGCCTTCACCCAAGGGTGGCCCTGGAGCCCTGAAGCTGGGCAGGGGCTGTGGAGGAGGTAGGGATGCAAGAACAGGCACTGTCCCTAAGGAGCATCCCATCCCTCTGCTCTTGCTTACAGGATTCCCTCCCTGCCCGGTCCTGCGGTGCTCTTTGTCCCATCCCGTGTCCCTGTCCCCTCCATGGTCCGGGGAGCACGGGCCGGCCCTGGGGGGTGACTGCCTGTTGGGGACAGGGTGGGCTCCTTGCATGCCACCTGCAGCAGAGCCACGGCAGCTCCTGTGCTGCTCCAATCCCAGTCCCGGGGCTGGGTTTCCAGTCCCCCAGCACTGGGCTGAGCCAGGCTGGAAGCAGTCGTGGTTGTGCCAAAGTTTGCCAGGCTGGGGCTGGCACCTGCTCCTGCACAGCCGGGAGTCCTGGGGGGTAACGCCCACAGTGAGGGATCTGTCCCGGGCTGATGAGTTTCCACCGATCCCCCCATTGCCAGTGTGGCCCCTCTTTGGGCTTCGGACAGCGGGATTTGCACCCCCTTTTCCCAAGCCCCTCCCCCCGAGCTCCTGGCAGTGGGGACCTCCAACCCTGCTCGTTTTCTTGCCTCGTTAGTGCATGTGGCCAGCACGGGCCGTGCCAGAGCTGCTTGCAGCCCCCCACCCTGCTCCTGCATCACCCTGGCCCCGTCCCCTCGCCCCAGGGGTGCCCGGGCTGTGGAACACGAGGGGACAGCGGGGTGCCGTGGGTGGGCAGGTGGGTGCCGGGGGTGCCCGGCCGCGGGTGCATGTGACAGCTTTGCCCGCAGCCGCACACAGGAATTAACTCGTAGGACCCTCCCCGGGGCTGGCTGGTCCCCGCAGACCTCCCGAGCCAGCGGTAGTTACCTCACTTGATTAACTTATTAACTTATTTGTTTCATTAAAATTTGGAGTAGAGGCTGCCTGCCTGCTGCCGACTCTCTCCCGGCTCTCCCGAGAGGTGGCACTCCAGCCCTGCTGCCGAGCCGTGGCCAGGGGACGTGTGTGTCCAGCCAGGGGACACGGGCGTCTGGCCAGGGGACAAGGGCATCCGGATTCCTCTCTGCTTCCCCCCTGGGCTCCTCTTGAGCTGCAGCAACCCCCCAGAATGGGACTGGGGCTCCAGCTCCAGCTCGTCCCCCCTCCCCAGCTCCATCACATTGCGTCCTTGGACACTGCAGAGTGGCCCGTGCCCTGCTTTTGGCACCTTGTTGGGACAGTCGCTGCCCTGGAGAGGGAAAAGCCACAGTATGTCCCCCCGAAACGGGAATGGCCATCCCAGGGAGGTGAGGGTGTGAGCTCGCTTCTGCAGGAGACTCCAAAAATCCACAGACAGCAAAGCTGTGCTGGTGACCCGTGGAGACAACACGTCCCCCAGCCTGCAGTGTCAAGGGTGGCCCCTTCCCGTGCCGCTGGCTGGGGAGGAAGCCGGGGCCGGCCACAGGTCCGTCCCTGCCTTTCCTGGCTGCCTCCTGCCAAGAAATTCCCTCCTGGGTCGTCTCGCAGTGCCGGGCTGAGCCCTGGCTACACCAGCCCTGCTGCCCCCAGGGCTGCCCCACCCTGCTGGGACAGGGGTCTTGGGGTGACCCTGGTACCTCGATTCCACGGAGTGCCTGATGGGTGGGGTACAATCCCCGGGGTTTGGCTTTGAGTGGGATCCAGGATGTGACAGCACCCTGAAAGCCATAAAGGTGCTTCACCAGCCTCTCCCAGCATTCCCAGCCAGCTGGGTGGCTTTCCAGGGGGTTTTGGAAGGATACGACCCCTTACCAGTGGGGTCTTCACCCTGCCATGGGCTATGCATCCCTGGGTGCTCCCCCTGCACCCCACAGGGGTGGGCAGTGTGAGGCAAAGGGTGAAGCTTGGCACAGTCTGTGTGTGTCCATGCTGCTCTATGGGGCATCCAGGGACAACCCCCCTGGCTGTGGGTTTTTTCCATGGCTCTGCGCGGCGGGGATGGGATCTTGGGACCTGTTCCCTCCCCTGGAGTGTCTGGAGGTGGTGGCAAAGGCAAGGTTGGTGCGCGTGCCAGCCCACAGTAGTCGGCTCTGCTTCCCGCAGTCACATGGGCACAAGGTGCCCTGACAGGACTTTGTCCCCCTCCACCTCGTCTGCCCGTCTGTACCAGAGGCTGCCACTCCCCAGAGAGGGGACACATGTGGGGGGAGACGCCGGCGTCAGAGGGACACGGGGAGCTGTGACCTCGCAAAGGCAGCTGGCTGCATCCCAACGGAGTGACGCTCGGCAGGCGGAGCACAGCCACGGGAAGGGGGTGAGGGGGTGCTCCAAACACTTGGGCTGTCACTGCTCCCGCCTCCACACACCAGCTCTTATCAGCTGGCGGCGAGGGGACAGGGTTGTCACGGGAATGGGAAGGGGCCGGCTGTTCCCGCACAGTGTCCTCTGAGCTGCCAGGGAGCTGGTGGGAGCACAAGGACAGGGAGCAGTGTCCTGGGATGTTCTCTGTGCCAGTGGCTTTGCTTTGTTCCCGAGGGTCTTGGGGAATTCGTGACTCACTGTGGATTCCTGTCAGTCCAGTCATGGAGCAAGTGTTCTTGGAGACAGTCGGACTCTGGGCTCGACCCTGTTCCTTCCTGCGGCGCTCCAGCCTCCAATCATCCTCAGTGCTGCCCAAGGACGCACTCACAGGAAAAGGCCCTTCCCAGAGCTCTGGCCGCGCAGCCGCGGGGGAGGGGGATTCCTGCGGATGGGGCTCCTGCAGGACCCTCGCTCAGGCACCCAGAGCACCCCGGGGTCCCAGGGAGCAGGCAGCCCTCGCGCCCGGTGGGATTTGGTGCTCCCCGTGCGTGGACACGCGGGGTGAAGTACACTCTGACCGCGGCATCCTCCCGTGGGCTCAGCCAGGAGTCCTCCACCCGCGGCTCCCGCAGCCACAGAGGGAGCCCTGCTCCCCCCGCGCTGCTCCCGTCCTGGCTGCCATGAGGCATCTTCGAGGAATCCTTTGGCAGCGCCGGGAGATGCTCCTGGCGGGACAGGGACAGCAGGAGCCCAGGCGCGGGCG
Source organism: Serilophus lunatus (assembly GCA_013399895.1). Lineage (NCBI taxonomy): Eukaryota > Metazoa > Chordata > Aves > Passeriformes > Eurylaimidae > Serilophus > Serilophus lunatus. The sequence continues at coordinate 14,292 of VXBA01005769.1, read as the reverse complement.
GCTGAACCCCCGCAGCAGGTGTCGGAGCTGTGGGGGGAACCAGAGCCCGGGGGGTGGCCAAGATCCCCCATCCCTGGTCCCTGAGTACCTGGTAGGGCGCTGGCAGAGGGAACACGGGACTGGATCCATGTGTGGATCCATGGAGTGCCCCCGGCTCCATGCCCTGGGCTGTGACGGGGTGTCCCTGTCTCACTTGTATCCCGCTGCCTACACTGCTGAGTGCCCACACTACTTCCACTGCTGGAAGGGGGAAGCAAACAGCCCCCTCTCCCCCCCCTCCTCTCCACACACCTTGCCCCGGAGTGCGGAAATCCCCAAGGATGGATCCTCGGGAACCCCCTGGACGGAGCAGAGCAGCCGGGCCCCCCCCCATTTTGCGAGGGCAGTGGCGGGGCTGGCACAGGGACAGGA
>VXBA01005768.1:916048-940119 GCA_013399895.1 Serilophus lunatus | reverse complement strand
CCCCAAGCAGCGGCTGAGAACAGCAGCTGACCACAGCAACACCTCCCCCCCACCTCGCCTTTTGCCTTGACCGCTGCGGGAGAATAGGTTGGATGTAAGAAGGAGGGGGACTGGGAGGTAAAAGGTGTCTTTTAGTGTCTCACTCTTAGCTCTGATCTTGTTAGTAATAAATTTGATTATTATTCCCACATAGAGTCTTGTTTTGCCTGTGACAGTGATTAAGAAAGAATCTGCTGTAGTTGTTATCATGAATAGCAAAACCTCTCGTTATATTCTCTCTCTCCTCTATAGATGGGCATGGGGGAGTGAGAAGGTGATTGTAGTGGGCCCCTGGCACTCAGCCCGGGTTAAACCACTACAGGGGTGAACTGCAGACACATGGTCTTGAGCCAAACTGCATAGAGCAAGCATGGACTGTAATTTATCTGCCCTCATGTGTGCATCTATAATGTAGTTGTAATTGTCTCCACCTGCTCAAGTGGACTAAGGTGCTATTTTGCTTTAAAAGACAGATAAAATAAAATCAGTGAACCTGGTGCACAGTCTTTCTGACTACAGAAGTCCAGGTTTGGACAGATGAATCCTGCCCCAGTCTCCTGTGTTCCTCATCAGGTCTCTGACAGATCTGCCGTTAGCCTTTCTGGAAGCCAAAGACAGCCTCTGTCTCTCAGATTTCTCTCTCTTTTTTTTTTTTTTTGTTTTGTTTTGTTTTGTTTTGTTTTGTTTTGTTTTAACAGCAAGAAAAGTCTCAGCAATTCAGTTGCAGAAGAAAGTTTGTGTTTGAAGATTAGACTTGGATATTCAAGTAGATTTAATTGGATACCTTTTCCTCTTCCATTCATCCCTGGTCAGCTTAGGCACTCTCTTTTTATCCTGCTTCTGAGGGTCGCTTTCCAAGATGTCTAGCATTTCACAGAGAGATTGATTCTGTGCCTCATTTTGCAATGAAAAAATGCTGTATTACTTCCAAGATAGAATATTGGAGTATAATCAGGATATCAATATTCTGAGCAGAAATTCTTAGAAAGTTAGTTAAAAAATTAATGAGTAAAGTTCTTTTTTAAATTTTCTTTGGATTTTTATATATTTTAGATTTAAAGTTTGAATTTAAATAAAATTAGTTAAATTTATGTGGGGAGCACATTCAAATTGCCAGGCATTGCACTCAGAGAATGAGTGGTCTCTCAAGACATGTATCTGCTTTTCTGTACCTGCAGCCTCTCAGACTACAGCAAGCGCCCAGGCGCCAAAGTGGAAATGGAAGTTCCAGAAAAGACGGCAGCAAAATACAAAGGAGAAATGGGCAGGTAAAGGGTGAAAGCCTGAATCTCATCTGTCCTAAGGAACAAACTGCTCAGCTCTGGCCTGGCTTCACAGGCCACCTGCAGTTCAGGGCCTTGGGTGTAAATCTTCTGCAGTTAGGTACCGATCTTCCTCACAAAGCAAGAAAGAGATAAAAGGAGGTCTCTGTTTCTTAGTTCAGTAAAGGCAAGAGAAACTTACATATGTTTGCCTCTTTGGGAGGCTGAATTTGAGCACGTAGGAAAAGAGTGCCCTAATAGCCAGCTGCTGGGCAGGCTGAGGGGATGCAGGGAGTCTTCTTCCAGGGAAACCATTCTACTTCATACAATTTTTGAAGTGTTTTATTGCGGGATCAAAGCTGAGTTTTCATCAGGCACAACAATAACCTCTCTCTCTCTCTCTCCCCCTATCCTTTCTGTTCCTCTGTGGCCTGTTGATTGCTCTGATACCACTCCAGCTTCACGGAAAATGAGACTTCCACCGTCAAAGGGAGGCTCCTCCCTCAAGAGGTCTGCTGCCTCAGAGTTAACCTCACGCTCTGCCCGTGAGACACCTGTGGCTTCAACTGCAAATCTGAGTAAGTAGGGAATGCGGATATGGGACTTGTGCAGGGAGTGTCTGAGCTGCTGGACAGGGTGAGACCTGTGGCAGACTATTCATCTTTTAGCTCCACACGAGATCTGATAGAGATGGAGGTCTTCTGGGGATTGTGCGGACCTGCTCCTACATCTGTAAAAGGTGGCTGCTTCTTGGCATAACAAGGGCACAAAGATTTAGAGGCCAGAGATGAGGCAGTCATTGGAGAAGACCATTACTGTGATACTTAGTCGAAACAATCTATTTCTTTATAGTCAAGCAAATTTTTCTCCCCTTTGCTAGTCCAGTAGGAAAGGAGCCAAAAAATGAGAAACCAACGTTACACACACTGCACACTCTTAAGTATTTGTTTTAAAATAGGTGTAAAGTGCAGCTAGAACATGCTTTACAATTTGTATTTTTACTGCAGCAAATTTTCTGTTCTTCCTGGCTGTTTTTTGGTGGTCAAATTACTCACCTAAAAGTCATGGTTTGCCTCAGAGTGATTCCATTTAATACTGTTTGAGTGGTACAGACTGGATATGCCTGTATACTCCTTTTGTTTAAATGTCTGTATTTATATGTAGGCATAAAAAGCTACTGGAATGTCTTTACCTTAGTCATACAAATCTTACTTGATCTCCCTGTGGTATAAGGGCTTTGGATAGTTTATTTACTGGGCTCAAAAGCAGAGTACAATGTGGCCACAAGCCCTCAAGGATTGACAGGAGGAAGAAGCACAGGCTTTGTTTCTGTCATTAGTGTCTTGGAAGGATGAGTGCTTTGCGGGGGAAAAACCAGCTAAGGACAGCAGTTATAACTTGAAATGCATTGTCCTCACACCTACCTTAGATACAATCTGTAGGGCTTGACAGTTCTTTTCAGTAGGTGACACTTGAACTTGCTTTTTGTAAGCATTTCCAGGTGTCTGTCACACTAAGTATTTGGTTAGCTTATGACAAATATGGATATACATGCATAAATTATGTGGTATCTCTGTAGTGGCATACAGAGTTCAGCTTTGGCAAGGGCTTCTGTTCTCTGTGTTGTGGTTCTTGGGAGCAGCATGTGATAATTGAATTGAGTTGAAGCAAAGAGAACTGCCCTACTATAATTCTGTGCCACAAAAAATCTACAGATATGTGTACTTATACTCTATGATATGTATATATGTATGTTATATGTTTATAGTGTATATACATACCTGCAGATGTGTGTTCATATGTTACACCCTCTTAGCCTATACATGCATTTTTCCATATGTACATATCTGTGTAAATTATTCCAGAAATCAAAACAAAAGCAACTGTCCTCCCAGCAGGTAGAGTTTCCCTCTGGTTTAAGACAAGAGGAATCTAAAGTTAGGACTGTGTGCTCCTAATCAGAGTGATCCTGAAGGAGCCATGAAAGCAGTCTCATCTATGTATTGATGGCTGTGAGAAAGCAAACAGGTTCCCCCAACAAGTGCAGCTAGTCCTGTCTGAAAATGGCTTCTGTAGCATGAGGGTTTTGTGTCACAAGTGTTTTTCCTGCTCCTGTTGAAGTCCCAGTTTTGGAAGAGTGTTGAGAATCTGGAAACAATTGGGTACTTGTCTTTGGGGGTGTTTCAAAATGTATTCAACTTCCAAAGTCCACACTTTAGGCTGGACAAAGAGGACTGCTTGTGACTCACTGTTATTTTGAAAACAGTCTTTGAATTATAATTTCCCTCATGTTTTTACTCTTCCCTTTTAATGTCCAGGGAAAGGTGGTTTTACCTCCTCCGATGACATGGGCAGGATTCCAGGACCTCAAGACAGTGTATCTTCTTCTGGAAATGAAAGCTCTGCTATTTCTGACAAGTAAGCAAAACAATTTTTCCTGGAGAGTGCAAATGCTGCTAGTGAAGAGACAGACTCCTATGTAAGGGCTTGCAGCTAATCCCCACAGTATGGGGAGTTTGTGTGCTGGGATGGTTGGTGGTTGGTACCAATCTTCTACTCCACAGGGACATCTATTGGGTTAGACTGGGACACTCGGCTACACTGAGTGGTATTTTGGGAAATTCAGAAAGCAGGATTGTGTTTGTGATTCATACATGCCGGCATTTGCTTCATCCTTGGAGCATCTCTGCAGCGCAGCCATCATTGAGTGATGGAGCATCAGTTGGATTCTGTACCTTGAATATTAGCAGAATTGCTGTAGACCTTTAATTTCCCTACAGGAAAACAAAAATGCAAAACCTCCAAGCTCCTCTGGACCTCTGTGGTGAAGATTTAACTGAGGAAGTGTGTGACCGTGTGTCCAGAGTTGGCCTTGATCAATGTGGAAGGGGAAATGGAGGCATTTACTCACGTTACTGAAAGCATGAAGAGTAGCTTGGCTGAGAAAGGCAAAGAAGTGACTTCTTCGCAGGCGGATGAGAAGACCAGTCATGCGATGTTGGCAGAGTCTTTCCAAGTTGATGTCATGTCACACAGTGAACATGTGCAGCAGCTCACTGAGAGCACCTGCGGAGCTCCACATGCCTGTCCTCTAAGCCCACCTTCTTTACTGAAGGAATTGGAGGAATTCTCTGACTTTGGGTCTGACAGTACCTCCTCTCAATCTGGAAGAGAGAGGAGATACTGGAGCAGCAGTCTCCTTGGAGATCTTCTAGCTGTAGCAGCCCCTGCTGTACCAAGTATCATGTGGGCTTTGAATGGCCTGGGAGGAGTAAGAAATCCCATTTTCAATATCGGAGCATTGCTTTATGGTTGCTGGCTGATGTCCCGGCTGTCTTCATGCAACACAAAGCCCTCCTAGTCTTAATGTAGCAGAACATGATAGTTTTTTGAGTCCTTAGAAATACTGTGTATAAATGTTTTGTAGTTTAACTTACTTATAGCTTTATTTAAATTAGCTTTAGAATCGTAAGTTCAATAAAAACTGCTAGAAATGTTGAACAAATGCAAGTGTTTTATTTTAGCAAAGTTACGAAAATACATCCTCTCAGCTGAGCTACTGGCAACTGGTCACTGATGGGGTTCCACAGGGCTTCGTCTTTGACCCTGAGCTCTTCAACATCTTCATCAATGACTTCGATGCAGGACTCAAAGGTGTATTTCTTGATGATGTTAAATTGGGAGGGGCTGCTGACTCCCACGAAGCCAGAGTTGCCCTGCAGGGAGACCTCGACAAATCACAGCTGTTGTTTTCCAACTGTCAGTCCAGCAGTGCAATTGACCACATCTCACAACTGATCAGGTGAAACTCTGTTGAGGAAAATTCAGCTGCTCTGACAAAGCAGCCACACAGACAGATTTCTTGGAGAAACCCTGAATTATCACCAGTGCAGTCCCTCCAAACCCCTGTGAAGTTCCTCTTCGAGTTACATTCCCACACTCTGACTCCAGAGCTCAGTTTTTTTATCTGGGATAAGTAGCCTGTATCTATATTAGTATTTTACCTTCTGCAGAATTGCATCACAAAGCATACAAAAAGAGATTTAAGTCCCAAACTTCACAGCACAGCTTCAGATCTCTAAGCACAGCAAGTCATCAGCCCAAGCAGGTGCATTTTACAACATCGGTATCAACAGAACCGCCAGTTACACCAGTCACACTACAAAGCGTGCCACGTCTGCCTGGATCATGGCCTGGATCCCACCTTCAGAGCAAAACCTACCAATTATCAGCAGAGCAGTTGACAATGTTGCCAAATCTCACCGTTTTATCACAAATACTATGGATTTGCTACCTCCCCTCTCCAGGAGACTTGGCGTTTGATTTTATGAAAAGTAGTTAGGTAGCCAGTTACCATCACATCCAGGAAAATTCATTCACTTCTGTGAATTGCTCTCACAGTTCCCACGTTCAAAGTTTCTTCTTTCTTTAAAACCGCTCTTCTGAGCACTTAGCTGCGGAAAGGCACTTGCAAGTGGCATATGGTTACACTCAAAATATTGTCAGTGAAAAGAAACACTGGGGCTTCCTTCGTCAAACAAAGCCCCCATTCTTACTGATGCCTTAGCTGATGATTCTCAAGCAGCAATGCTCAAGCTGCATGGCTTCTGAAGGCTGGGACTGCAGGAACACTTTCCTCAAAACAGGGAAAATGGGAGCACACTGACTATTTAAAGAAAGTACTCTGTAAGCATTGTTTTGACAGGCTTTTTCTCCCCTGAAGGTCACAGGGCATACTGATAAGAGTGACATGAAATGGCTGTGCGAATGCTGGACCAAGTTAAAAATGCCAAACATTTCTACCTTCCCTTCTGAGGTACTTGGGTGGATGAGTAGAAACAGCAGGCAGACATTTATTGCTGAGCAGCAATGGTTACGCACAACCAAGAAGTCTGTTTTGGAGGTGGTATTTTTATGCATTAAGGCTCCAAATATTTGGCAAACATGATGCCCTGTGCAGCAAGGCCTGTCTTCATATGGCTTTATTCTATACTGCAATATATTTCTTTTTATCTGATTTTTTTCAATTCTTCTTCCCCATGCTCAAAGACAGGTGACTGTATGTAAATTATATTTTTTTGATCCACTGACTAAATGTCATTTCCCCTTCTTAAGATAGATTTGTTACAGTCGACACCTGCCAGCCAAATGGAGAAGCAGTGTTTGAGTTTGTTAATGCCGCGGGAATTTTCTTCTGTTGCTTTCTTGTTTTTACACCAGCCATTCTCTTGCTATAATCCTGTGAGAAACGAGGTTCACTGATTAAATTTTAATCAGTAATTACTGGAGACAAAAAAAAGAAAAGCCACAGACCAAAAGAAAATGACAGCACTGAGCGTGTGACAGCAGTCAGATGCAAGGTGACATTCCCAGGAGAGCCCTTTTATAGTGTTACATGAGGCAGCTCTTGCAACTGCTCCCCACTTCAGTTCCCGCCGTTGATGTTCCCCAATGACACTTCTTTTGCTGTGGGGACACACGAGCTTCCCCAATCCCGGCTTGTCCTGTTCTTTCCAACCAGAGTGTAGCCACCAAATTGATGATTCCATTCTAAGGGATCGCAAACACAACTGGACAACATCAGAGCTTTTCCTGGAGCGTCCAGTCAGGGTCCTGTCCTGTTCCTGTTGGTGCTACTGAGGGCTTGGTTTCCAGGCAGCCACTGACAACCCCAACCTCCAACTGAGAACTCCATAGAACAAATGAATATAGCAAGAACAAATAAAGCAACCACGACTCTTTGAAGAGAGCAAAATTATTAGCCTCAACCTTATTTCTCACATCCAGAATAAGCACAGGCTGCAGCATCAGTTGAGGAGAAGATGGTTAGGGGGAGGAAGGAGTTTCAGGGATCTTCTTGCTTAGATGCTGATCGTGTTTGTTAGTTTTTGAGAACACGGTATGGGATAAATAATTTGAAGCCTATGGAGCATTCCTGCAAACGCTTGCAGCGTGTTTCCCATCATCAGACTGTATCACAGCATGACATGCCTTTTCCTCACAGAGGCCATGAAAGCAGTCAAGTTCCTTGTCTCTGAGGAAGATAGCAGATCAGCATCTAGAATGGGAATGGACCGCTCCTTGTGGGAAGGAATTGCTAAGGAGCAGACTCCATCCAGGCTGGCTGGGTTTTGCCTTTCATTCCAAAGAAAATGAGAGGAGGTAAATATCGCAGGGAAACTGAACTGGTGTGCACGCATTTCCCCAGGAGAATGTCTGGGGAATGCCCCTCCCCATGTTCTGCCAGTCCCACCGCCACAGCAGCGGCTGGCCCAGGGCAGGCAGGGCTGGGCCACCACCTCGGCCATAGGTGGAAGTGACAACAGAATTTGCCTAAATAGTTTGATTTCAGACCCCCATCTAATGCTGCTAAGGATTTGTCATCAAATAGATGCATCTCTGTATCGGGCACAGCATTGCCGGCTGGTTGAGGGAGGTGATTGTCCTGCTCTGCTCTGTGGTGGCACGGCCTCGTCTTGTGGATGATCAGGATACAGAAGATATAAAATTAGTAGAGAGTGTCCAAAGGAGGGCAGGAAGATGGTGAAGGGCCTTGAGGAGAAGCCATATTAGGTGCTGCTGAGGTCACTTGTCTTGTTCAGCCTGGGGAAGAAAACCTGAGGGGAGACCTCATCACAGTCGACATATTCCTCGTGAGGGGAAGAGGAGGAGCAGGCACTGATCTCCTCTCTGTGGCGACCAGTGACAGGACCTGAGAGAATGACACGAAGCTGTGTCAGGGCAAGTTTAGGTTGAATAAGGTTCTTCACCCAGAAGGTGACTGGGCACTGGAACAGACTCCCCAGGGAAGTGGTCACAGCGCCTGACCTGACATAGTTCAAGAAGCGTTTGGGTGACACTCTGAGGCACATGGTGTAATTCTTGGGGTTGTCCTGTGCAGGGCCAGGAGTCGGACTCGATGATCCTTGCGAGTCCTTTCCAATTCAGGGTATTCCACGATTCTGTGATTCTGTGAAATCTGTTAACCCTAATACCCTTATACTTATCTGTTTTTTTCCTTCTCACTAGTAAGCTAAAGCACTGAGCAACACTCAAAGAAAGAACTGCACCTTTGGCAAGGTGGGTGCAAAGGAAGGAAGTTTAACATCAAACATCAGGAAGAATTTCTGTTCTTAAAGAAATGTTGATGCAACTTCATTTTCTGAGACAAAACGGCCTTCTGAGCTTTCCAACTTGTCAGGATAATGGATACTTTAACATTTCTCACAAATAACTGCAGGCCAAGTATTTCCAATGCTTTGCCTCTCAAACAGCCATAAAAACAGCCAATCACAGAAATTGCCATAGACCTTCAAAATTTTTCCATTTCAGTGTTTTCACCTTCCTCTGAGTGGCTCATGATAGACATGAAAAGAGCAACAGCAACAATTAAAGAAAAAAAAACAACACAGAAAAAATAAAGGGGCAGAACTGACTATAATTCAAAAGATGTCTCTAACTATAGGAGGGATGCTCTCAAATAAGACAAAGTAGCAGGAAGTGACATTTATGGTTCCTTGGTTCTCTGTATGAATCATTAGAGTACTCTCGTTCAGTAGATGTATGAAAGAAGAGGGAAGGCCAAAGAATGAAACATAGAAACAAGAACTACTCAGGCCAAGTTCATTAACAGTAAAATTGCTCCTCCATTTGTCCTCGCTCTCTTAGAATACTAGCAATTGCCATTAATTCAATCCAAAATGACGTGGTACTTCACATCAGCCTAAGCATCAATCTAATCAAATAGAATACAAGGAGCCCAAAACATGGTTGGGTCTCAGGTGCTCTAGGAATGCAAACAGTTATGGGATGTTTTATGTCTCATGGGTAGGGTTTGAGATACGTGAAAGAGGCGCTGTACAGACCTTTCAGCATCAATTAGGCTATTGCATAGTGTGGCCTGTGATTACAGAGAACTGGAGTCAGTAGTCAGCCTGGCCTCTTCTTATACTTTCTTTGCTGACAGTGATCCACACACCTAGTTCCCTCTCCTGTATTGTGCTGGGACTCTAAACACATGCCAATAACTGAACTAGTGCCATACTTTAAAAGGGAAAAAAGGGTTGGAGAATGGACATATTCAGACTTAGGGTTATACCTTTAGCCACATGGAACAATCCTGCCAAAGGAAGTTTGCATTGCTGACTGTGATGTTCCCTGCAACTTCCTTAAGCTGAATACCAGTACTGACATTAAGGGATCTATTATGTCAGACTGGCAGTGTCATATAAATTTCAAAACCCTTTTCACTCTTTTTTTTTTTTTTTTCCTAAAAAAAGTCTTTGAGAGGTTTGGACTTTCCAATCAATGACTACATTGATAGGAAATTTTATTCTGCAATACATTTGAAAAACCTATGAGGTCTGCACAAGGAAATATAATTCTAATATTTGCTTTTCAAATATTTGGTGCAAGTGAAGAACAATTCTGTAATATTCACAGCAATTCTTTCTTATTAAATTCATGAAGTGTGGATATATTTTAGATCTGTAGGTATTTGCATAATAAGTGTACTTGATAAATAATTACTAAGTTACAGTTAATTGTCCAATTAATTATGAGAAAATCAATTTGAAAGTTGGAGAAGCCTTACAAGTTACAGTAAGAAGACTGAAGAGTAGATGAAAGAAAAAGGTAAATTCAATTAAAGTGTCATCTAAGTCAACTTTATAATTTTGATTTAAGACAGTGAAGAGAGGTAGGCATGCTTCCATCCTGCAATGTGAGATACTTCTCTGCTATTGAGATTTTTAACACCGTTGGCTCTGATCCTCTGAACATTGCATGGTAGCTCAGTCTATTCCACAGAGACCATTAGTCTCACTGAACATGGCCCACTTTCCCTGAGAAAGGTTTGCATACATAAACAGAGATGCTTGAAAGCTTCTCTGTTTAATAATACATAATGGGTTTCTATGAATTGGAGTATTTTCATTCATTTTTGCAGGTTCAATGTAGGGCTTATAGCAAATATAGCTAGGTCATGTGCAATATATGTGATGGTAACTCTAGCACTGCCTTCAGCTTTGATGACCCTTATTTTATGTAGATCTGTAGCAGCAAACTTCAGATCAATTTTTACTGAAAGGGAGAGCCTGGGCCAGTCTGGCTGTAAAGGACTGACTGATGGGGCACAGAAAGTCTCATTTAAGGTTTGTTTTTAAAGAGGAAAGAATCAAGTCAGGTCGTTACGATATAAGATCTGAAGAGCAGAGGGTAAATTGTCCTTTCCATGATACAGCACTGCAGTCACTTGAGCATGACAAGGCAGGACTGCTTGCCACAGTGAGGGGGAAGGTAGCACCTCGGAAGAGTTTGAGAAGTTCTGATGTTCACTTTCTTTAATCACTGTAAAGCACTGCCTCTACTTCTCACATCCTACTTTCCAAGCCTTAGTCGTGTCTTAGTCATGCCTTCGTGCATCAGCAGATTTTACAATAGTCTAACACTCTCAAAAGGTTTGTTTATTTGCCCTACTGTCACTCAAACTTGTCTAAGAGGAAAAAAGATATAAAAGAGATTGGAACCTAGAGAAAAATTGGGGAGAAGTTCCATCCATATTCGTGGAGGTAACGGATGAATCCTTCTCTACATCCACTCCACTCGGAATACCTCGGAGTGGGCGATTATTAACTAATTTTGCTTTTTTTCCTTTTTATATTTAATGTTGTGCTTTGCTCTAGGACGAGTATGTTGCTGTTAAGTCTTGTTTTACAGTTAAGTGGGTTTCCCTGTTTAGTTTGTTTTACTGTTAGGTTTATTGTATGGTAAAGGTTATTTTCCTGTTAAGTTCTAAGATTTTGAGTATTTTGCTGTAGTGTGGATATTTTCTGCTAGTAAAATACTTCTAATTACCTTGCTCTAGTTTAAAAGGTTTTGTTATTAAATTGCATTGTGCTCATTTGTGTAGCTTGCTAATAGGTTGCCTGTACATTATATTTTTGTAGTCAATACATTAACAAAGACATATCAAATCCTCTTAAATTGTCATGATTTGTATTAGTAAACTTGTTATTTCGTGAACTGATCACAGTTAGTCTGTGGTATTGCAGTGCTGATAGTTCTCGACAGTGAAATAACACATGGAGGTGCTCACCGAGGGTCCTCGCTCTCTCTCTTGCCATTTAAGTGAAGTCCCTGAAAAAATTTCCTGTCCGAATTTAGCAAACCTGTTAATGAAAGGCCTCGATTAAGTAGACAGCTAACAGTCTGGTTTGGACATCCTTCTGGGGGGTGGGACACAGAGCAGCCCCAAAAATATATTAATGCCCACAGGACAGAAATTCTCTTTTTTTCTGTTCCCGTTCATTTGACAGCTCTCTAACCAATCTTTCGGTTATTGCTTATGTTGTTCTTTTTCCTTGATGTTTTCCTATTCTGTTATTTCAAAGATACTTTTTAACTGTGGGCTGTGACTACCCACTAACCACACACTGTCTTACAGAGTGGCACTCTAACACACCTGCATTACCTTTTTTCATCAGAGGAAGCAGGCAGTGTTGAGGTGTGTTTTGCATCAAGTGATAGCCAGGGGAAAAAAAAATCTGCATCAGATATCTGCTGCTCAGCTTCATCAGAATGGAAATTGCAATGGTAACTCATAAGTGAGAGATATATACGAGGTAAAAGGAAATATATGCCAGGCTAGTCTGAAAACTGGCAGATCTACTTTAAGATGCTCTTGGTCTTACCATCCACTACACTTAGGGCCAAGGAAACAGTGGTTTTGTACAGTGTGTGTACTTGTATGCTCAGAGACATATCACCAAATGCCATATTTGTAAGGGTTTTTAGGGGCAGTTAACTTCTAGTGATTTTACTGAGTGCAGCTTGTACATGCTCAAGTTACCTGGATGTAAAAAAAGCCCCGAACCAAAACAGTAAACATAGCAACATAGTGTTTGGGTTCGAGACATGAGGCAGTGTGGTGATGGAAGGGGTGTAGATCCCTCAGAAATCTCCAGCAGGGATTCTTCATGTATGTAAATTAATCGCTTCATATCCTGGACCCCAGTCAGACATTTCTGAGCAAAACTCAGCAGCTCCAGTGTGGCTGGAAGCAATGCAAGGAGGAGAATGGAGGATCTCCTGGTGGCACCACCCAGGTGTACATGTCTTTCACCGACCAGACACTACCAGCAGGTCCCAGATAACAGTGACAGTTTCCCTTCTGGGCAGAATTGAGCTGCATTGAAATCAGCACAATCTGTCTGAACAAGTCTTCCTGTTCACCAATTGCTCAGGGGAGTCATTCAAGAGCGCTTTGTTCTGTTTTGTGGGAGACCTCACTGTGTGGCAATTAGGGCCTTTGGCAGACTTTAAAAAGGTTACTCTTTTATATAAGCTGTAACAAGAACCTCAAAGGCTGTCAGATTCGCAGACATTTTCCCCTGTAGCTACGTGCCCAGTAACCCCAGCCACAGAGCTCTTTCCCACCTAGTTTTATGGTGGCATATCAATATTTGTCACTTGCTATTTACAGATAAAAAGGTGGCATTTCAGGGGATACCCAGTCTCCTCTATTTGAATAGCCTTAAACTAGAGGATCAGTTCTTTTCCAAGTTTTTCTCTCACTGTACCACTTGATGGCACACTTGCTTTAGCACACTGCAGGCTGAAGGCAAGACAAATCAACACATGAATCCTCTCCAAAGTTGTTCCACTTAATTTGTTCTGCATCATGAATGTACCTGTTTAATTGATTAAAGGAATTTAGCACTGTAGTATTGAGTAGGAATAAGCAGGGCATACAAAATAATTACACTCAGAAAGCAATTTTAATCCCAGATGTTGCCTAGATAATTCATTACTTTCTTATTCTTTCAATAACTTTAGTAAGAAACTTGCCTTTGTCCTACTGAGCTTTTTCTTCCAAGGCTGACAAATTTTCCTTGCCCAATATTTTCTACTTCCTCTTTCTATAAGGCTTGTAGCAAGTTTGTTCATTGCACGTGTTCGTGTATGTTTTCAGGGTTTTCTTTTGTCCTTTTGGTTCAAAAGAAACAATGAATTACTACTGAAACTAACAAGGACACGTTCTGTTTGTCTAAACCATAGGTGGAAATTAGTTTATGTTCCTTGAGTAATAAAATTATGATTCAACTTTATATCAAAGTTACATTCTCCAGTGATCTATATGAGATTAGTAATGAGTATTATCATATATGCCAGTTCTGTCTAGGTTGTTATAAATGTGTCAGTGAATGCTGCAGTGAATAGTTACAGATCGCAGGTAGAAACAACTTGTAGGTCTGTTGGATTTTATGACTTCATGAAGAAAGCATTGAAACATTTATTAGCTCTTTATATGGAGAATCTTAATGTAAAAGTGTCAATTACCAGGATCTGAAGTTAAAAAGTTTCAAGGACTGGAGTGAAGACTTCAGAGGGTGGCTGACTGTCATAGGGGCACCTTCTGCTCAAGAGCTGGGATCCCAGTTCTAAAGGAAAACCTCGAAGGGAAAACTGGAAGAATCTCAGTACAAATAACTGAGTGCCAAGTGACCCTTGGATTTATGAAAACCTCAACCCCACCGCCTTTTTTCAAAAAACTTCGCTTGGCCCACTATACAGTTTGCTAACAGTCTTTTCTGACTGTAACTTTAACTGTCTGTTATTTTGACACTTCATCAGTTCCTCGAGGAGTAAATTAGCAAGTGCAGACTTCTTGCTTCTTTTTCTGTAATTATCCTTGTTTAACTTTGTGAAAGTGTTCTCCTCCTGACACTCCTTCCCAACTCCTTCAATTGCACGGGTAAAAGATGGGCTAGAGGTTTAAACCAGGGAGAGCTCATGTTTTTTATTCTGCCTGAAACAACAGAGAGCAAAGGGAAGCCTCATAAGTAAGTGTCATGGGTAGGTAGCACCTGAGAGGTTTTGAAGCATATACTGTCCTGACTCCCTCCATTACCCACTGAATTGCATTGGCAGTGATAATTGCAGCTTCAGGAAAAATAACTGCTAAACAATGATAGCAGCAAAGCCCTACAGCTTTTCTCAATTAAATTAAGTGGAAATTTAGTCCTTGAGTACTACTTCTGAAACTGGCTGAGCAGAATAGGAGCAAGCACCTGGTGAGTTGGAGGATTGTGTAGGCCAGGGAAAGACAGCTCTGTGACCACTGTCCCTATGCCTATGAAAAGTCAGTGTCCACATCTGCCCTAGAGCTAATTTTGACATGACAATAAAAACAACAGATTGCAAGCTGAATCTACTTTAACGGAGGCCACGTAAGCTGTTGAATTCAGGGGAAGGCCATTGCCATCTCTCTAGCCATCATTTCTCTTCTGGTTTTGCATGAGCAGCTTGTACTTCCACCATTATTCATTTGTTTCCACCACAACCTCTTGATCTTTGAAAGCTATTTTGGTATTGTTAGAGTGTCCTTTCTACCTCATTTATTGCTACCCTTTCTGCTTTCCCTGGTACTTTTGCTTTTTATCAACACCATCTGCAAACATCTCATGTTTGCCAGTGCCTCTTACAAACTTTAGTCTTACAAATTAGGATTTTTGTTGCCATACATGTTTCTCTGAGGAGAAACTGAAGTAGTATTTGGTATCCAGGGAGATACCTTTACACTCATTTGATGCCAAAGACCCAAAATGAAAGAATGAGGCAAACAAGCAAGAAATCTTTGTCATACTAGGTGAATCCAGATTTTCTTCCAATGATAGTTGAGAGAGCATATACTTCAGCCTTCATAAAGGAAGGGAAACTCTGTCTTAATGAATTTATGTAGGATAAAGATGAGATAGGAAGGACAGGTTATTATGAAAGAGAACAGCCTGCAAATCGATAAACCCTTTTCACCTCTTTCGGCATTGCTTAGAAACAATAACTCAAATAAGTAGGAAGGTTTTTAGACAAATTTATGTAATGTAGCTCTTGAAGTGCTGTCTCGAAGATGCCAGGCGCAGATTCATGTGTCCAAACTGTTCACAGTGCTTAGAAAAACTATCTGAATCTTTGGGAAGCAGTTAGACAGAGTACATGGCTATATTGTAAGAAATCTGTGTGCATTCACTTTTGTCTACCATCTAAAGCTTGTCCACTGCATTCAATTTAAGCCACTCTCCCAATAAAGTGACCAAGCTTTTCTCACTCCTCAGGTGTTGCCTGAAATTCTTTTTCTTCTTTCATCATTTCTTATGCCAGTTCCCCATTGCTTTTGGTGTATTTTGAGCAGCACTTAACTCCAGCACTCTGTGTGACATGCACTTTATCAGTGTAGCAAAACATCTCTGGTCTTGTGCAAAACAGAAGTAGTCATCTGTCTGGAAGTGGCCAAGACTTGCTACAGGCTGTCATGCAGAGTCAGAGTCAGAGGCTGAGAAAAGCAAACTTGCTTTTCCTTGATAAACCCATGAGTGTGAAAGACATGTCACATGCAATTTCCATTACTGATATCATCAGGAATCCAGGAGAAGCATGAATGAGTGAAAGGAGTCAGGCATGGAAAATTTTCAAACTGGAATTCTCGGGCAGTTCCAGGTGTGCCTGGTCTCTGTAAGAATCAAAGGGGTTCTCAGAATTGTTTTACAGGATCAAGGGAAGATTATCCATTACCAAGTGCATTAAGATAGCAACATAAAATTTTCAGATTAACCTTCCTATATTTTTTCCCCCATCTCAAGCAAAAGAGGAGATAAGTTCTCTCACAGTAGGAAAGGTTTTAGTGCTTTTTCTACTTATTTAGGACCATCTGCCTGGTTCACTTAAGAGCAGTATATGACATCTTCCTTGCCTTTCCCTGGCTCTGGCAACAGGGTACAAGCATCTTCTCCCTTTGTGCTGTAGAAGCAGTATGGGCTGTTGGTGGAGTCAGCTTTCAGAGGAAGAGAACACCAACTGTCCTTACATGAAATACCCAAACCAAGGATACTATTCTTTAGCATCTGAAATTCTGTAGCTGCAGGAGCCACTCACAGAAGAGGAACTGGCACACACAGTGCTACTGTGTAGGAAAATCCCACCTAGGAGCTGGCTGCAAATCTGCTGTGAAGAGGCTCGTCTTCTTGAAGCTGGATGTTCGGTGTCAGCTGTGGCAGATGCAAGGAGCCATGCGACTCGAATATGTCCTTGTGTTTGATTTCCAGGCACCAACTCTGTTTTAAAAGCTGACTGTAGTTCAGGGAAGAAGCAAGCTTTTGTTGCTTGCATTCACACTCTCACACAAAAGGTTCTGCACATGGAAGCTAGTAAGAGCACAGCATACTTGTACGGGTTAAAAGTGCTGTTTCATTTAGGAAAACTAATGTCCTTTTGAAACCTGCATTTAGTTGAATAAGTGATGTAAAACGCATATAAGACCTTTCTGACCAATGCTACCTTAGACAAAGTGTTTGTTCATCAATACAATGCTAAAATAGTATCACTGCAGGTCAGCAGTCTAGTTTCAAGAACTAAAGTCAGATAACTGTCAGTTTTGCAAGATAAGTAGAAGAAAAGTCAGCTTGTGTCAATCAGTATGAAAATGTAATTTAATTCAGTGCAACAGGAATCAATTTTTTTCTCCCAGGACCTAAGATAACTAAATATCACAAAGTCAGCTTAATTAGTTTCTGATATTTGCACAACTTCACCTTTAAACTCTGGAAAAAAAACCCCTACAGTTCATGTGTTTATTCTTTATAATTCCTTTCTGTTCTGCTTTACTGCTTAGAAGAAGGAGGCTTACAAATCTTCATAGTGGCAATAAAATCTTATTCCAATTTAGACTTCCAGTTGGCAACCAGGAGATGGAATCAATGCTCCACCTGATCCATCTGGCTATCTCTTTAGTATCACTAAAGCAAACTCAGCAAAGGAAAACAAAACCAGAGGTCTTTAAACTTTTTTTAAAAATCTCTTTTCTCATCAGTTGTCTTCCCTAGAGAAGTAACAGCACATAAACTGCACAACCCTCATTCAAACAGTTATTTGTTCCTCCAAAAATATATCTCTCCAGGTCTTTTTCGGTATCAGAAGCTTCTCTTAAAGCTGCTGCTCTGCTACCTGAAGTAATCCAGAGGCACCCGCCCAAGTATGGAGCAGGAGCGCTTGCAAAGCAACCCAGGTCTCTCTACTGCAAACTTAAAACGCCCGTGCCTTTGTGTTGCTGCTGGCCCACACCTTTCTCAGTTGTATTTTCTGATCTCTTGCACCACACGTGGCCCTGCAAGGATCATTCTGGTACCAACACCAGAACAAGTCTCATTACCTGTGACATAGGCAGACCACTAAGCAAAGGGTGCTCAGCCAGACTGACCAGTCACTCGCACACAAGACATTTATGTTAGAGAAGATGGGAGACCAGCAGCAGGGCGAGGAGGACAAGCCAGGATGCACAGCAACTTCACCAGTGTGGGGCTTCCTGCCAAGCAGCCAAACAGAGCAGAGTTGGTGACAATAAGTCCCAGCAACAGCCCAGTGAACATCAGACAAATATTCAAGGATTAATCAAGTTCCAGAGCAAGATAGGGAATCTGGTAAGCAAGTCAGGCTCAGCAGAGAACAAGGCTGAGACTGAACCATTCTACACAGTTCACAGAAAGCATAGAAGTGTTCAGACCTGAGAAAACATAGAGCTGTTGGGCTATGGGTAGAAGCTGAAGGCACAATGAGACATTGATGAGGACAATTAGAATCTATTAACACCCTCATGCCCAGCTAGTTGGCTCTCCTCAGGCTCGTTTCCCTCAAGAATTTTGTCAATGATCCAGGAGACACGATCACCCACTTCGGGCTACATTTCCACAGTTGAAAGAGTTTTACTCGTAATAAATATTTCAAGTAGTCTTCTGCACTCACCCCTCATCCAAGGTGAGGTTTGTAATGGTTAAACTATATTGGGTCCGTGCCTCTAAGCCCAAGAAAAGGGCTGGTGAGACACCTGTGGCATCTCTTTTCTCATTTGCCCTAACATACTATGCTGTTCCTTCATACATCCTTCTTGCCCTTTAGTCATTTTCCAGGCTCACATGCTTGCCACAAGAACTGTCCTTGAAGAACTAAGCCAGGACTGGGAGATTCACAGGCATTTGGAACAGGTATGGTTCTGCTCTGCCTATAACCCATCCTTAACAGCCCACAGTCACACAGGTAGTATAGGATGAAGCAGAGATTTCCACCCCCATATAATTAATGTCATGATCTCTGGACCACAGTAAGCACTTTTATAAATCCATGTGATTATTACAGAATCACAGAATTACTAGGTTGGAAGAGACCTCTGAGATCATCGAGTCCAACCCTGTTATAAACTACATGAGAGGGCTTCACAGCATACTGTAGCTATCCAGAACTTTCTTGGCAACTGTTGGCTGGAAAGAGAGGGGATGGTTGCTTTAGCAGAGCTGTGTGCTCCTTTAGGTGCAAAGTCATGATAAAGTGAGAGATGAAAATCTGCATGGCTGTGCAACATGCAGTGATAAAGATGATTATAACCTCCATGTCTCTTTAAAGTTACCAAGGGCAATGGTGTGAGAGCTTAGTTAATCAATCTGGAGGAACTCTTTTCTGCTATCTTTTCCATCAGCAAAGAATGCAATCACAAATGATGAAGATGATTCATACCCAGCAAACAAAGGCATAAGAAGCTCAAAGTGCAGTTGGCTCAACACAGCTTAATTAAAACAGTCATTGCAGGAGACTGTTTAAATGCCCTCTCACATTTCTTCTTTTTGAAGTGGCTGCATCCCAATTAGATAGGGACTTGAGGCAAAACTTCCCTAAAACTGAAGGCAAAGAGCATGTCTATACCCCAACACTTAGAGACTCTGGGACAGAAGTCAGCACTAGTATTACAGGCAAGGTATACATGTCAAAAGTAGTACTGGGATCAAGTGTGGTTTTGTCACATATGTAGCTGCGGGAGGCTTTCAGAGAGATTACCTGAGTGAGAAGCTGGTTATTGGCAAAAGCTGAGGCACAGTATAAAGAAGACAGTTCAAAAGCTCACAATTCAGTTCTGTTATTGGCTCTTGGATTAGTTATAGGATTGCAGAGATAAAGACTAAGAGAAAGGAGTCTATGTATGTGTGTATGTGTCAACTAATTGTGCATGTGTGTCCACTTATTATAGAGGGAAAATAAAAAGGATGAAAACATGAAAATTCAGACTGGCAAGGGAAGCAAGGTGGGGTGAGGCCAAGCCTCTTCAGCACATTTGATTGCAGTGATGGCAAGAATTCTATGCATGGTTGAAAATACGCATCTTCATATTCCTGTCAGAGTTGATTGTAGCATGCGAAACAAAGCACCTTTGTAGAATCAAGGCTCTGGTCATTCTCTGCTAAGACAGACAGTGCCCTACCAACAGGGACATTAAAGACATCACGCATGGGGCATCCCAAGTGAGAAGCCTAAATTTTTGTAAATGAAAGCTGGTACTGAAGCTTAACCACTTTAGTCGAAGAGGTGAATTTTTTTCAGAAAGCCTCAAAACCCTCAAAACTTGCAAGGCTCATGCTTAAAATCTCTGCAGATCTGATTTACAGAACAAGATAATTTTGGAGAAAAATCAGTCCTGTGGCCATAATTACACTTGTTCTCAGGAGCAGTGGAATTAAAACAGTTTAAATAATGGAAAACAAAAGAAAGATCTTCCCTAGGAAGGAAAACTTCTCTAATAGAAAATATACTTCATTTTCCCTGCATTTCATTAGTTTTAAAATTGTTTAGTTTCAAACTGTAGCTTTTAAAGTCCACTATAATTTACAGTGCACTCACTAGCTTGTCAGAATTTCTGATGAGAACTTGACTCTCGACTAGGGTCTAGTTTTGTCCTTTCAGCCTTACTTGCAACTTTTTCATCCTATAAATTGCTGAGTAAACCATTCAGATTTCAACATTTTCCTGTGTTGGCTTATCTCTTATCTTCTATCATTAATCTTTTGTATATACAGGAAATTTGGCTGGAATTTGCTACATGCAGCATGCTTTATGCTACTCAAAGAGTGCATATTAAAATGACAACTTTCGTGTGGCTTATCCTTGAATTAGAAAAACATTCAAAGCTCTTGCATGTTTCACAGCTGGAGAAAAATGAAGTTTATGTGGGAATGGGAGATGTTCCTGTCAAGAGTTAATAACAGCACTAATTTCTGGACCATTGGGGCTGTATCCATGTTGGGCATAGGATCAGGTCCAACAATTTAGTGTCTGAGAGCAGAATTGACCTTTGGGATCATGGATGGGACAAATATTGGCACTCATTATAATATTGCTAGCATCTAATAATGACACAGAAAAAATATGCAGCCCTTGTAGAATGGAAAGTACAGATCATATCTGTCTGAGGCCGGATGGTTTTCTGCACAGGTACTGTCTATATTAAGATCCCATGTATATGGTGTAGCTTACAGCAACCCCAGAGCAGCTTTAAATAATGTGGGCAGTTCTGGTCTTGAGAATTAATGCACTGGAAACGGCTTTCTCATAGTCTGCATTTTCTAATGTGTTAATCGGTCTGCCTCAAGAAGCTGTGAAGGTAAAGAACAGGATTTTCTAAAGCAGTCATGATTAATTTTGGTTATTTACTAAGACATAGCAAGGAATTGTCTAATTAGCGAATCCGAACATCTGATCTCATCTGCTATTTGCTAAGCATGAAGGGCTGTTTGTTACTGGTGTTATTTGCAGTGTGTCTGAGAAGACAGTTTTTATTTCATTAATCTGCTCATAGGTAATTTTCAGATCACCATCCTGTTTTTCCTCAGTGGGATAGATGTATATACATTACAGGATGGAGAAGGTGTTCAATTTTAATGTGTAAAGGCAGGAAGCAAACTACAGTCGTCTTTCTAGAAAATGGGAGCCATGCCACTGTCCCTTATGTTGCACTTCTGAGAGAATGGGTAGAATGTAATTCCCTTCATCTCACACAGGAATTACTTGGCCATGTTGACATTTGCAGCCCTCTGGGATAGCCCTAGCTACTGACCTGTTTGCTAAACACTACTTCAGCTGTGTCAGTTCTGTCGAAAACTATTTCCTGGCATTTGTGTTCAGCTCACACTATTTTGCAATACCCCAGCCACGATTGTTTTCCTTCTCGAGGAAAATAACCTCTCCACTTAAGCCATTGAAAAGCTGAGTGTTAAATGCCTTTCATGTCTTTTATCTGCTCTGTGTGCCTGCCTTCTCTGTTGTGAGGAACCATTGCTGTTTGTAGCATTCCTGTTTGTCATTCTACACATCCGCACGCTATTAGTGGGGTTGTTTCTGAGAAGGTGCGTGGCACAAAATGACCTCTGAACACTCTGGACTGTGCAACTGCATTTGTGCTTAGAAGCAAAACTCAGAAGCACAGTCCCTCAAGCAGCAGAAACAGCAACATCTGGATTGGGCTGTGAGAGAAGCTGAGTCCTCAGAGACACAAAAGCCTGAAGCTATTTCCTTCTGTCAGTTATTCAACTGAAGTCATTAGGAAATTACTGAGGACAATACATCCAATTAGAGAGATCAGTTCTGCATCTCATGACAGCAGTATGTAGTGTGCACAATTCCTTCAGCAGCAAGCAATAAAAGTTACTCAGAGACAGGCGTGCAATTCTATGAATGTACTCAAACTGTAAGCATCATAGACAAGGACTAGGTTTGTGTTTGCATAGCAGCTCTAGCACTGCTAGATAATAATTCAGATTGGAGAATAGTGCTTTTACTTTCTTCAGTTCTGTGCTGTAGACATCTGTAAGCACCACAGATGCTCCCCACGCCTCTCAAAGTGAGCAGGTATTATGCCATTACATTTCAGAGGCAGCTAATCACATACACTTAAATGGTGCACACTCCAAGGAGATTTGTTTGGGGCTTATGTTTTACTCAATGAGATAAACAGACCAAGGATTCTGAAATTCAGCAAGACAAACACATTGGAGCAGAGAAAAACTACAAAACTCTACATAGAAACGAGTTAAATTTTATTCATTTGTATTTTCCCCAGTGATTTTATTAAAACCATCCACATTTATATAGCATGAAAAGAAAATATTGAAGAAGACAGAGAGCCCATTAATCTGATAGTAGAACATTGGTTTGCAACACGATTGTTAAAAGCCAGTGTCAATCTGGGCCACCTTTACAGAAGTACTTTGGTGCACTCATTTCTCGAACATGGTGCTGAGTCTGGACATTGTGTTATCAGTAGGGAGAGGTCAGAGCTGAAAGAGAAAAAACTGATGAGCTGATCATTGACTTGGAATGAGTGACTTGTACAGTATGAGAAAGATTAAAAGTACTGAAGTGATTTATGCCAGCTGACAATCTGAGCTGGCTAGTTTGGTTTTGGCCACTAGCCAGCCTAAAGGGTGAGAATAGAGATCAGAAGTCTGCAAATAACTGAAGGCTGTTAAATACCAAGGAGGAAATTAAATGATTTAATGAAGCACACAAAGGTGTAACTAGAAGTAGTTGGACTTAATTAAGAGAGGGAAAATTCTAAATGAGTATCTAGAAAGCTTCTTGCTAATGAAATATTATAGTCTGAAAATCACCTTCGTCTGAGACCTAAAACTGGGTGTGACAGAATAAAAATGTCTTGCAAGCTGAGAAAGATTGTGTGTTTATAGCATATAAATTTATAATTATTTGCAGTCTTGGGCTCTAAGATGTGCATCTTATCTGTTGCATGCCATAATGCATGTTTGAAGGTCATAAGCACAAACCTGCTATATGTTTTTACTACCTTTAGTGGATATTTGATCCTGTCACTTTTGAAAATGAGCTCCACAGACCAGCAAACAAGCCTAACTTACAATGTATCCTTAATAAAGAACTGGTTTTACGGTTAAATGTAGAAAAGTGTTGATAACTATGTGCAAGAATAGCTAGGATAGTCCTTTCCAAAGTTCTCTGATCAAAAGATGTTTTCTGCACTGTCTCAAAATTCTTAGAAAATGTCACTCCTGAAGTGAGGGCATTGTAAAGAAACCTTGGAGTCCCAGGCAGGAGAGAAACTTCAGGTGAAACATTCAGATGTCTCTGTGGTGCAACCAAGAGATATAGGATCGTTGCTGCTCCCCTTACCTTAAAACCACTAGCAACCGACTAGGGGAGTGACATATCCATTTGTGAACAAACTGTGAATCATTAGCTCAGATGTTTGAGAGACAAAGATTATTCTGAATTTGCTAAAATGGCCACATCTGAATTCATCTCACAGCTCATTAGGGAGCTGTGTATAATAAATTACACAGCATGTTATGTTCAGCAACCTGCCAGCTCCCTGGTTTGTTTTATGCTCTAGGTTGCTGAAAGTGAATAAGTGAATAGTGCCTATTCAACTATTGTTTCATTGTCCAAATGATAGAGACAGTGACTTGACAGACTTTTTTTTTTCTTTCTGTCAAACCTAAAGTGGCTTCTTGGAAACCTAGAGGTGATTTTTCTGTGCTCTACATCCATGAGGGCTGTTTCCAATTGATAAGAAAAGACACATTAGCCGGAAGACAGAGCTACCTAAGGCAGGAGGGTCTGTTTTTCTTTTCTAATTGTAGCTCACAGGGATGGTTACTGTCTGCCCAGTAATTTCCACTGCCTAGTGGCAGGATTTCCTGATAGGCTTGAGATGTCTTGTAGTCCTCAAGGACTTGCTGGACAGAGACTCAGCCTTGCCATTTTCTTTTTCCCTTTAGGCCGTGGTTTCATCTGGGTGCTGCACACCATGGGGCATAGTGAAAAGGCTTCAGTTTCCATATGTAACAGCTGCATGTTTTGGACTGTTTATCCTTCCTTCCTTCCTTCCTTCCTTCCTTCCTTCCTTCCTTCCTTCCTTCCTTCCTTCCTTCC
>VXBA01005768.1:800876-915745 GCA_013399895.1 Serilophus lunatus | reverse complement strand
CTTTCCCTTCCTTCCTTCCTTCCTTCCTTCCTTCCTTCCTTCCTTCCTTCCTTCCTTCCTTCCCTATCCTCTTTTCTCCTCTCCTTTCCCCCTCAGAATTTGAAACCTCTTGACAAGATTTTCTTATTTTTACTTAATCTTATTTTCCTTTTATGTTTCATGGTTATTACCCAAAATAGGTCTCTGCAGAGTGAGAAAATGTTTCATTAACTTCTTTGGTGCTTCCAGTAAAGAATAACTCATTACTGGAACTATTAAAAAAATATATATATGTGTGTGTATGTATGTCTAGTAGTATTTATGCTTTCTCGTAGCAAAAGCTTTTGATGATGAACAGGGAGCTTTGGGGAGATGTTTCACTGTGGAGAGTTTCCACTGTCTGTCAGCACCATTCATTGACAGGATTAATTTTTTTCACAGACTAGCTGTTCCAGGCCATCATGATGGCTGTTCAAGACTGCGTGGGGATATGCGTGTTTGCATTATTTCTGGTCTAAACGCAAAACCTATACTGACTGTCTATACAAATTTTCGAGTTGATTTCATTAAATCAACTATATCCATGACTTTGGAGTGTCCTTTATTCAGTCTTTCAGGAGTTATTAATAGAAAAAAACCCAATCCAGACAAGTAGTGTCTACTCTTATCTTGTATAAGGAGTGCCCTTTGAAAGAAGTAAGTGTGTCTTTACCAAATCAGGTTTCAAATAGGTATAAGATTTGTGCTCAGATGGATTCAGATTCTTCCATAAAGGCAGGCACAATACAGACTTTAACTTACAGGCGGATGTTAAGGGATCAGTAGCATTCACAGGTGCATGAAAGCCATACACAGATGTTAAGGCACCTGAAACCAATGGCTGTATTTTTCAAACCAGCCAATTTCCTCTGCTGGGATGAGACTGAGGTTTTGTCTGCTCACGCGGTTTTGTGGCAGAGCAGTTCATGCACTGAGCCAGCATTTGGGAACTGCAGGCGCCTTGCAGCAGGCAGTAGCTGTGAGCATAAGTGGAGGCAGACTGTGGCATGCCTCTGTTTCACCAGCTGGAAAAAAATTGCATCCAACTTCTTTTTATATGCTTTGATGACAAGTGCTCTGTTGGAGTCAGGCACTAGGGCTAAGAAAAATGGCCTGTCTTTACTCCTCTTTGCAACTGGCAACACTACTAAACAACTGTCCTCTTTACACACACATACACTCATATAGCTCTGCAAACTTCTGACACTGACCTAAGTAAGGAATGGAAACAGTCTGCTCTGTGCAACAGAACACAGGGATTTCCATTTTCTCAAAATCATACATTCTACTTTAATTGCTTTACTGTAATAATATAGGAATATGGTGTTGGCTTTGTATGAATAATTCAGGAAAGTAAAATGATAAAGTTATCAACAGAAGATGGCTTACATCTGATTATTTAATGCAATTCATAGATGTTTCATAGAAAAAAAAATATCTACAGGTGGAATGTGAAATGCTACATTGAGAATGTGTACAAATGTATTAACTCCGTCACCAGGGTAGAGGAAAAATAAGAGTCAGCTGAAGATAGTGAATAAAACATTTTTATATACCCTGAATGTATGTTATCATCTTCTTGTAAATAATGAACAAAATATCTTTGCAGAATTCAAATAATCCCTTGTGAAACTGGTACGCTGTATTTCATGTAAAGGAATGGGAAGACTTGAAAACACAAAACTCTCTTCTTAGTGGCCTGGTTTATAAATGTAGTAGCATGTGTGCAAAAACAATATATATGGGGGCAGATATTATGCTGCAGATATGTGGACTACACGTATCAAAAGGTGCTAGGGCTTTGCATTAGAAAACATGCCCTGCATGCAGAAGCTCCTCTTTCTTTGTCCCCCCTCACTCCCAAGCTCTCCGTGCTCTGCATGGTGTGGGAGTGGTGATCCAAAGGAGCAACTGAAGGCAGGTTAAAAACAGAACATGAAATATTGCAGCCCTGAGCTTCCAGGATACAGTTTTCTGTGCAGCCTCTCTGGACAAAGCTAGTGCTAGAACTGAAGGAATGGAGAGCTTTGTCACAGCAAAACTTCAGCTTCAGATGTGCTAACAAATGTGAGTGCTGGGGTGAAGAGCAGCCCACACTTCCACAGGTACCCAGTTCCCATAGTGGAGTGTGCCTGTGCATTTTGCTCTCTGCTCAGGAGCATGGGAAAGGTGGGGAACCTCTTGATAGTGGAAAGTAAGAATGGCCACCGTCCTGTGCTGCTATTGCAAGCCAGCCACCAGGAAAACAGGCAAACCAAGACGGTTTTTTGCAGGAATATTCCTGCTGGAACTTCACTTCTGCACATCTGCCTTGAGGGAGGTGGTTTTCTCTTTCAGTGTCCTGATAAAAGCTCTTGGAGAAGTGGGAATGCACGAGTGCACATTTGGAGAATTACCTGAGGATTGCTTAGCAGTTTCAACATCTGCCTCTACTGGGGAAGCTCAAAGGGTTGGGCCTACCCATGTGTGCTCCATACAGCCCACTCAGGAGGCAGTGTGGGCACAGCCAGCCTGCTCATGAGTGCTGGAGACCGTGCAGCCTAGACCTTGAGAGCCACTTGCCAGAGACCATGGCTTACCAACTGCTGTGGAGAACAGAGACTGTAAAGGTGCAGGCTTTGAATATTTAGGGACAAGTCTCAAGTCACTCTTAAGTTTCGACCACAGATTGCTTTGTGTAAATCCATGCAGTTAAGTTCTCTCTGTCTGTTTACTCTTTGCAACCACCTCGCAAGGACCACTAGATATCTGCCCCTGAAATAAGATTGAAGATTTCTCCTGTATTGCATTACCTTGTTAAATATGTCTCTCTCTCACTTTTTTATTTCCTTCCCTTTTAAAGCATGTCAAAGAAGAATCTTCACTCTTCAGTTTCAGAGAAAAAGAAAAAATTGTCTTGACTTAATGGTCCTATCTCTTTTTCCTCTCCCTTCTATTACCCTATACACTATTCATTTACCTGTTTACTACTGAAATAACTGTCTGATGGCGGCATTACTTAGTGAAGTGATACAGACTTGCTAAGTGGAGTGCGACAGATGAATTCCATAATTTGAAAACCTGCTAGCTATGAGGTTGCAAGTAGTGCCTTTTTCTGTCTTTATTGACTATTAAAACTCCATTTTGCAGCTCATACTGTTCCAGTGACATGGTTTTCCGTGCAAAAAAAGTCTTGGTTTTTCTTCTGAAACAAAAAAATATTCCCATCTGTGTTCATTTGGGCCATGTAATAATGGGATCATCTATTCAGGCCAGAGAAGACGGTTTGTTTTGTTAAGAAAATGGCTTTTCATTACCTTCCTAGAATGTAATTTTTTTAATATGTAAATTAAAACCTTGCATATTAATTGCAGTGCATGCAAGTGCCATTGGCACTCTTTCAGTATACTTGTGCCAGAGCTCCCGCTGGCCAGGATGTGACAAGGCAAAGGGTTGTATAAATACATCTGGTCTGAATGATCCTAATGGGAAATCTGACCACAAGTACTTAATTCCCTTCTGTGATTGCTTTCTGCTCCAATTACTTTGTGAAAAGACAGAATGATTGTCTTTTTGATAAGCTGATATACTTTTTAGATTGAAATTGTAAGGTGTTTTTCTTCAGTGGAGGTTTCCATTTTAATGGACTAGCAGTGCTTACAAACTCAGTTTATCTCATTTTGGCTCAGCTCATTTCAGTAACATCTGAGGAGTAACTTCATTAAACATGTACTGTGTGGCAGGGGAACATTGCTTTGCCAAAACCTATAGTTATTGTGAAGTATGTTATTTTAACAAGGGAAAGCTAGGATTTCATTATGCATTTATTCCCACAGTAAAGATAATTGTATTTGTCTCTCATATGGCAACTTTCATGGACCTTAATAAACATGAGTTAAGCCTAACCTACCCATTTACTGTGGAGCAAAAAATGCTAACTATTTATCTTTAGAAATTAGTTCTCAAATAGGCTTTTATTTAAAATACGTATCCTCTGTTAATTGGACTGTGTGGTGAAAAGGAAAAGCCAGATCTTGATCTTGGTTACTCCCTACGGAATTGCAATAAATGTTCGGGGGCTAACAGATTTATGTAGATGTTTTCATAATAAAAAGCTTGTCTACAAGTGTTAACTTGCGATGGTCTCTTGTCCTTTGCTCTCTGGCAGCAGGTGTGCAAGTGCAGCGCTCTGAGAATGGGGTAGTAGTTTTAGTCTAATGGGAATCCTGTGCTACTGGAAGGCTTTTTGTACCTGAAATCTAAGGTGTAGTTTCTTAGTATGTCCAGCTTGACTGGATCCTTGCCTACCTTTTCTGTGAAGTCTGCTAAGCCCAAAATTACAGCCATGCAATGAATGAGATGCCTACACCAAAAACTCTTTAAACGTTTTATCACATAAAATGTTACAATCTCTTTTAGATTTCACAGTATTTAATTTTTTGAAGTACTTCATTCAGTTACTTTTAATTAAGAACACAAACATGTTAATGTTATTTGAGAAAAATCAAATTTCTTCTGGCTGCTGCAAAGAGTTTCATTTTGATTTGTGTTGTTTCTGAGCTCAGCCTCCAGGTCAGTGTCCACTGAGCCCCCTGAGGCCTTTGCTTTTCGATAAGCTCCCTCTGGCCAAGCGCCCAGTCCATGCTAACACACTTGCTGTGATTGTCAAAATTCTGCCCAGATGGTCTTTTCCTCTAGAATAGTTTGTGATTCTCAATATCTCATGTTCCTCATGGGAGAAATATATAAATAAATCTGTGGGTTTCAGTAGTCTTCCTAATGACTTTCTGCTTGTTCTGTTCTTTTTAAGTAGTTACAGTTGCTTCACTAGCACTTCTATATTGTCCTATATTGTTTCTATCAGTTGTTGGATTTCAGAAGGGAGAGATGTAAACTGTACTCCAGCTTCTTTGAGACAAAGCTGACAGAGCTATTGAAAATGAAGCACATTCTACTGCTGAATATTTTGCCTTTCTGGATTGCATTTTGCAATAGAGAGCTGGAAAAGTATATTCATGAGAGAAATCACTGATTCTGAAATGCTTCTCTCTCAAAGTCTAAAGCAGGAAGCCATTAACTTTTGGCACAGAACATGCCCTTTAGCAACACACAGAACATTATTAAAATAACCTTTAAGAATTTTGCTGGTGAAGATATCTGACTACTTCTTTATCACCATCTCAGCAGTGCTATCTTAAAGCATGGGCCTGAGGAGCTCAGTCTATCTCCTGATCTGACAGGTCTGTGCATTGTGCAAATGGCAATGAGTCCAGCCAGTGCATCACCTACAACAGGGGACCTGCTGGGCTGTGTGTATAGCATTCCTGGGGCATCTACTGTTCTTAAAAACCTCTCTCTTTAGGAGTGTTTTAAAATGGTTTGCAGCAGGAGTTAGTATATAATAACAAAAAATGATAAAAGCGGAACAAGCAGAAATTATTTTATCCTTACCTTTTGGTGAACTGTGCGAAAGAAAGGTAGAAGGCTGCTATGCTCCTGTTCTGATGGATTCTTTCTTAACCTTGAGTGCTACAGCTAGTTGAAAACAAGTGTTTTCTGGCAGTAAAATCAAGAGAATTTTTTTTTTCCCCTGTTCATTAAAGCCGTATTTTTATTCTTGTTGAAGAACCAAGTATTTAAGTTTAAATGGGTGTTAGTCTGCTAAGGGTGTGCTCTGAAAGAAATATTTAGAGATGGAGTTTGTGGTTTCCTCCATGTAGGAAGTGTCCTGTGCTTAGCTTACAACAAGCTGCCACCAGTGGTCAGTCAGCTTTGCTCTAAATGCTGTGAATTCAGAGAAAAGCTGTGAATTCAAGTGTTCATTAGAAACCTGAAGCTCCAATAGCTAAACCTATAAAGAAAAACTGCAACAGATAGTTATCGAGTCTTTTTAGTAGTTTTTTCCTATGTCTGTTCTTGGCTGTTGTGATTTTGCATGCAAAATCATCGTTTGTTTGAGAACAGAATGGCACTTCCAACTCCACTGTATTAAGAGCAACAACAGCAAAGCAGGTTCCATATCTGTAAAGAAACTTGTAGGCACAGCTAGTTGCTCCTGGGGCTGACATAACACCAGAAGCTCTGGCACGAAGATTGCTAAACTGGATGGACTCAGACAACAGCATCTGTGGTGCTTGTATGTGGTTTGCTCTCAGGGGAAAGTTGCAGCAGAAAACAGTTGTAGCAGTGTCTCTTGTATGGCAGTGATGACTACAGTCATCTGCAGCTCTGGAGACGGAGAAGAGGCACTGCGAAGGTACAGTGTGCCTGTCACATGCTGACAGTAACCCTGATCAACTCTCACCTCCCAGTCGGCACAACAGCGCTGTACACAAGGACTATGACAAAGCACATTTGCAGCAGTACACGGTTTGCCAAATGTCTGACAGCTCGAGGTGCTGGTCATATGGAAAAATAGCTGATGGTCAGAAAAGAAAAAGAAAAGCTGTACGTTATTGCTTCTCAAATAATTGGTCCTGTGTCCTGCCTATTAAGGTTATATAAGATGTCTAGCAATAGCTATTTGGCGTGGGTCCTTTCAAATGAAGACATATTCCAGCCTCCTTCTGGAAGATAGTGCAGGTAAGTCAGGGTTCTTGTTAAAAAAAAAAAAATAATTTATGTATCTCATCAGGTTGTCGAACCAGCAATAACTGCATCAAGTCCCACTAGGCACCTGTGGATTTTCCTTTCCAGTGGTTAATTTCTACCCCTGGAAGATTGCAGGTGCAATACTGAAACTTCGTTCATTCCACTCTTATAAATAAGCAGGACCTTCAGCCCTTTAGAGTACTTCCTACAGTGGGATTTAGAGGGACTAAACTGTTCCTACCAGGGGCTTAATTTTACACCATTTTTGAAGCCGTTTATGGATCTGAATTGCTTTCTACAACAGAAACTTGTGGTGAGGCATGTTTTTATCTTACCTGTAATCCTCCAGTGTTGCTTCCCAGACTGTTAAATGTCAGGGCTCTCCTTGTCACATCTATCTGTATGACCTTGCCCCCAAGATGGCTATGGAAATTGCAGGAATGCCTTACAGAAACAGTTGCCAGCCTTGGAACAGCATCGGTTTTGGTTTGGTTTTTTTTAAAGCAATGATAATTCTGACAGCTGGATGTAACCACACAGTTGTTGTTCTGACATTGTTTGCAAGCTGGTCACAGTCATTCATGACTAGGAGCTGTTAAACTGGACCTCAGACTCCAGAGGTGTTGAGTGACGTGTAGCTGTCCTAATGTGTCAAGCAACAAGTGCAGTCTTTTGGCAGCCTGAGCTTACATATCAGTTCTGTCAAGGTTATAGAATCTGCTATGGCAGTCATTTTACTTTGGCTTTGCTTGTCTGTAGAGCCAAACTACTTAGCACTGAGTTGTCACATGCTAACTAATAAAAGCAGAAGCCAGCCTCTCTCATTTTGGCTTGCTGTAGGACAAGGGAAGTCTGTGCATTGCAAACTTCACACAAATTAGTGCATTTTTCCTTGCCAACATTGCTGTACAGAAGAAAAATTTTTACATTAAAATGTTTCTGTGCCAATATTGGTGCGATGAAACAAAGCATGAATAAATTGGGATGAGCCAGCAACAGAGAGTCAGGTGAAAAATGTGTTCTTCACTCAGAATACAGGTGGTTTACAAGAAGCCACAGGAACTTTTCTGGAGCTAATAGTACCATTTTCCTTGGAGCTCAAGTTTAAATCTCCATTCTTTTCAACCTGTTTGAAGTTGTTGCTCTGTGGTATAATACCCTGATATGGATGAATTGCATTCTTGTTTGTGTCTGCATTTCTCTCTGGTGGTTAACAGTGGAAGAGAGGGGAGTCCTTGAGCTCACCCAGGCTCCATCCTCTTGTGTATGGCTGTATTGACATTCTTCGACATTGTGTCTGTGGGCAGCTCACTTCCCCTACGGATCCTCAGAGTACAAACTTGTGGCTTGGAGTATGAGTGCACAGACTTGATTCTGAATGGGATCCAAGTGCTACAGCCCTCTTCTCTGAGGCAGGTGGGTCCTGGAGCTTTCAGAGTCCAGCATTGAGCTACCAGGGCACACTGTACCTTGTGTGGGGGAGGCAGGTGACTCAGCAGGGGGTGCTCATCGGAATTTTGTCCTTAAAAGTTACACAGGGAGTCAAGAGCCTGATCTCTGGAGTGTTCTGCAATGAGCAGGAAGTAGTCAGACAGGTCTTCTGTGTCTGAGATCTACAGCTGTATCGTGTTTAGCCATGAGCAAAAGGACCAGGTTGCTCAACTAGCTTGTGAGAGAGCCAGCTCTTATGGTTCAGAATGGCACATGTAGATGTGCTACTGGACACTCTATGGAGCCCTTACTTGATATGATTCTGTCAATATCTCCCACTCTGGCTGGATTTTCTGGGGAAAGGCAGGTTTTATTTCAGGGCATGTGGTGGCTCCAGGTGCTGTGAGGATGGCAGGTTTGATGAGGTGGTAATCTTCAGCACATGAACCCTACAAATTTATGGTAGTAAGTCAGTGATGTTTCCATCTAAACCTGCTGTAAGCAGAACTCCCTGGCTGAACTTTGCTTCCCATGCCAGACCAGACCTCAGCCTAGTAGAAAAAGGATCTGCTTTCAGGTGAAACTTCTTTCTGCTTCTGAAGTATTAATAATGGGTGGGTTTATTGTAGTTCCTTAAGTATGATAGATTTTCTGTGCTGTTTAAACAATGCCAGTGAGGAGATACTGGTCTCTGATGCAGGCTTGTCAGGAAAAAAGATCAGATCAGAAGGCACTAAGTAATGCAGGACAATACCCAAATTGGGGCAGGCTCACTTCTTTGTCTCACTTCTTTACTGAAAATAGTAGTAGTCTGAGGGCAAATGATTTATCTGTATAGGCAGAAGGGTCTAAACAGGAGAAAGAATTACAAAAATATATAAAAAGTCAATCTGATGAGCATACTTGCTTTTTCTCCTTAATTTTGCTGTGTGGGAGTTTTTCAAACATTTAAAGCTTGAAAAAACCTGCCACTGAACGACAGTTCTAAAGAAATAAAGCCCTTTTTTTGTTTACTTGTCTAATTCCAAGTTTCCAGGAATTCTGTTGTTTCTCAAAATCTTAAGGCTTTGAGAGAAAAATGTCACAGGAATATATTTTAGTCACAAAATGATTTTAAAAATGATTAGTAATTTTTCTTTTCATTCAAAAATTATTTTTGGGTTGTCATAATAAATGGCAACTTTTCTGGAAACTTGAGAATTTGTGAAAGAAGGAGATTATGCTGACAGGTGTTTCACAAATCAAATTAATGAAGCTCTGAAAGGAAAAAGACTGAGAACAATTTGGCTTCTTGCATGAGAAAAAGTATCACATCACATTTCAAAAGTAATAAAAGACCAATCACACCAAAAACTTCAGATGATAAAAAAGGATTGTAACATAAGAGTTAGATTTCTTTTTTTCATTGTGAACAGAATTGTCTGAAAGTCTGTGTTTATATTTTGTGTCAATTACTTTCAGGATTTTTCTACATTAGCAAATGAAACTTTTTGAGTATTTTAATGTTAAAATAGCTCACCTAGGAATCTGTAGGTGTTCTAGTCAATGTTGTTCTTCCCTCTTACTGGTCAGATTTTATTAGAGACAAGATTGCTCTGAACATCAAAATCTTTCCATCCAAATGATTAAATCTCTCAGTGCTTCAGCATCACTGAAAACTGCATATTTGAACACCATTTTGTTTTCCTGAAACTACTCCAAGTGACTCCAATTTCATCTTGCACATAATAGTTTTGCTCAAAAGAAAGATGTACTTGGTCTTAGCTGTAAAAGCATGGATTTTCCAGTTCTGTACTGCTGCCATTTGTGAAAAATGGCTTTGCCTTACTGTATTTCTTTTCATTATCCTTACTTAGTGGCGGATCAGCTTCCAATAATGTGGTTACTTGATCTTATCCTGCAAAATTACAATCTATTATCTCATCAGGATATGTTCTCAGAAGGGATTTAAAAAAAATGCTGTCAGTAATATCTATACTCAGTTTAAATTAAGTGAGGACATGAAGTAAGCTTCACTACTGCAAAGTACAGGGTATCAGCACCTGCCCTTCATTAATCCACTCAGCTCTTTCCCTTTATGCTGTGAAGTGGCACAATAACATAAAGCCACAATTAATTACATGGAAACTTGCTGTCTGTCCAGGCTTTGAGGAGTCTCATCCATCCAGATGCTACGTGGTTCTAGCTTTGCTGGTGGGCTGATTTTGACAGGGAGCCCATCACACTGGCTTTCCTCAAGTAAGCAGTGGCTCATTAGAGTACACAAAGCCTGTTGTGAAAAGCTGAAATAAAGCCAAACATTTCTAAGCCAGTTTCTAACCTTTGTTAATTGAGATAACGTTTTATTAGGCAGAACTGATGATGCAGTAAGAGGAGTCACTACATTAAGGCAAATGTATGGTGACACTAGTTGCCACTGAAAGGCAAAAGCTTCTTGAAGACATGCTAAAGGATTAGTGTAATGCAGTAGGGAAAATTCTGCAGGTAAAGGTCAGTGAGGTTTTCCTTAAAAGTAGTTCTTGGACAAGTTTGGGTGACATTTCTTTGTCTGCTTTCTAATACTGGTTTCTAATCTTTGCCTCAAAGGAACAGTGGGGTACAAAGCATATTGTTTGTGCAAAGACTTAAACACATACAGTGTTGATCTCCCTGTCTACAAAATGCCAAGACTAGCTTAAAAATCACAGACTTAGTTTAAAAAAAAGGCTTTTATCCTAGACTTTTTGACATCGTTTCAGACATTCCTGTGTGTTTCTAAGGGCTACACATTTACCTGAGTGAAAAACAAAATATATGTTAAAAGAAAGACATTTCACATGCTTCCCATAGTCAGATACTTCCAGATGCCCTATATTTAGGGGAAAATACCATTACGTGTTTAAAATAATCAGCGTTAATATCAGGGATAGCACAATTTGCACTGATTTAAAGAAGAACTGAAAATTCTCAGCTGCACAGCTGGAAATACGCTATTTACTGTGAGTAACCTTAAAAGACTGGTCATCTGTGAATATTCATTTGGGCCTCTTCATGACCCAGAGCATCTCCTTGGACTTCTATACCACATTCCAACAGCTGTCTGTTACAATATATCCTGCCTGTCATCAGATTTAAGTTCTGAATCACGCTGTACTTATTTTGGTAGAGGAGTAGGTGTGTGTTTGTGTGCTACAGGGGCTGGGGGTGGAGGTTTCACTTTGTACTGCTTGCAGATAGAATTACTGTGCCTGTATTTCAACTTCCCTTATTTCCCCTGTGCCTCTTGCATATATCTCTGGGGGTTAAAATAAACAATGGCCTTGGATTTGATTTGCACTGTGAATTTACTTCTAATTGGCATCACCCGCACCAAAGTTTAAGTCAACATTTTCACTTTTCAAAGCCAGAAAAATAAAGCCAGTGAGTTTTTAAACTGCTGACAGAACATCATAGCTGTGGTCAGAGGTAAAACTCCTGAAAGGACAAGGTGAGTACCAGTGGTGTCTGGGCCCTGCTTGCAAGCTGTTCCTTGGATTTTCCCTTCTCACATCCTCTGAAGGATGTGGTCTGAGGCTTGTGGCTTTTGGCCATGTAGTGTTTCCATTGCACAGCTCACAGGGTCAGAAAGGCTGTCATCCTTTGCTGAGGAGCCCTGCCAGTATAGCTGAAGGGGAGAAACATGGCTGTATATCACTTTTGACTGTCTCTTAGTTCGTAAGATTTAGTCCTGACTTCAGCATTATTTAAAAAAGCTTTAGGATTTTTTTAGTGTTAGGGTCAGGGCACTCTCCTTTTGTGCCTTTCTATTTTGTCCATTACTTGCTTGTCAAGATATTTAGCCTCCAAACAGGAAAGAAAACTACCTGAGTAGTTCTTAGTAGTAATGCTGTGGAGCTTCTTCTAAGTATGGTGGAAGTTTTTGTTGTTGTGTGTGTATGCATGCAGATGTAGATAAACTGCTTAAAATTGATTTTGTGGCTGCTAAGGTAGGCATGTGCAGGCAAAGAAATGTTTGTTCAGATTTTGTTTGGTTGGCGTGTGTTTGTGGTTTTTTTTGTTGTTTTTTTGCTTTGCTTGTTTTGACCATTCAGCCTTTATAAACAGCCTTTGGGAATAATGGTATCAAATTTCACATACTACACACTTCAGTCTGCATTTTAATGTCTAACAGCCAGGCTCACATGCTTAAATTGCTGCAGCTTCAGAAATGCATTCTAGTTGTTACTTAATTTACATGGATAAGACGATCAAACCAAATATTTAAAAGCATTAGCCCTCCAAATAATCTGGTAAACCTATCGCTAAACTCTCAGCCAGATGAAGCCAAGAGCCAGACACACAAATTATTTTCAGTATTTTTCCAAATGAGTACATTAGATCAGGTTCTTAAATCCTTCTTTGGACAGCTCTGTAAAAAGAGACTGAAAGCACAGATACACTTCTGGCTCGCCCTGAAGACATGAAATTGGGAGATATGAACAGTGCTGGCTAGATCAAGTGTGATACTAGATATGAGCTGCACAGCTGCTAAACAAGGTGGTGAGCCCATAGGGGTTGGTATGTGCCTCATGGACATAGTGACTCAGATCTCCTTTAGCAAGGGGATCTCACTGCTTGTTTCCAGCACAGTTGAGCACTTCATTCCAGTATCTGAAGCAAAAGGATTGGCAGAATCTCCGAAGATGGGACATGGAGGTGAGTATGTGTGACCTTGGGAATAGCCTTTGTTTTAGGCTGCATAACCTGAGGTACTAAACCTCACATAGTTGGGGCTCTGGAGTTTTGTGTCTTGAGAACAAAGCCTGTGGGAAAGGAATAACCTTGCTTCCACCAAGTATTTGAAGTGTGTTGGATAAAAAGTGATGTGTGATGGGCTGCTGACAAGCATCTGGACCGACAGAGATGACTCTCTGCTGCTAACAATTGACATTCTGCAGGCTGAAAGGAGATGACCAGTTCTCTGGGGAAGAAGGAGTACAAAACATAACCAGAGATGAAAAGGAACATCAGAAGCCCCTTAAGACCCCAGCTGAGATCCTTTGAAATATCTTTGTGTCAGGTTGTCTGCAAAATGCACAGTGCAAGAGAGCCTCACACAGAGAAGGCATGTGGAATGGGAAGCGAAAAGTAGGAAAAACAACAGTTCCCTAACACTTCACAGGAATTCAGTGTCATAAGCAGAAACTGAGTGCTTGTACTTAGTCCCTGACCAGTGCTTTGTTAGCTGTTTTGTCATGGCCGGCACAGGCTGATGCTTGTTTTCAGATATTGATTAAGAAGGATGCAAAAAGTCCACTGCAGGCGTTGCTTTTTTTTTGTGAAAATATCAGGAGTTTAGTTAATCAGAGATGATGACCTTGCTGCATGCTTTGGGGGCAGACATTCCCTCTCTCCTGGAAAAAACGTCTTTCAAAAGAACGGCTTAACAAAGTGCCTGCCTGTCTCTAAAATGGCTCACGTCAGCTAAGTGCCAAGTGAGGAGAGGAGGCTGTGCCACAGTTTGAGAAGAGTGGTGCCCATTCTTGTGGTCCCTAAAAATATTGGCCCCGTATATGGCAGGAAATTCAGTGCCGGTTGTAGCTGTCAGAGATGATTTAATTCTTGCTGAGTGCTCTTTGACTCCTCTGAGTCCCAGAATGAAGCTGAGGTCAGGGACTTAGTGACTGCTGGCTGCTAGCCCTGCCACATCTCTGGGAACAGCAGCTTATATCTGTGTAAAGTTGACCAATAAATCCCACCATGGGACTGATTGCTTGTTCTCATGTGCTGGGACTTCCCATCTCCACTGTTGGGGATTGAGAAGAGGGTCAATAATCTAATTGAAAGGGAAGATACGCTTTTTGCCTCATAATTAGTGTTTCCCTTCCATGTGCACTTCTACACAGAATGGTCTGGACTACTTCATGTTGGGCCAGAACACCCAAACCCCTTGATGGCATTTCAAGCAAGTGCAGCGCTAGTTACATTAATGGTAAAACCTCCATGGCTTTTTATGCCTCTCCCTTTTAGAGCCTATGTTATCAGTGGTAATTTTATCCTCGATTATTTTTGGTAGCGTAACTCTCACCCACCTTATATGCAAGCAGTATATTTGCTGTAGACATTGTGCTGCAGTCTAATCCTAGATCTATAACATAATAGCGTGAGGAAAGGACCTGTCATCTTTAGGGAAACCTTCCCATTTTGTGTCAGCAAAGTCTTTGGGTTTGCAAAGATTGTTGCTCCTCAAAATATTGAAATTGTATATGATTAGCTTAGATTGGAAAAATAGAAGTATATTTTGTAAGCTTTTTCCTGGAATTGGTTCAGATATTCAAATGTTTATTAGTCAATAATAAAATTATGACAACTTAAATGTCTGCAGTAAATAAAAAGGTTTTTTTCAGAAGCAGCAGCTCAGATGCTATAATTTTAAATGTTATACCCACAGATCCTTTATATACACAGAAATTAGTCATGATGATCAATATTATTCTTTATTGCTTTTGAATTGAAATTCATTTAGAAATTTATTAGTATATGCTATTACATCTCACGGATTCATAGGTTTTTACTGATAAAAAGGGATATTACGTCAGTTTATCTCATCTTTTGTACAGTACTTTGTACAGTTTCCTTATAGTAGTCTGTTCGAATAAATGCATCTCTCATTCGGATTTTAAGATTCGTGTGTTCTGTCGTCTTTAACTTGCCTGTTTTTAGTAAGCCCCTTACAGTTAGCCAATAATTTGTCACTCTCCATGTTCTGACTAGCTTATACCAAAATTCATGCTTGCTATATTGGCTCCACTAAGGTGGTAGTTCCTTGTACACCTTTCATTTTAACTTGGACACAGGTGTATTCTTTTGATTGCAATACCATCTTGTTCAAGTCTAACCAATTTTTTCTTTAGATGCTGACTTGTTCTGCATCCATGGCAAGACACTGACTGATTATTATAGCCAAAATTTAATCCTTTTTTTTGTAGTAGGTGACCAATATTTTTATACATCTGCATTCCCACAGTCAGGGCTTTCCATTGACAGAGCCAGTGAAAGGCATTCAAAGATTGCATGACTGCATCAACTTTTCTCTCAGTCTTAGCTACACCAAAGTTTGTCATGTCATGTGTACATAAAGCATCTTAGCTATGAGTTGGAGATAGCCTTTAGCTGGAACAACTGGCTAAAGAATCATAAATCCAACTAGCTCTTGATATTTTGTTTTGTTATTTCAAATGCCCAATCCTGTTACCGCTGAGCTCAGACCTATCCACGAATTTAGCACCTGCTAATCTGCTGTTTTCTTCTATGTGTTTTCCATAAGTTTATAAGCAGGACGCATTTCATGTAAGCAGGCTTGATTTTCAAGAACTTAAGCACATATACAACTTGATACAGCTTGGATTATTCGATCAACACCAACTAGTGTGAAAATGGCTTTCTTTTGAGGGTCCCCCTCTCATTTTAATTCTTGCAGCAACTTATCAGTTATTTTCTTTGTTATTTCATAGAGCTTCTTGTCATGTGTCTCTAAACAAGGTGCAGTGACCACTAAATTTTCTGTAAGTTACAGCAGAACCAAAGAAAAAGAGACCTGTTCTATTCCTATGCTGCATCCCAGGGGGAGTATTATTTGTCTGCTAACTTCTATCCTGTGGAAGTTTTTTTCCAGTTAATGAAATTTCCCTGGTGTAAAAAACCTATATGATTTTTGATTGTAGTTTCCCTGAGGTTTACCGTAGGGAAATGTATTTGGAACTTAGTGTGTCTCCACTGCAAAGAGCTGTCTGCAGAAATTTATGGTGCCCTTCTAACACTGTAATCCTAAGCAGCCCAGGGAAATTTAGGGAGAATCTCGGGATGCAAAAGTGCTGCTTGTTCTATTAAATCCTATTAAAAAGTAATAAATGGGAAAATGAGGTTTAAACAAGACTTGGAGAAGCCCTTTTAAAGAAAAACTGTCATTTTATGTAATCTTTATTTTTACTATTAAAGCTACTTTTGTTTTCCTGTAGACATGAATTGTGAAAATGTGCAGGAAAGAATAAGAAAATAATAAGATGATTCAAAGCCCTGAATTAATGCCTTTTTGGTTGTAGTTTTCTTTCCTTCAGTTGATTTTCCCTGGAAGAGCTGTAAGGAAAGCTCTATCCCATTAAATAACAGAAAATCCATAGTGCTAAAACCAAGCAGATATTTGCAAGCAGCACCTAAATTTTGCTGGTGAACTCCTGGTATTTTGTTAGTAGATATTTCTAGAATAGATGACGTCTGACATATTTTTGCAGATACATACTGAGGATGCATACATATACACACATATATACCTATATATGTGTATATGTGGACACTTTAAACATCTGTCTCAGTAGGTAACAGTGAATTTACTACATTCATTCATTCCTGATTCCTGGGGCTCTGGGACTTCAGGATCTGACATCTAATAGAGGGAATCTCTAGACGTGTTTTTTTCAAATGCTGGTTTAAATAAAATGAAAAACTTAAAATCATTAGCAGCACCAATACAGGACATCACGATAGCAGGTTAAATATAGACATGGATTACAGAGCCATTGTTTTCACTCCTGCTAAAAAAGACAATGCACTTAAAATGGAATGCCACTTGACCTTTTGTGTCTCATCGGTCTGTGACTGTATTTAACTGATGTAGGGAGGGAACATTTTCCCCTGGAACTGTCCCCTGTTGGTATGACAATCTCTACTGCTGGGCTACACCATGCACCAGAGGCAGAAGCCCAGCACTCCACAACACAGGAGAGGTCTTGCAGCCGATGGAGGAGCTCTGTCCATGCTTCGCAACGACTCACGCTCTTTTTTCCACTTCTCTCAGCTTGTGCTCTCTGCTGGCCAAATCAAACCATCACCAGCACTCAAACATTCAAAAATCACGTACTTTGAAGTAGAAATTCTTGATGTGCAAAGCAAGAAACAGATCTGCATTGTGGACAAGGTGAGTGTATTATTCCAGCGTGCTGGGGATGTGCTTGGTTCACGTGGTGCCAGTTCAGGAACTCTGTTTTCACTGTGTTGTGGTCTTATTCTGTAATAGAGGTACTTTAATTCTTTCCTCTGTGTGATACTCAGGATTTCTTGTAAGTCACAATCCTGGGCTGGTTTTCTCCAGGATTTTTACAAATATTCCAACACTAGCTTGTTTTAGATCTCCTGGCTGCTCTGTGGTCTCAAGATATGTCCTTAGGCTGTCTCTTGACACTTAGATGACAGTGTTCATTTCAGAGCATGATACTTAAACGTCTGTTTCAGAATGGATACTCCGTTTTAATGCAATTGTAAAGCTTACCATCTCTGCAATGCTATAGATACATATATATATGCACATATATATATATATACACACACATATATAACATATAAAACATATTCAGCTGTGCCCTACTTAATAGATTGTGCAGGAACCTGGCATTTTAAAAAAAAGCTTTAGTTTTAAACAAAGGGTCTTATTTTAAAGAGATGTTTCGAGTTTTCGTTTGGTTTGTTTGTTTTAATTATGTGAGTAAAAATATAAACTGTGGCCAAGTTGTGTGAGTAGGATGAGAGGACTGGTTAAGAAGGAAGTTTACAAATCCATAAGCAACAGAGTAAAAAATGCTTCATAAATATTTTCGTCACAGGTTTCGTGATTCATTTTGTGATTCTCAGTGGAAGAGCTGGCCTCTTGCATGCCATGAAAATGGGAATCTTAATCTATTTAGACTATAGAATTTTTCAATAACATAGTAGAGTTTTGAGACTTACTGTTTTGCTAGACGAGAAAAAAATTCCCTTATCCTCATTGGCAACAGCTGGAGCTGGTAGATAACTTTGCTTCAAATATTAATTTAATGCTTTTGAAATATGAGAGGTGGAGCACTACCAGATCTCTAGTGTTCTTGATGATTTAAAGGGTGTTTCTGCAATTTGTGTGCTTAGTTAAAGGTGAATGGCTCATTTGTTCATTCCTAATGGGGAAAAAGTGTTTTTTGATATATTTTTAGTTTAGCCAAAGAGGAAACATGTACAAAATTGTCAAACAAATATGATGACTAATAATATCAGTTCTAATGATAGTGTTCACATTACTTAATTTATTGATTGATATTTACACAGTTGTTAGGTTATCTACATACTATACTGAATTAGGTTTTGATACAAAAATAGACAGTCTCTTCCTTATCTTGAGCTTTCCTATGGTGTCATTAAAAGAAATACATTGCAGAAACAGAATTAGGAAAAGAGCCACATTTCAGGAATCCTTCCATGATGCGTTCTGCTGGGATGACAGCAAACCTGTGCTTGAAGTCTTGTTCTGAATTTTGATGAGCCTGAACCTTTTTTACACCTTCTCCAGCCCACGGATTCTGCCCCTGGAGTGATGGAAAGAGAGACATGAGTGGTGATTGTGAAGTACTCTCTTATAGGTAAAATAGAGGTAAAATACTCTAGAGGTAAAATGCACACAGGGCAGCAGTAACAACTGTAAATGGAAAGTCTCTGCTCAGAAACAGGAATTTATGGTCAGTTTTCATGGCCAGAACACCAAGTACAAGTACAGTACGAAGCTGAGATTTACAAGACTGTCTGAAGAATTTGATTTTTGAATGCTCATTGATCTGGCTGTCTATGTCCCTTATTTTGCTGTGATAATCCCTTCCTAAGACAACCCTGAAAGTACAAAAGTTGAATTCCTTACTTCCATGAACAATTGTTGACGCTGGTGAACTTCATTTCCATTGATTATTAGAGCAAACAAGAGATGTTTTACTGGATTATGCATAATCTTCTGTTTAATTAAATACAACTGATACAGGCCCAACATGACACTTCTAAAGTCTGTTTTCTGTTTGTGAGATAATTATGATTAAATTTGTTTCCCAGGGTTGCATGTAATTACTACCTGTCGGGATTTATAACAGCAGAGAATAGGAACCATAGATTTTAAAATGTATGCATTTACATTTATTGCCTAGTTAGTAGTTCAGACTATTATGATTTAGCAAATATGTTGGTAATATTCTCAGATGAATAAATCTAAAGGGACAAACTATATTATAATGGCAGAGAGAGGAACTTTTTCTTTCTTCACCTAACAGAAACTCAGGCAGAGCGATTCAATGATTAATGTGATATGGTTAAATACCAGTGGCTGCTTCTAGAGGTTGAGTTTCTAAGACACTCTTACATATACATATAAATCTCATTCAAATTAGTAGGAGCTCTGTAAGGTCTGCAACACTGATATTTAACTAGTTCCAGTTTTTAGAAAGAAATTATTTCATGTCCTCAGTGCAGTGTCAGGGATTTAGAAGAGGTGTGTTTGGCTGTGTGATCCCAAGAAATAAATTGACATCAAGAGGTTTTGAATCCAGCACAGCTAACTGTGAATTCACTCTCTATCTGTAAAATGAAAATAACATTATTTCCTTTGACTTTCTGACCTGTCTTGTACTTTTGTGAAGGATCAGTCACTTACATTAAGTGAACTGAGTGGTTTCTATGAGGTATTGATCATCTTTAACATAAAGAAACAGAATAAACACATATTTGTCTGCTTTTCAAGCCTGTAAGACACATTCATATCATACTGCAGGCTTTTCCACAAGCAGGAAAGGCAGAAAAAATACTGAAAGGAAGCAATAAGAGAGGAAAATCCCAGACATATTGTCCCACAGTTGCCCACACAGGAGCTGGGTCTTGAAGAAGATTGCATAATCTTGCAAGACTTGAAGTAAATTCACAGGAGTCAGCAACACTGGCAGTTCATTTTGCACGTGCACAGTGTGAACATAGAATTTTTTAGATGAGTATAATTTCTTTTATTTAATGTTGTCTACCTGCTCTAGGGACATCCTCTGCT
This sequence comes from Serilophus lunatus, assembly GCA_013399895.1. Classification (NCBI taxonomy): domain Eukaryota; kingdom Metazoa; phylum Chordata; class Aves; order Passeriformes; family Eurylaimidae; genus Serilophus; species Serilophus lunatus. The sequence continues at coordinate 895,890 of VXBA01005768.1, read as the reverse complement.
GTGGATATGCCATTATGTGAGTATTTTGGTGCACATGAGCTTTTCCTGTGAGTTACTTAAAGAATGTAAAAGAGAAATAAAAGCAATGTGAGGTCTTTTTTCCCAGGTTTGTCCTTGGCACAGAAATTAATTCTGAGTTGGTACGCCATGGAGAAGAGGCTTCAGATTTTGGGGGATGGGGAGAGAAAGGCAGAATCACAAACCTGTCTCAAAATTTTTTCCAGTTATTCTACAAGTTGTCCCCAAACTAGGGGAAGTCCTCAAGTAGGGAAAATAATTTAAACTTAGCCTACAACTGTTCTTAAAAGCAATAGATAAATTCTCAGAGGAGGTGCCTTGTGACTGCACTCGTGTCTGCAGAGATATCCACACTCTGATGTGATGGCAGTAGAAGGACAAATGACAGTGAAATTTTGAGGAGATGTATGAGTGGCCTCCTGCTCTATGCACTGCCTATGACAGGGCAAGAGTGCTGGAGTCCAGGTGTCTGGGTCACTTTGAGGGACCCCTCCCTCCCTACCTCCCTCCACCCATATTTTGACAGTCAGTCAAGAGGTGATAAGTAACAGTTGACTGTCTTGTGGGTCAATGTTCAGCTTCTTCAACATGCATACAAGTACTGCATTTTTAAAAGTATTCTGTCGTTGAAACAAGAGTCATTCAGGCTTCTCGCTCAATGAGTGAAAGAAGTATATAGCAAGGAATAAATCTCTTCTCTGGACATTGCAAAACAGCAGGTGAGCCCAAATGATCACAAGTCTTTCTCCTCCCAATTTATTAATTTCTATAGATGAAATTCATATCTCTGCATGAAGAGGAGAGGGCATGTAATTAGTGGTTTCTTGTTAGAAATATTTTCAATGAAAACAAGTCCTAACATGTCTAAGGAGTTTGGCTTCTGTATTGCTTCCAAAAAAAGCCACAGAAAGCAACAGAACATGCAAAATCCATCAAGTCTTATGAATGAAAGAAAACAATTCCTTTTTGTATTTTTTAACAAATAATCCATACTTTTTGCCAGCCACAACTTATGAAAAATACATAGCTACTCAAAAACTGTTTTATACATACATTGTTCCAAAATCCTGGTATAGGTTAGTTTTAAAGTTATTGATGTGCAATGATGTGATTTATAAATGCTGTTAAGGCAACACATAACTGGTTTTTTTATAGCGTTCATTGCATAATATTTTTTCCTCAAATTAACTTGTAGTAAAATGTATTTTCCCACAAACATAGTGCCATGTAATTAACTTTGCATGAGTTGCTTTTAAGGCAGAAAAGTGTTACACAATATAGTTTTTACAAAATAAATCACTTTAGGGGAAACCAGCAGAGAAAGCTTTTTCCCTTTAAAAGCCTCAGAGCTCAGTAGTTTTGAGCCACACAATTTGCAAGTTAAGCTATAAACAGAGGTGCATACTCGGGTTTTGGCTACTATGCAGTGACCCTCCTTTTCAGAAAACTTCCCAATTTCTACTGAAGAGAGCTTGCTTCCCACGGTGCACAGGAAGAGCCTGTTTTTTTGGTGAGCTGCAAAGATAATGTAAACTTCTTTGCTACTGTTTCTAAAACCAGCTCTCCATGGACCACTCAGCGCTTCTTCCCACTGAAGTCTCTGTAAAACCCAGTTACTGATAGCTAAGTGTTTGTGATTAGGCATATACGCTGTAGGAATTTTTAACTGTATATTTGTGATTACAGACATGATGTGCAATGCCTACAATGAAAGTCATGTGAAGATTGTTATTTTTACTGAATTAAAAGACCCTTGCACAGACATAAGTCTATGCATCAACCCGGTTGCTTACACACTGTTCTTCATGTGGTTAAATATAACAGTGTCTGTATTACTACGCCTTTGCCAAAGATGAATTAAGGCTTATTCTGATTACTCTGAAAGGCCTGTCTTTGAAGAAGTTCACAAGCATTTTTTTGTTTGAAAAGAACCTAAAACGACAGTGTCTTTGTATCTGCATACTGTGGCTTAACAACGCAATGGATTTACACTGGTATGTCAGCAAAGTAGAAATGGTGTCTTTAGTACTAGAAATCTATTACTTTTGCCTTTGGGTTGCAGCTCTGTCACCGAAAATGAGCAGCCAAGAAGAACAGTCATCACCATTTCCCTTTTGCGTAGTCAGCTCTAGCAAATAAAAATAACTTCTCACATCATGACTCAGAGGTTAGACATACCACATTCATTTTAGGTGAGCAAATACAATCATTAAAATAGGCAACGAAACTGTGCAAAGGAACTCTGCGGTATCAGAGCATGGCATATAACATCAGACTCTCCTCATTAGCCTTATTCTAAGAAAGCAAAGAAGGCACTTCCCAGGAAAGAGATTAATATTTTCATTGTCTTTTTTCAGTATTTCCTCCCTAAATCTTGCACATATAATATTTCACTTCAGAAGACTCCCTTGTGGAGAATGAGCAAAACCTGCGAACGTCCACAGTAGCCTCATTTAATGCATTTTTATCATCCTTTTTCTCATTCAAGCAATCCATCATTAGAGCTGTCCTGCCCCTGATGTCAGGGACGCTAAAGGAACTAATTGACCAGTTATGTTAAAGAAGGGGTCTTCCATAGCTGCTGCAATCCCCAATACTAGCAATTCCTACAGCTGAAAGAACATAGACACAAAACTAGCTGGACATAGGCTTGTCGTTGTGGAAGTCTTCTTTTTTACTTCCTTTTGCAAGGGGGATTTCATGTTGGCTTGTGTCTTTTACTGTAGGTTTTCACAGAATCCAGCCGAATGGGGATCTGGTCCCTGCTAGAAGCACTGTAAAAAAATACATGACGTTTACAAACATGATACAAAATCTATGTGTTTCCTTGCCTGTAAAAACTGAATCTTATACCTACCTCACAGTGCTGGAGGTGATGACAGTAGTATTATCTTCCTCACTTATTAGTTACACTTGGTAAACTAGGTAAATATATTCAAATTCTGTTGTAGCAATGCATTACACCTATTTCTTCCTCTTCTACTAGAAATTCATAATTTTAATGTCAATATAGCTATACACTTTTTTAGATGAGAGAGGCAGCTATTCATATTATTTTCTGCTTGCTCTTTGCTGTCATCATCCTTGTTTCCATATGTCTTTTTAAATGGAATATCTGGAGAAATGGCCTTTGATTTTTCTAGAAGAGAAAGACTGGGTAGAGCAGAAGCTGGTAACTTTAGGGCATTTAGCATTTTTAAAGGGATAATTTAAAGAACTGCAGAAGCTGCAACAGAAGACTAATGAATCAGCTGTTACTAAGCAAAGTTTCAAAGTGCCTTTAAATGACAAGTTTTATACAACTCCTATTTTAGATAAAAAGGGTCTAAGCCCAGGGGAAGAAATAAAAAGACAAATATAATAAATATTCAAAAAAATTAAAGCTTGATTTAAAGTTAGTGAAAACAAGGGGGTTGTTTCTTAGACACCAGTTGCGCTCCAGGTCTTTGTGAATGTAAACCATTCTGGCAAACAGTAAAAGACAGCTATGCTACCCGAACAGTGAATATTGCCAAAATTGTACCTGCAGAGACAGATTCCCAGCCAGTGTGGAAATGTACTCTTTCCCAACACAGTTATGACAGCTGCACATTTGCCCTATTGCATCAAAGATAATTCACAGATTATTGCAAATTACGAAGGTACTGGAGCAATATAAGACCATAGGGAGCTGTAGATGTTTTATTAGTCTGATACTTAACAGCACAACCCATGAAGGAAAGTTAGGTGTATAATGGCAATCTCATATAGGCATTATTGTAACATTAAAATACTCTTTCATATGATTTATTAGTCCATTAGAACATGCTTCAAGTTCTTTCTGAAATCAGACCTGTGATTCTTCACAAAACACCTGAGACATGTAGTCATGGTTCTTAAAAATCTGACAGCATATATTAATGGTATCTCTATAATATATCTACCTACGTTTAAACAATTTTGGATTTTGAAAAGTCCTTAAAATGCAAGCTTTTCTTTCTTAGCAGCTATGCTTCTTGTGCCTCAAAAGAATAAATCGTGGCAGTCAGAGAAACCCTACCAGAAATACAGCCAGCAATTGGTATTGTGAAAAGTACTTGGATTTCTGACTGACCTGATGATGTCTAGGTGTTCTCATATATTACCCTCACTTCCCATTCCTTTCTGCTGCTTTTCAGCTTCCATTTTTCCTTCATGGACCACAGTGGGTTTGTTGTATTTCCATCTTTCCCTGCCTGCTATCCCCAACATAATGTTGGACCTACTGGCCAAATTTAAATGCATCTGACAGAGGAAAAGAACCCCGAAGTTTAAAACGTTATTTAGTTCCCGTTTGTCTTGTGGAAGCTGCTGGCTGTGTAGCACAGTCTTTCAGAGCAGGAAAGGCAGGCAGCTCAGCCCTCGCTGCAATCAGCAAGTGCATGACAGGGAAATAGTTCCAGTTTCTTGCCCAGTGGAAATGTCACAGTAGACAGGGAAGAGATTTGGAGCAGATAGATAAGCCTTTGAGATCCTTTATTAGGAGAAAGTAAGGCTTTATTAGCCCTGCTACTCATAGAACCACTTGTTTTGCCAATACATATTCTTCTGTTAATTTTCTTTTAAATTGGTATTTGTTTTGTTTTGTTTTGTTTTGTTTTCATGCAGTCCCCCAAGTAGATTGTGACCACCCTGTGCTAAATGTTGGCTGCGTTTCTTGGGTGCACTTCTTCATTTTAAATATTAGCAGTCTGTCTAGATACAAAAAAGTGAACACAGATCTCTACAGTTCTCTGATGGAAAAGGGAACACGAATGCAGACAGGTTCCACAGCTAAGCCATATACTTAATCTGTGCTAGAACTGTCAATCAAAATTAAAACAAAAAACTACACCTCATTCTAAGCCTCTTTCTTCCTGAGAAGTATGGTTCAAAATTATTTTTTATTATTTTAATTTTTGATATTTTATTCTATTTTACAAAATAAAATATATTATAGTAATAATGATAGAATGATTACAATATTTTATAATAAAACATTATAAGGATTATAATAAAATGATATTTATTTTCAATTTTATTATTTCTATTTTGTATTACTTTTTTGGTTCAAATTATTATTTTTTAAGTGCACATCCCAGATGTTTTATATCTTTGAAAATGACAGTGAAAAAAATGAGTCTTAAATTTTCGATGAGATAGAATTTGGGAAAGATTACATTACAAATAAATTTTGGAATATTTCAATCTGTTAGGACACAATAAACATTTCAAGTATAATTTATTTTAAAAAGGTAATAGTGCATTTATTTGCATATTATTTCCTACTGGGCTATTTACAATGACATGAGAGCCATGTGTTATATTACTTTACACTATCATGATAGATGTGTCAGAAAATAATGCAAAAGTAATGAAGGTTCCATAAAGATGAGAAATCAAAAGTAATGAAAATAACAGAACAGAGTGAATTTTCAGCATGTTCCTGAAGCAAGTTTTTTTTTTTTAATTTCCATTCAATTTTTAAAATTTGAGGTCAACACAAATTTACATATCCAGTTTTGCTAGAACAATTTCATTTCCCTGGTAGAAAAATATTGTGACAGAGGCTTCCTGATTGATTCTGCTCTTAAGGTGTTGAACTGGATACAGTAATCTTACTCAGCTCCCTTTAACAAAAGGTCAGAAGCCAGGAGGGCGTAAAAATTCTAGTCAGATTTGCTGAGAAATATGCAAACATGGTGAATTTTCTAAAATGAGGGGTGGCCTGCACACCTTCTGACTGCTAATGGATTCTGTTCTCTTTACTTCGACTCTCACCTTTAGCAGAGAGAAAAAGCCCTTCCTAATATCTGACACTTCTTCAGGAAATTTCTTGCAAAGAGAAAGGATTTTTTCTTGAAGTACCCAGCTAGAAGAACAAAAGCAATTAATCATCCTTAGAGACAAACTTGTGTAAATTGACATGGCAACACCCCACAAGCATGTGGTTATATGTATTCTTAGATAATTTGGCCCTTAATCACTGGAAGTATTAGTCAGTTAGAGTATTTCATATGCCAAAATTCATGTGACCAGATAATAATCTGGAAGATTGCTAAGTGATACAGCCCTTTATTTACACGTGTGTATTGGAAACTACTGGAGCTAAAACTGTAGTTCTGAATATTTCTGCTTTGTGGAAAGATGGGCTTGAGATCAGAGCCAGCTCTTTGGTAGACTGATCACTGCAGTCTGCTGAGTAAAATACTAAATTCTATATAAAGTCTTTGTGTAGCTGCTGACAGCATTTGTCTATATGTAGTTGCTTCTATGGCATTTCCATGGTGAGCTCATTTATTTATATCACTTTGGACATGACTGGCACACTGGTTCAGCACGCTAACAACAGAGCAGTGTGGGATGCACTGGAGAAGGTTACAGTATAGCAGTACCCAATTTTTAATGCTGTCTGAAAATTGACAATAAGAAAAAGTAGTCTGGAAGTCAAGTTCACAAAACAGGGAGATCAATTAGAATGGGAGTTTTCCTGGTTAACTTTGTATGAAAAGCTGCTGATTTCTGGTAAGATAGCATGGTCTTAAAGCAAGGACAGGATGCAAAAGCAGTAATGATGAAGTATTTGTTGAGTGCTGGATTTGGAAATTACCTGGCTTTTCCATTAGCTGGTTATGTGTTTTACAGCCAGATCCTCAGTTGCAATAAGCTGACGTCACCCTTTTGAATGAATTTAGCCTGGGTAGTGATGGGGCTGTGGTTAATGAGCAGCTGGAATGAGAGAATTTCTGAGTTTCGGCAATGATGGAAAATGACTGCCTGTTGCAAAATAGTAACTCAGCAGTGTGGTGGTCCTGACATGTCACAAAGAGAAAAAAAAAAATTCAAAGGGAAATGTTGAATGAAAGATCACTTATTTGCTGAAATTCTATTATTCAAATTCTTATTGATACTCTGCTGACTTCTAACCCCTACAAGAATTCTTTAGTGAAGAACTGTGTGATACAATTACATACAGATTGCTAGATTTGGCATAATTCCTTGACATATAAATGTTAAAGAGGGATGAAAGTGGATAACTATCTGATTAGCTTGCACTCACAAAAGGCAGTATTAAGTTCCCTTAATATCTTCTACTTAGTGATCTTTCTTGAGTCATAGCCCAAGATACTGATACGGTATTTTAAATCTTAAAAAGAAATGTGATGCTTTGTAGAACAGTGCATAAAGGAAGAAGAGAACTGGTATGGATGACCTAGAAAGTCCTTTCATTCTTGAATTCCTATAATATATATAAAAGGAGAAGTTGCCTCAAATCAAAAAGTGAAAGTATTTTTTGCTTTGAAGGTACAGGAAAAAAAGGATTTGAGGTTTTTAAGTCAACCTTTTCTGAATGGAAAGTGTAATGCTTGTAACCCACAGCTGTAAAATCTGCATTTCTTCATAGCATTTTCTTTTGAAGAAAAAGTAGTTTTGAACCTTACACATGATAGTAAACTTTCTAGAAAGTTAACTATATTTAAAATCTAGCATTAGACTACAAGTTAAGAAGTTGTAGGGAAAACTGGCTTGATCATCAGAACATAGAAGATGTGTACCAAGTAAAGGGTGTTTTTACAGTGAAGTCCTCCTTGCTTTAAATAAACTAATGGTGATCTTTCACTCTGTTTTCCCTTTGCATATTTCAAATGTGCTGAAAGAGAGGAGAGGAAAGGTTATGGAACTTTAAGAAATAATTCAAAAGAATGAAAAGAGAGTAAGACTAATAATTACAGTGAACTATTCCAGGGTGTTTTATTCAGTTAGCACAATGGGTAGTAAGAGCAGATGCTTTTCCAGTCCTTACAATTCTTTAGCTTGTATTGATATACAATGAAAGGAACAAAAGATAATTAATGATCTATGAAGAGGACAGTCTTAGTGGTAAGCTGGTGTCTCAGCATCCATCTTCACGTTGATCAATATTAGAAACTGGTTGTTTTATGAGGTCTTTAAAAAAGGACACAGAATTATCAAAATCATAAAAAAGGTATTTCATTCTTTTGTGGCTACAGCCTCATTATTCTGACTGGAAAAGGACACTGCGATTCTTCTATGTCATAGCCCATTCTGAAGAGGAAAGTATTTGTGTAATTTTTCAACTCGTGATCTGTGTAATTTGTCTCAAATAGAAGGGTCCTTCTCTGAGCCAGCTGGCTCATAAAACAAATGTGTTCCTGCCCTCCTGGCTGGATGTGTGCTCTGTGCCTTCCCTGGGCACCCACAGCCCACCACATGGAGGTGCCAGACTGCAGCTAACCGACCAAGTACATGCTCTGGGCCCAAGCTGGCAGGATTTAAACCAATTCTAGCCTAAAGCAGCTTGGATGTACTCAGGCACAGCAGTGCTCCTGCTAATGAGCTCTGCCTCTGTCATAGGTGTCTTACAGAGCACAGTCCTTCCAGCAGCAGCTACATGGTTCAAGCACCAGTGTTGGAGGTAGAGGAGATGGTGTGTGGTGTTTCTCATCACTCCCCCATGGACACAGTCAATGGTTCTTCTTCTGCAGCAGGCCATCGAAAGCACAAATCCTGGCAGGCACTTCGTAATTTTTAAACACCTAAGGCACATGAATGGATTTATAGGTAGACCTAAAACACTAGCTTAGACTAATTTTTTTAATAGGTAAAGTTAGGTGATGTGAATCCCATGGCTGCCATAGCAGGATTTGTAAGGGAGAAAGCAGTGAATGTGTCAGGATGAAAAAAGAGGGAGGTAGAGTTGCTAAGAAGGGCTGGACTAGACACTTTGAATTGATTGAGAGCAGCTCTGCCCTGAAGCCAACATACACTCAGGAGCGCAGGAGATGGAGGCCCTGGCCTCTATTTCGAGCAAGCACTGCTCCGTCAGTGTGCTAAGCTTAACAGTTTTTCAGCTTTCTTTCATTCAATCAGATGATCAGCTAGCTCTCTGGAGCATGGGTTGGCCCTGCCTTCTCTTTCCTAGAACCCATCATGGTGAAATGCTGATCTCCTGTAGGGATGCAGGTACTGCAGTAATGTGGCTCATACTGTATTTAGAAAACCAGCTGACCCTCCATCTCATTGGAGAACACCATCCACATCCTTCACCTGGCAATGCCGGCTCTGAATACCTGCACAGCTGCCCTGGGCTTGGGCAGGTGACAGATTTTGATGTGCAGTCTTGTGTGCCATATAGCTGCTGTCAGCTAACAGCCCTTGTATCCATATCTGACAGATTCTGGGCTCCAAACCTCGCAGGTGTGAGATTACAAGGTGTGAAAAAGCAATTTCAGACATTTTTAGAAGTTTTGAGAACATAACCCCACCATCTCTGGTATTCGAGCCCACAGAAGCTGTACACATTGCAAGAAAAGGCATATGTAGACTATGGGAGATGTGCTGTTCAAATGGATGGTGTATGGAATTGCTTAAGTGCAATGAATACAGGTAATTTTTTTCTTTCTATTTTGAATAATAATAATAAAAATAGTTTCTTCTATTGTTCCCTGTAGCTAGGAAGAAAAGGGACCCAACTGGCATCAGGAACTCTAAGGGCAATGTCTCTTTCCTGGTCCAGTACTGTTCAATATAGTTTGTGTCAACACAAATGTTGGGGACAGGGAAAGAGTAACCCTTGGTTTCAAGGAGCCTAGTCCTTGATTTGGGTCAAGTTGGCATTGCTGGGCAAGCACATCAGAGAGACAAGTCAGGGTTTAAGTAGAGGTTCACTTACAGGAACTTCTGCAAATAAAGGATTTTCCAATGCCCAGTAGAACCCTCTGCAACTGTGGAAAAGAAAGTGTTCTTATCTAAACCTAAAGAAAAAGCTAGAAAAAAAAAATCTGTACTTTAACATACCTTTTAGCACAAGTATCATTTTACAACTTTAGATCACTGAAATCTGTATTGAGCTCTCTGCCTGTTAATATTACCACTGGAAAGAAATTTCCTTACTTGTAAGTACTAATGGCACATATATTGTATATTTGCATGGGGTGTCAAAAGATATGAGTAGGGTTTTCTTTCTGTACTGATTTGTTGGTTTTGAGCCTGCAGTTTTATTTTTTTACATCAGTATTTCTCCAAACTTAGTCTATTCAACAAAACAATCTATGTTAAGGTGCTGACTGATCTCTACTTCTCTATTCTTTTGCATGGTTATTGCCACAATTCACTAATAAGTAAAACAGATAGACAGATAAATATCACTAAGCACATTAGGAATAAATGGGGCTATAGGCTAAAGATGGTGCCAAGATCCAAGCAAGACTCAGTAAGTCAGTTAATGTATGCATTAAGGTATGCATTCTAACTAATATAATGAAACAGGAACTGCAAACCCCATGGTTATTTTTAGGTGGGCAGAGACAGACAAGCATCTGTAGAGCAGTACTGCTGGGTTCTTGTGTAACTACCAAGGAAGCTATGCTAGGCAAGTGCTGTATTCTGGTTAGACTGAGGGAAGCTGGGGATGGGGTGAAGCAGGTGCTGAGTGGCCAGACAGAAAAAATTGTGTCAAGGCTCTTTCTCTATCTCAGCCCAGAGAAATTCCACTACTCCTCAAGATTTTGCTATGTGTCCCCACCACTTCATACTGGCATTAGTCTAAGCTGCACAGGTGCCTAAAGATTTCAGGGGAGGGGATTTTCTGCTTTCTGCTGTCTGACTGCAGCGATGAGGTCTCTTGCTAGAACCAAAGCAGATCCCCATAGTCAAGACACAGTTCGATTTACTGCTCAGCTTCTGAGGTTAAATAAACAATATACAATATTAAATCAGCATTAATAGGAAGGGGACGGTGTTGTTAAAACCAGACCCTTACCGGTTGTCACCTCAATCTCAAGCTCAACATACTACTTCCTAAAGTATCCCACTGCCTTTTCTTCTAAACACAAGGTAAATTTAAGGCTTTCACTCTAGAAAATTCTGTGTTTCTCAGATACTTTGCACAAAGTCTATTAAGGAATCAATACACATAATAAAATACAGCCTAAAAAGCCTCCAGACTGCCATCAGTGCACATCAACAACAGCATGCAGAAGGAAACTAAAGGACAGAATCTGCCATCTTTGCTACTGGCCTGTCAGGAAATCTGTTTCTTGTCTCTAGGAGGCAGGCCTCTGCATGCTTGAACCTAACTTTAAAGCTAAATCTTTCAAGTTTTCCCACTGGTTTGATCTTGGAGGCAATTACTGCATCAAGCAGGGCCAGCAGCTTTCCCTCTTGACCCTTGTGATTTTACTCTTCCATCAGCCAAGCAGAGGTGGGCCAGGTAGTGTATATAAGTCAAATGTGGGCAATCCTTAATCACAAATTAACCTGTGAGAGGAAATTTCCTGATTTGTTTCAATTTTGGCTAAAGTACTTGCAGACAGATTGAATCATCTCTTCATTAGAGGAGTGGAGAAGGGATCCCAAAGTGAAGAAGACAGCAAAATTAATCTGCATGCATTTTGCTTTCTTTTCCAGGTACCTCCAGCATCTACCCTTCTTGATGTGAAACACAAATTTCACAAAGCATGTAAGTACTATGTCTAGCAGGCTGGAGGCATGGTTAGAAGCCTTTCAGCTTGCAGAAATTGTCAAATTTATTTTTAATGAAATCTCCCACAAAAGCTGAGTGTGGCTTGACAGCTCCAGTGCTAAATAAGAACAGTATTTGAACTAAGGTTTTACTGTAGCTCTTGCAGATGTGAGAGACTGGAAGCAGAGAACTGCATAATTTATCACTGCCAGCACATGAGGGGCAGTATTTTTCTATCTTCCTTTTAACATTACACAGTGTCAATCCAAGGCCATAACTGCATTTGTTCTCACAGTGTTTTATTGGATAGACTTCAATAACATTAGACTGCTTCAAGCTGGCCATAAACAGAACATGTAGACAAAAAAACTACTGTACTTGGGAACTTTAGCTCAGAGCAATTAAATGACATCTGTGACAGCCTGGATTTCTGTAAGGCCTTTGACGTGGTCCCATACAACGTCCTTATCTCCAAACTGGAGAAGCATGAATTCAAGGATAGACTATTCGGTGGATAAGGAATTAGCTGGATGGATGCAGTCAGATAGTTGTGGTCAATGGCTCTGTGTCAGGAGGCCAGTGAGGAGTGGTGTCCCTCAAGGCTTTGTCTTGGGACTGGCGCTTTTCAGCATCTCGACCAATGACACAGACTGCAGGACTGAGGGCACTCTCAGCAAGTTTGCTGATGACACAAAAGTTGATGGGTGCAGTTGACACCACAGAAGGAAGGGATGCCATCCAGGGGGACTTGGACAAACTTGACAGTCGGGCCCATGAGAATCTCAGGAGGTTTAACAAGTCCAACAGCAAGATGCTGTGCTGGATCGGGGCAATCCCAGACATGAGTACAGTCTGGGAGAAGAAGTCATTGAGTGGAACCCTGTGGAGAAGGACTTGAGGGTTCTCTTGAATGAAAAATTGAAAATGACCTGGCAATGTGAGCTTACAGCCAAGAAGGCCAACGGCATCCTGGGCTGCATCAAAAGAGGAGTGTCTAACAGGTCGAAGGAGGTCTCTAGTCTGCCATCATGAGATCCCACCTGGAGTACAAGAAAGACATGAACCTGTTAAAGCAGAATATGATCTGAAGGCTGGAGCACCTCTGCTGTGCAGACAGGCTGTGAGTGCTAGGCTTGTTTAGCCTGGAGAATAGAGACATCATTTCAGCCTTCCAGCACTTAGAGGGGGCTTATAAAGAAGAGGGAGAGTGACTTTTCACTTGGGCAGACAGTGATAGGACATAGGGAAACAATTTTAAACTATAAGAGTAGGGATTTTGGTTAGGGATATGGAAGAAATTCTTTGCTATGAGGATAGTGAGGCACTGGAACAGAGTAGTTGTGGATGTCCCATCCCTGGAAATATTCAAGGCCAAGTTGGATGGGGCCCTGAGCAACCTGGTCTAGTCAGTGGCATCTTAAGATGCTGAGCTTTCATTATTTCGACAAAAAAGTATGTATTCAACTAAAGACTAGGTGCCTTTTGCAAACAAAAAACTGAAAAGACAACCCCTCAGGTTGTCAGTCACTAGTATCTCGAGTTCAGGGTAGGGTAAGTAGAAGAAGAGTTATGCTTCTGCTCTGTCCTTAGAATTCTATAAAACACTAAGGCTCCTGTAGTTGCACACAGGTTCAGCTGATGAAACTGTTGACCTGACTGCTTTAAAATTACTGATTTTCACTGCCAGTAAGGGCTTGTAAAATACAAAATGGCAAAAGTTCAAAAACCACACTGCTGAGTATGAAAAGACTGAGTGCACATGTTTTAATATTTCAGTAAGGGTATGTCCTCCCATCAGTTTGTGTAATGCAGTGGATTTCTGCCTAGAATCTCTTAAATCAATTGAAACCGGATTTATATTGAGGCAGTTTAAATCAGTTGAAGAACACTGCCACAGAGGTTTATGCCAATATAACTCTAATGAGGTTTTTAATGGATTTGAGCTAAAATAGTACAAGTCTGTGTATAAGCCATTTTAATGGTACCTATTTTGATACTGAGAGGTATCTTACTCCTCAGGTACCCCCAGTGATATAAGTGAAGCTAGTATCAAGAAAGACAGCATATAACAAAGCACAGTATGAACCAAACCTCTTACAGTACAGCCTATACAGCACATGGAAGGACTAGCAGGTACCTTCAGTGCTTTTTCAGTTCTTGTTTTCTTAAAGATAATTCCTCCCATTCCTGGTAGTACATGATATCAGTGTCCTGTGTCCTTTCTTCCCATTTCAGCTCGCTGCTTTCATCTGTCTTCTCCGGTTCATGACTTATGGATGTTGTTGCCTCATGAGGCTTCCCTGCTTCTTCTCTTTTCCCAATTGCAAAGATCAAACCTTCACTTTTTTGTCTTTGCATAGTTTGGGGGATGACAGCTAGTAGAATACAGTTCTTTTAGGCAAAAGCTGAGAAGGGGGTGAAGCTGATCTGTGGATGCCTTTGGTTAGCAAGCTATTTTGTACTAGATCATGCATCCATTTCTGTCATTTTGTGTGTGCCAGACTCACATGTTCCCCTATAATCCCTCATTAAAACACACTCCTACGCACACCCCCTTAACAGTCTTCCTGACTTCATACATTCTCCTTTGATCACTCATGCAATTAAGCTTTCTCCTCAGCTGGTATCTTGTCAGCTCTTCAGTGAGATGAACTCCTGTGCACCAATTTCACAGGCATCGTCTCTGTCACTGATCAGGTTTTGCTGCCTGATTCAAGAATGGAGGAAAAGGACTGAATTAGGAATTGCAGCACAGAAGGTTACTAAATATTAAAATAAAAGAAATGGGATGCAAGTGACACGTGCCATCTTACTGCTAAGTAATTTCTAAGTCAGTCAAATATTAGTTTGGGACTTCGTTTATAGAAAAGGCAGAATATGGATTTAGAAATCCAGGAACAAATACTAAAATACTCCTCAGTCCTCACTTCAGCAAAACTGTCTCTGCTAAAACAACCCCAGCAAAGCCTAGCCTTGTCCTTTCCATGACAGTGAGTTCAGAGGGGCAATTTCAGTTTTATCACTGGAGATTTGGGGATCTTAGTGGAGTAAACCCTTTAAGACAAACTGCCATTTCCATGGGAATTCAAAGGCTTTGTCCAGACAGAAGGCCACTGCTTTGAAACATCCTCTGGTTGCTGTAGCCACTGCCCCTGTGAGGGACTGGCAGCACCGACTGGGGTCAGCACAGAACAGCAGTTTTCCTGTTGCAACCCTCCAGCCATCAGCTCCACAGGGGCTTTCTGTAACAGATGTTAGAGTCAGGCTGTCACACTTAATAGCAAACATCGCACCTGCCCACCACGAAGCTGTCTAATCCTTTTAAAACATAATTACAGTTTTGACCCCAACAAAATCCTCTGGGAGGGAGTTCCACAGTCTAAGTATGTTGTGGACAAATACCTACACTTCTACAACTTGATATTTCCTGCCTGGAGTTGAGTGGCAGCTGAATGTCTAGATGTCAGTGGTCATCATGCTGTACTGTCTAAGGCATGGTCAATCAAATTGGTGCTGTGCAGTAGGTGACTTTACTGGTATTTTCCTCATTCCTTTGTCTAGCTGGCAAAGGTGGAACTAAGCGAAAAACTAAGTGTATAAGAAGGAAGTCTCTTGACCCATTTTCTCAGTTGCTTATAATGAGTTAGGTACCTGGCATTTTCTTTATCTATACAGATTATGTTTTCAGTGGAGGAAGAAATATCTTGTAGGCTAAACTTCCTGAGCTCTTGTCCTTGGCAATAACTTTTCACCTTTAATTTATTTTTATCTTTGCAAAATGTATTGGACTGCTGTGGGAGGAAATCTTACAGATAGAAAATGAAAAACTGTAATAATAATGCTAATTCAAGTATCACATAACTAAAATAAAATACCTCTAGAACAGGTAATATAGTGGAGTCAGTGATCATTAAATATTTTCAAGGTTACTGCATGAAACTTGCTGAAAAAGCTGTTAAAAGAAGAGGAAGAACAGAAAGGAGAGGGGGAAATAGGACATCAGCAAACTCATGGAAGCAAACTCCTGCACAAGGGGGACACCACAACTAAAGCTACATTTTGAAGACAGAAGAGTGAGTGTAGGGAGGCCAGAAATTGCCCTCTAGTCAGAAGGGAGGAAGCCTGGTGATGGGTGGAAGGAAAAAGGGATGTTGAAGGGAAAACTGAAAACATCATGAGTATCCTGACCTGCAGAGGGGAATGAGGTACTGGAGGAATAAGGAAAATTTCACACTGCCACCTGTCACAATAAAATACTAAGTCCTAATTGTTCAGTTCCAAAATTGCAGGCACCTCTATCTAAGCTAACAGATGTTACATAGAGACCTTAAAATAAGCAATATCAATGAAAGTAAATCACTAAGACAGAAATTGTCAGTAGATGGCACTCAAGAATAAACAGCATAATTTCTGGACAATATAAAACTTTAGAATCCTGCTATACCATCTTACAACTGCCCCTTACAATTATTTCAACAGTGATCCTAAGAGCTGGGTTCTCTGAAAAGCTGCTGAAATATTTTCTGTTGCTTTTCCCTAGAGAGAGGACAAGGAAAAAACCGTTGTAATTTCTTCTTCATGGTGGGACCAATCTGTTGTAGCCTCCTCCTTACAGGCTGCAGGGCAGTGTGTTAGGATGCAACTGACAGGTTTTACCTACTGCTCTCATCCTGCATGTTGCCCAGAAGCCATAGGAGGCGAGGCATGGATTTCATCACCCTGCAGAACTCATGGTCAGAGCATTCACCGTATGACCGGCTGCACAAAAGCAAGATCAGAGGCTCCCATGCAGGCCCTTCCAAGATGCCATTTCACCAACTGTATGAAATACTCCCAGTGACTTCCAAATCCTTGATTAAGATGTTTATTACCTAACGCAAGGAGATACCATCTCAGTGAGCAAACATAAGCAGAAGTACCATATCACACAATCCTTTTCCAGCTGCATGGGAGGTCTGTACATATTCTCCCTCCTTCCCTTTTCAAAATGACCTGTTACTGCCTCCAACTTGATTCTGCCCCCAGTTGCCTGTCAGTAGCGCTCAGCTCAGGCAGTGCTCAGCAGCTGGAGGGAGAGCAGCATTTTAAAGTCAACAGGTTCTTGCTCACCCAGAACCCTAAAGCAGATCTTCAAAACACAGGACAGTGGAAGTCAAGCTGACATGGAGAACAGCAAGAAGAATAATCTCTTATTGCTTAGACAAGACAAGCCTTGTGAGTGGAGCCTAAGGCAAATGAGGTACTAAACCAATTATTTAATGGAGGAGGTCTTCTTTTCTCTTCTCCTTTTGAAAAAGTCTGTAAGAGTTTTCATGCCCTGAATCTGCAATTTTCCTGTTTTTGACATCTGAGAGCTAGTAGTGTGATTCCAAAAGCAAGGGCATAAGGAATAACTCTGTATTTTGCCAGGCCTATGATAAAACACAAGAGAGGGATGCAGAGCTTTGCTGGAAAGGATGACTGTACCGCACCATGTAATTCCCTTCTAGAGGCTGGCTGTGATGTTAAACTGCAAGGCTCAGAGAGGTGAGAAAGAATGCTGTGGGGATTAGTCATTAAGAGCAGTACCAGGGAGAACGGTGACTGCTAAGCCAGTGCCTTGCCTACTGGCTCTGTATAATCAGGACTGTCTGATAACACAGTCTTGCTGAGAACCTGCAGTTCCTCTGATTTCTCCACACTGCCTATTACAGCTGGATTCTCAAGCTGCAGAAAGTTAATGAAATCTGTCAATTTTGATGCCTGAAGAGACTTGTGCCTGGTGAATACATCTTCCGGAGAGAAGCTGATTTATGCTATTTATGGCTCTACAAAGTTGCCTTCATAGTCATGGCCTGCCAATCAACCATGGGTCTTGCAAACCAAAGAGACCCAAATAAGTTATATCTAGGGCATAAGGCCTTCCAGGAGGATCTTTCTTCTGCCCTGTATTAGGACACCAGGCTTTGAAAAAGCCATAATTTTTGAAAGAGAGCCACAATCTGATCCCACCATGAGTCACCTTGAGCTGGATGCACTGTCTAGATAGAAAGGCAGCTACAAAGTCTATGGCCTTTATCAAATCTCAAACTCCTTCCTCTCTGATTGTGTCCTACGTATTTCACTCTAGCCCAGATCCATATATGAAGGAGATTTCAAAAGGACAGACAATATCCTGCTGTGCAGGCGTCTGACTGCAGAGTCATAGGCCTAGCATTATGTCCACAGTGCAGATTTGCAGAGCACATTGGGTTGGCAGTCATATCCAGCTATTGTTTTCAATAAATTCTGCCCTCTCTGCATTCATAACAACTCGATCAGAAATTAACAGTGAAGGCGAATCATTGGGAATGGGCAGTTACTATAAATGGGCACAAAGAAGTACAGTGATTTCATCAGGATAAATTGCTCATTCACCTGTGTTGACTTTGTAAATGGAAATTACTGGATTAGGTGGAAACTTGGTATTTATTTAATCTTAAATTCACAATTTATCTTTATTTTGTCATAGTCACACAGCAGATAGCAGTATAACACTAGTTTACAGTGAATTTCAGTATCCCTCAAATCATGCAATTCTAAGATCCTTTTACCTCTCTATGCCTGTCAACACAATTCAGTTTATTAGGAACTCCTTGAATTTTTGTTATTGTCACAATGAGGCTTGTATATACTTAAATTTTTTACTTTATGCTTCACAAGTCTAAGCACAAAGTAAGCAACAGCTCCTGCCAAAAAACTCCAACTACTTGCTACCATTTTCCTTCCCAGCTCACAATCAGAGATCTAATCCATGAGTAAATTGCTTCCTGCCTCTGTAACACGTGCCTATCAGAACAGACACCTAAATTCTTGCCTCGGAATGGTGCTTTAGCCACAAGTCCAGCCTGTCTGAAAGGCTTCATTTCTGATCTGTGCAGGAAGAAGCATCAGAAGGATGACCTCCTCTCAACTCATTTCTGACATATCTGTGCAAATCTTTCTATACAAAATACAAGAGTCTGTCTGTTGGTACAGATTTGTGTGACTTGAATTTATGGCTTAGCCATCAAAAGAATTGAAGCACTCCTGTGAAAGCTGGGAATACTTTCACTTCTTTTGTAATAGCCAGTCAGGAAATGAGAATGGCATCATTGTCCTAATGCTGTTAAAAGAAGGGAGAAACCAATGTGAGTTAGCCTCATGATTTTCAACTTCAAAGTGAATGAAAATTTACCTTAGACACCACACTCACCATACCCCACCCATACACCCCATTCTGTGTTGGAATGACAGAAAAAAAAATTCTGGCCATAGTTCAAAAGGACAGGCAATACATGGAGTCCATTGGATATGTCTTGCAGAAGGTTCTGTACACTTCACAGACACTATTTTGCACCTTGAACCGTGATCACAACCCTCCTGTGTCTCTTGTTGACACTGCTAAGGCCCAGAATTTGCATTTCGACATTTCTAGCTGAGGTGTTGGGGTAACAATAGTGAGTGCAAGCACCAGACTAGGCAACTGCAGTTCACTTCTCTTCTGAGCACTTGAATCTCATTATAAGGTGTGGAGAAAGAGATATTAAAGCAGTCTGAAAAGAATCTGATCAGATATCCACGAAGTTTTGCCTTCTGAAACATAGTTATGGTTACAAAGGATATTTTCATTATGTATTGAATTAGGAACATTTGGCTCACCCAGCTCGTTTAGAAGCAGGGCACACAGGACCTTAAGCAAGACTTCTGGAGTCAGATTTTTAAAGCATTCTGGTCTTCTAAAGATGATAATAAAAGACAAAATGCCGCCTAGGAATTTTGAAGTCCCTTGATCCGCACTGAAATGAATGTCATGTTTAAGACTTAGGTCTTTAAGACTTGATCAATGAGAGTCACACTATTGGCTAGGGTGAGTTGTGTGCTAGACACTTTCTCTCTTTTGAGCTTCATTTTCTCATCTATAAAATTAGAACAATTTACCTGCCATTCATCCACCTTGGGATCTTTTGTCTGTTTTGACTGTGATCCATAAGAAACACTTGGGACAAAGAATGACTTAAATGTATGTTTAATGACCTATTGAACTAGAGGAGCAAGGTGTCTAAAACACAAAAGCGAGGCCACGCATTAAATGCCTGTAGAAATAAGATGACCTTCAGAAAGACAACATTATTAGAGTCAACAATAGAAAAACTGAAGAGCAACTAAAAAATTTTAATGGAAATTCACATTATTTCTCTTTTTTTTGGCAGCTTCTGCATCTGATGTTATTGCATTTCATTAACAGGATTACGGATATCATTTCAGATGAGTAATATAATAAAAGAAAAGGCAGCAAATCTATTGAGATGTAGCTTGAAGCAGAACTGTCCCTCTCTGCTCTCTGGGATGTTGTTCCCAGCTGAGATTTACAGGGCTCTAACAATGCATCACAAATGACATCCTATGTAAACAATTGGAGAACAAATGTGAAATGCTATTTAAATGCCTCATTAAGAAAAGGAAATTTCATAGCTAGATTCTTTGCTTTTCTTGCCTTTTCAGTAGATTTAATTGACAGATCTAGATGAAAAACAGCAAAATTTGTTTACCAGAATTGCCTATTATTATTTACAATGTCTCATATTAGTGCCTGTAGCTCAAGTCTCTTTTTCAAGAGAAAACTATGGTAAAAGGACATGTAGAAGTAATCCAGGCTCTAGAGAACATCTAGTCTCAGCTAAAATAAGGAATTAAAGCCTACTGAACTGTTATTAGATGATACCAAAGTAGTTTTGGTTTTTAAATGGCTCCTACATCAATTAAACTCAGGTATTAATTTTTTTCTGAAGAACAGATTGATTTCTAGTGTTAACGTTCAATACAAGATTCATGTGGAAGGAACTGAAGATACTAAAGATACTAAAATCCCTAGTGGGCCTTCATTAATGTGAAAAGACTCTCATGTCCTTTAATAAGACAAGTGTGTGTTGATTAGACAGGGTCAAGATCACTTCAGGCTTTCAATGTGCTCTGCATCTACATCAGGATTTCCATACAAGTCCCTGTGCTTTTGAATACCTGAGCTGGGCAGATGGCTTTACTAAAAGGTCTAATAGTTTCTTGAGTTTTACGAGGAGATGCATGGAATGGGTCTGCATGAAATGTCCCAGGACTTCTTGTGAAAGACAGGCAACAGGCACTGGATAAAAGAAGAGGAAGTGAATCTTGCTTGTGAAGTGAGAGGAACCTACCTCCTGCTTGAAAAACTCTGGGGGAACTTGAGAAAAAAAACAGCAAGGCCCGTGGTGTCACTTCTGCTAGACAGGTTAAAGAAGAGGCAGCGGCTCCAGCTTCTAAGTTCAGACTTCCCCCCTGGTCTTCTCTGCCTCATGCCTTCCCTGCCTGTGCTTCTGCAGCCCCCAGCTTCCTCAGGGCCAAGAGATGTGACATAAAAAGTAGCTGCAGTTCTGGGGAGAGGGTCAAGTGAGCAGGATAAGAGTAAGGGAGGCTGTTCAGACCTGAATGTGAAGAATGTCACCCTGATTTATTTTGCATTTGTTTACATGTGAGCTCTATCCCATATTCGTAGCCTGTTCGTTTATTTATCTTTCTGTTTGGACACCGGGCGAAACAAACCCTAAGAACAACCAAAATAAGAAAGCTTTTGAACAAAACTTGGTATTTGCAAGTTTCAAGTTAATGAAAGTGATGCATCAAAGACAAGAACCTGAACAAATAATTCACAATAAAAAATAATGTAGCAGAGTGATGTTCTGCCTCTTTCTAAATTGTCCCCAAATTACAATGATATTGAATATATTTGCTGTTGAAAATTATTCACCATTGAAATAAATGATGTGTGAGTTATATTGGAACAATGTATGTTGCTCTGGTTTAAATATACACTAATGGAAAGATAATATTATTCTATATTCTGCCATTAGAGTGCAAGTTCAGAGTGCACAGACAGTCTAGATGAGCTGTGACTATAACATTTTCAGAGGGAAAGCGTTAGAGGTGTTCAAAGGTCATGAAGTGTTTGTCATATAGATTGGGATGAAATGTCATCCCTCCAGTATGAGAATGAATACTCACCAAACAGTGTTGCCATAATGAAGTCCCTCATGGTCTGTGTTTGTATGACTGTGGAAAAGCACTTTGCTGGTCAGCTTTAAGCATATTAGACTTCTTTTTACGTGGCTGCCTCTTGGTTGATGTGCAGACAGCCTACTTGGGCTCATTTCCTGTGGGAGAGCTTGGGATGGTGTGTCTTGTGCTCTCACAGAATCATTTAATTTGGAAAAGACCTCTGAGATCGTTGAGTCCAACCTTTGACTGATAACCACCTTGTCAACTACACTATGGCACTAAGTGCCATGTCCATTTGATTCTTGAACGCTCCAGGGATGATGATTCCACCACCTTCTTGGGCAGGCCACTCTGAAGTTTAACAACCCTTCCCAGGAAGAAATTCCTCCTGATGTCCAGTCTCGGCCTCCCCTAGCAAAGCTAGGTTATGCCAGCAAAGTCTGAGGTTATGGCTTCTTGTCCTGTTGCTGGTTGCCAAAGAGGAGAGGCCAATCCCCACTGCAACCTCCTTTCAGGCAACTGTCGAGTGTGATAAGGTCTCCCCTGAGTCTCCTCTCCAGGGTAAACAACCCTATCTACCTCAAGTGCTCCTCATAAGGGCTTACATTCTAGATCCTTTACCAGCTTTGTTGCTCTTTGCTTGAGGACCTCAGTGTTCTTCTCGTAGTGAGGGGCCCAGAACTGGACACGGGACTCAAGGTGTGGCCTCACCACTGCTAAGCACAGGGATCATTGCCCTGGTCCTGCTGGCCGCACTATTGCTGGCAGAAGCCAGGATGCCATTTGCCTTCTTCACTACCTGGACACACTGCTGGCTCGTGTTCAGCTACTGTTGACCAACACCTCCAGGTCCTTTACTGACAGAGAACTTTCCAGCCACTGTGTCTCCAGCCTGTAGTGCTGCATGGGGTTGTTGTGGCCAAAGTGTAGGACCTGGCACCTGGCTTTGTCAAACCTTACACCATTGGTCTTAGCTCACGAATCTTCCCTGTCCAGAGCCTCTATTCACTGGAAAGGTACTGTAGTCATGGGTCATGGCAGGAGAACTGCAGTATGCAGAGGGAAAATGAACTGTCCTCTGTCACAGAGCTGAGATAGGAAGAGCAGTTTCTCAAGCTTCATTGCAGTGCTTGATAGGCACAGAAAACTTTGCTCAATGTAAATAAGGTTGTGAGATGAGCGAATTAAAACAACTGAAATAAACTTCTCCCAGGAAAGACACGGGAACATGATAGCCTGTGGCTCACATGCTAATGTCTGATCTGCTATGAGGGCACGACAGATCTGTGCAGTCTTTTCCTCATTGCTCCTGGAGAAATTACAATTTAGCCCTGTTCTCAGTGGGGCTTAATTTTTAGTGTGGTGAATTTACCAATGAACTTATGAGAAGCTAATTTGTGCTTAGGAAGAAATCATGTCGGTTCAAATGTGTTCAGTTAATTCTTGCTGGCATTGGTGTGGCCACTAGATACAAAAACCACAGTGCTTTTGGGGTTAGTGAGGTAATGCATTCTGATTAGATTAGTGGCTGGAGAGAACACTATCCCCTAGATAGTCAAATATTGAAAGAAAAGTATAATTAATTAACATATTTCAATAGCTAATTGATTATGGAATGCTTTTAAAGAAACATAGCCAAAGCCTCACCTCTGCCCAGTACATCCTAGGGGGAGGACAAATGAGCTTTTAAGCCATCATTGCTCTATCAGCTGGGACAACCGTGTACCTTCTGATGATGGAACCTGAATCATCAGGGCCCCGATCCTGCTGCAACATGTGCTGGCAGTGTTCCTCATTCAGGCAGCATGCAAACAACCCAGGGTTGAAACAGTGAACTCGCCAGTTCTCTGCTCGTTGTCCCTCTTGCAGCTCTGTGCAGAGCTGCTACCTAAATGTACTTTGCAGTCATGCTGATTGTGGCAGTACCCACACTGGAGTTTTCTCAAGTATGGAAGAAATGATCTGTGTTATCAGCGTCCTGAAACACAGCATATCTGTAACACTGCAAAGCACAGCATTGTTTATTCTCTCAGAACCCAGCACAAGACGAACACGAACACAGATTTTTAAAAGAACCAACATTTTAGAACAGGCTTTTATATCTTACTGCTTGTGTTTTCTGAGACCATAAGGATGGACAGACACCTGTGTTTAGACACTCTGCTTTGCTGGCTATGAAAACCTTGTTGGAGTTGGCTGCTCCACAGCATTAACAACATTAGAGCAGTTATGGATTGAGATAGACAGCAACTGATTTCACAAGCCGCCAAATATTAAGCTGCATAAAAATGCCATATTTGAATACGGACAAGCAGATAGATAAGGAAGGATATTCTTAGTCCCTGAAACCCATATTTAGTTTGGCAAATGTGTGTGCAGTTTCCCAGGTTTTTTTCTTTAGTGTGCAGTTTCCCAGGTTTGGGTTGCCTTGTGTATGAAGTCTTCACTGATAGAGTTAATATTCAGAAAGAGAATCCTGCTGAAATTCTCACATCCCTGGGATACTTCAACCATTATCTTTGTTACCCTTTCCGAACTTGTAGAGACAGGAGAATCAAAGGCAAAGATAACTAACAGAATGCAGATCCTCAATTGGCATAAATTATCTCTCTTTTAATTGGACTTGGCATTTCAGAGCCAGAACACAACTGTCTGCGAATACGAAGCAAACTCTGTGCTGTTTTAGTACATGGATGACAGCGCTTCCTAGTCAAAAGACTCAGCAGACCCGTTGTGCAGAGTCCAGTTGTGCTGCCTGCCCTGCTCACTGCCACACCCGTGTCACAGGGGCAGCAAGGGCCGGGCGAAGGGCAGTGACGCTGCTCCATGGGGGTCACCCTGCTGCGGTGGCCACGCGTGCCCCATCTGCTGTGCCCTGTGCCCTGTGCCCGTTCAGCACCTCCTCACCTCCTTGCACTGCCGAAGGGCAGACCCCTGCGGGAAAGTTCCTTCAAGCTCCAGGTTTGTCAGAGTATCTGTTTTCCTGTTTCTCAGTATTCTGCTCTATGGTTTCTATTAATGAAATAAGAGGTGAACCTCATTCCCTTTCCCCTCCTTTGCCCACGCACATTAATTTAAATGTAAATTCACACAGAAAGATCAAAATTAATTATACTTTCTGCAGCAGGCTACATGGAAAATTGAAATGAACAGGGCTGGCTTTCCCTTTTTCTTTTTTTTTTTTTTTTTTTTGAAGTGCAAAGGAGAAACAATGTAGTAAAAATATTGAAATATGCATCTAAATGTTGCACGCTTGCTTACTTTTATTTTCTCATGCTTTTTGCTGTCTGAATTTCCACAGTTGTTTTCAGTTATAGGCTGTTTCAGAAGGAATATTGAAAGGTTAATCTGCTAGTGACATAAATTGACCTGTTAATGACAAATAGCATTTTGTTTACCACTAATAAGAATCAATCTTCATTACAAAAAACTATGCTGACTCTTAAGAAATTTATCCATTATTGCCTCATCAGAATATAGCTGAAGTCTGAGATTTTTTTATTGCTTTTCCAGTGGGAAATAAAGGGGAGAGGAGTAAGGACAGAGGAGTGTTCTGTTCGTCCATGAGTTCAGGCATTTATATAATTTTTTTTTTAATGAAAATGCAACCAGGTAAATTTGTAATTCAAGGTGCAGTGCAGAGCCTCACAGGCTAGAGTTTCATATCTGGGCACAGGCACAGCAGCTTAACTGCTGCCAGGGACCAACATGTGTGACAGGGCCATCCTGTTTGCCAGATCCTGGACAGGAAAAGTAAAATTTTGACACTTGTTTAAAGGGGAGTGAATGCAGGCATTTTATGCAATGTACTATAGAGCTATTAGGCGTGTTCTGAGATACCTTCTGGATCAGGCCCTATGGGGCTTCAGTGGAGGTGCTATGGTGACAGTTACATGTCCTATGCAGGAAAAATGAATGGTCGCAGATTTTAAGTGTTTAAGGCCTATGGGAACAATCAAATGAACAGCTAAACTAAAAGCATTTAGCCAGAGATTTAGAAAGGCTGGGGCTAAGTAATATGTCCCTAGGCCAGACCCTGTCCTTAGTACTGTTGGTCTTAGTCAATATCTTGAGGTATCTGTTCAGCCAGCTCAGTGCTTGCTCTCCCTCTACAAGCAGTATGGTTGTAGCTAGATGAATTCAGGTATTGCAAAAACCAGAAGAGAAATGGATACTTATGATCAAATAGCTCATTTTTCAAATTCCACATGCCATTAAGAAAGTGCTTTTTTGTGTCCCCATAGCAACTAGAGTTCAAGGTGCCCTTGTAAATCACATGGCTAGAGATCTTCCCCGGAAAGCTTACAAATGAAACAAATCAGAGAAAATACTCAGAGAAAAAAGCTGACAAAGAAAAGAGATTTGTTCCTGGCTATGATGCTATTAAAAACAACACCCATTTTGGTACTCTGCTGAGATTTTACTGAACAGAACACGCTGGATCTGCTCTTTGCACTAATTTCCCATAAAAACATGGATCCAATTAAAGGTTTTGCCGCCACTCTAAATATTCCGATACACCCTCTCAAAGGGGTGTATTGGGTTTCTTTCTTCTGCAAGAAATACACAGCCTAGCTGAATGATCCCAGATCCAGCAAGTGCCTTTCCACAGTCAACCCTGTGCCCTAAAGACAAGAAACGGAAGCAGAGTACAACTGGTAGCTTGATCCTTGCAAGCCCAGCTGGGCTCAGGAGCTCAGTACAGTGCCAACCAAGTACAGCTGAGGGTACCTGGGGGAGGGGGCCTGGCTAGAGATGTCTCTGCCCTAGCCCTGAAAAATAGACCCAGGTTACTCTCTTGGCATTAGCCCTGAAAAATAGACCCAGGTTACTCTTTTGGCATTTAGTGGGTCAAAGTAGCAAAACATCTTTTGGACTGCAGCCAAAGAGGGCCTTTTGAGCGTGGTCATGTGAAGAGATGCCAGTGCCCTGCTTGCCCCTGACTTGCTGCTGAAAGCTGCAGTTCTTCAAGTGGGCTGCTTGTTCAGATTGCAGTACTCAGCAGCTGTCATTATTACAGTGGAGACAAGCACAGTAAAAAATCACTTCAGATACTTTCTCTCTTGATCTTGTGGCTGAGCTTAGTTTTACTGCGGTTTCTTAGGTGTGCTTTGCTTTCTTGCCATCATGCTTGGGAATCACTCAAGTGCGGTGTTAGCACAACAAATCTCACCGCCTTTTCTTCCAAATAAAAGCAGAAAGCAACAGCTTCAAGTCATTTCACCATCCTGCTTTCCTGCTGTCAGCTCACTGAAGCAAGAGTATGAAACTTCAGCCTGGCAAAGGCTGCAGTTGTTAGCATGGTGATATCTCTATCCCTGTTTTCTCAGAAGTGTTCCTGAGAACACTCAGCCATGCCAGCTGCAGCCAAGAGAAACAACACTATGACCACTCTCTGTTTAAGGTCATAGACATGGAACAATTATATTTGTTCAGCATTTGCTTGTCAAGGAAAGACATCAGCAAGTTTTCAGGTAATCTGTCTGTCTCTTTGTATTGCACAAACCCACCGTCCCCACACACACTAATATGTGAATCTTACCAGCAATCTCTTTTCATTGCTACATAGATGTCGAAACTGCCATCTGGTTAAGGTGGTGAAATGCATTTTAGCCGTGCACAGTTCACAGGAGCAAATGCTGTTACATTTTTCAGCTCATGTGTAACATTTTGTGATCAGATAAGGGAAATTGGTGCTACAGTGATTCCTTGGAATTTCCTCTATTTCTGCAAATTTAAACAACATGCTGCTGATGATTGATTGTAGTAATTTTGTTGTTCATATTATCCTATTCTATCACAGCAGGTATTGCTTGTAATTATTAAGGCTATTTGTTATTAGAGATGCATGGGTGATGAAATACAATGAGAAGCAAACAATTTAACTGGTAATAAAATTAGCTGATCATGGAAAGTCAATCTGCTAATTATCTCCAAATTGTGTCTGTCAGTTCCGTTTTGCATTTCTGAGACTTCTCGCTCCCCCATGGAAGCTTTGCAGGTCCACATTCTAAGGAACACACTGAATTCACCAGCAAGAGGGGTATTTATCATATTACATCTTTCTTCTTACACAGGTTCATGTAACTTCATTAATACTTTGTGACAAATAGGCATTTGATTGTGTAATTTACTGCAGGTGTACTGACTTTTTTAATAGAAGATTCTTCATGAAATTTAAAAAAGATTAGGCTGATTTCTTCAATTTCACAACTATTGGGAAGTATCCAGTACTTAGACGTCTTAGTTGCTAAATTTTCAAAACATCTTGCAATATTTAAGTGGTGGAGCCCACACGAAGGTCAAAGAGTTGTGTGGATAGAGAGTACCTTTGGACATTTTTAAAAACTACATATGGAATTTTCTAACTGTTCTTGATTCCTGGCATTGACAGCTGATTAATTTACTGAGATTCTAGTATACATGCAGTGAAAAACAAAACATGTAGACAGTGGGACCAGTACAACTCAATTGTCTGTGGTTTTTTTGCATAGTGGTATTGGCAGATGGGCATGGCACTGAGGCTTTCATTTCAGTTAGTATTTTTATGGTTGTGTGACAGAACCTTGTCTCTTTTTCATATTCAGTATTAATAGTAATATTTTATGTTCAGTATTAATAGGTAATTTTGTAGTTGGGTACAAAAAAATTAAAGGTGGCAATCAGTTTTTATGTATCTTGTCAGTTTGCTTATATTTTAATTTCTGTTTTAAATATGGACAGGTAAAACAAATAACCCATCCAAAATTAAATATTTTTTCCTTGTATTAATTTTTTACAACAGATTATTAAAAGTAAATATTGAGTATTTTTTCTCATAAAATGCCATCCTGTGTTGAAAAGTTATGATACCTTAAATGTAATAGAATTAAAATATTTATTTATTTATTTATTTATTTATTAAGTGTGCGGATTTTTTTCCGTGAAGTTGGAAAATATTCCTGAGAGAGACTGTGGAATATGGTAAAATCCTAAGACTTGTCCTCAATCGCTTACACTTCCAGAGTGACGGAACCCTGTACTCAGAAGGAACACTGTCAGAATCATAACAAAATACATCATAGAATGTAGGACAGTTTTAGTTGAAATTGATAATCAAAGATTATCTCGTCCAGTCCCCCTGGAATGAGCAGAGGCACCTTCAACTAGATCAGGTTGCTCAGTGAAGAAGAATTAAGTTGATGTCATTTAAATTCAAGGAGTTTGTGAATAACCTTTCAGCTGAGGAATGAGCAAAGCTTTCAAGTTCCTATGTACACGCAGTTGGAGGGTGACCATATTAAAGACTGAGGCAAACATCCTCAAGAGAATAATAAGTCAGGAGAGTAGAAATAATCAAACAGAGAATGGAAAACCAGGAATACATTTCAATAGCTGTCCAAAGATGCTACAAAGAGAGGAACCAAAGCTGTGTTATAGAAATGCTAGAAATGTAAGAAATTTGAAGGAACCAAAATATTGGCTAAATAGTGGAGGATATAATATTGACTAAATAGACCTGTGGTTTGAAACATCATATTCATTCTTATTTTCTGGAGAATCTATGTCTGCTTTTCTGAGGAGTCAAAACCAATCTGAGATGTGAGCTGAAATGTTATTTTTACAGCTTTGTTCCAAGTGTGAAGTACATATCCAAACCTATAACCCTATATAAGGGAGCTGAACAGTTCTGCTCATCACAAAGAACATACAGAGACTGGGACCTATCAAGTACCACGTGGCTGAGCTCTGATGCACCATCCCAATTTCAGAAAGTACACAGTACTATGTGCCTGATAGATGCAACAGAAGTTACAAGATAAACTTCAGTCACCCATTGTCTTGTATTGCCATTAATCTCTGGAGGAGGCACCACTGGAAAACCTTAGTAATTAAAAATGAGAATCAAACCCTATTAAAATCCCCCCAAACAATCCTGAAAGAGAAATGCTTCATATTTAGATTAGAAGCAAGGTGTGGGAGCAAAGAGAGGCCTTCAAGTCCTGTGCACAGCTGCAGCTGTGTCTCTGTCTCCAGGGAGCGCTTGTTTACTCTGTCTGGGAGCTTGCACTCTCCATATGCGCTTCTGAACTCCTGCCGATGGCAGGTGAAGCTAATCTGTCAGACAGTACTGGGTCTAGCTATCCAAGAGAGTCATCAACCCCTTATTCTGACAGGCAGTAGCAAGAATTAATACAACTGATAGTCACTCTGCTTGGCTTCTTACTATTTAAAGAGAGCTTTTCTCCTGTAGGAATGAGATGAATTTGTGTCAGCCAGAGTCAGATTATATTGGAATGGCTTTCTGCATTGCCAAGTACTAATAGAGAACTGTTCTAGTGAGATCTCTGGAAGATCCCTGTGGAAAATAGTCACAGGAGAAAGGCAAGTAAATGGTGACAGGTGAGGCCAGGGGCCCTTTGGCTGACTGCTACCAAGTGGTGAGCAGATTGCTCAGGAATGTTTGGGGTTTCCTATCTCTAAAACGAGTCTTATCAAGCTGGGAGAGTAGACTCTTCATGGAGTCACACACTGATTTTCGCAGGGCCTCAGGCAGTTAAGACTTGGGAAAAGCCATGCTAGTCTGTTTCCAGTAAAGACCGAAAGTGGGAAACTTTTGTGTTCAGATTCAAACCAACATAGAAATGTGTTTTGACTTTGTCCTTCAATCTGTTTAGCATTTCCGCTTGACAATAGCTAGTGGCCCCCCACCAATAGTAAGAGATGGGAAGGAACAGATAATTCCAGATCAGTCCAGCCAAACACACACAACTCCCTAGGCATGATCAGGAAAACAGAGAGACACATTGCTGTGATAGCAAGGTCACTGCAGACAAGCAGTGACAAAGGCACACTTCTGTCTATCTAAATCTTTGAGTATGTTTGAACATAATGGTGTACAGAGGCTAAAGGACTGGAAATGTGGGATGATGTGCTTAAATGCACAACCTCTGTTTGCCCTTGAGAAGATTATGAGCCATGCCAAGAAGCGCATTGCCACAGGATCAGGTAAATTGACTTTTATTGAAACATACTGTAATACGAAAGGGGAAAAGATTCCAATTTAACACAAATACATTGCATTTCAGGCTCCCAAATAACTATTGATATCTGCTGTCCTGGAGCAAATCATATCTTCCTTGACAAGTCAGACAGCTGCTCCTTCTCTATCTTCCCTTTGTTATCTTTAATAGCCACGTATTGTTGTGGTACCTTCAAAAAATATTTGCAACTAACTTGATGGATATCTCACCTCCTGCTATTAGCCCTGCTTCATGGGTTCATCTAATGCCTGTTCTTGCCTACAAAAGTCAGACCAAGTGCTTTTGCAGTGTGAGTCTGCTGCGTCTCACTGCACTCTGGGTACAGCTCTCTTCCCCTCCAGCTGGCAGCTAGTGGGTGAACAAGCTCTTGTGATCTTCCTGATGTAAATTAATGTCGAAGCAACCTCCAAAGTTCATCTGGTCTAGGTTCCAGGCAAGAGCAATGCCAACTTTCAAGTCCTAAGAGGCTGCTCAAGGTCATCCCCAGCTGAGGCCTGACAATGTGCAGGGAAGTAGATCCCACAGCTTCTCAGGGCAAATGCTCCCATGTTTGATTCCCACACTCACTGTAAACTATTTTTTTCTATTTGTTAAAGGCACAAAAATATTGGTATATTAAATATAGAATCACTAAGAATTGTAAGATAGGTCTAAAGAAGACCATGGCTATATTTGACCAATTTCACCTGGACTTTGAATTGAAAAGACAATGTAAATGTAATAACACCAGTATTGTGGGTTTGATCCCTGTACGGGCCATTCACTTAAAGGTTTGACTCGATGGTCATTGTGGATACCTTCCAACTCTGTCCAAAATCGTGAAAGGATGTCCAATAATAGATAGTGGATATTGTGCATTTAGGAATGACATTTAGAGCATTTAAAAAGCTAGGATATTTCTAGGGAACATCCTTAAGTTAAGGGTATCATGGAAGTCATATGTAACCCAGTATCAGCTACGTGTGCCTCTATTTTTGTGTCTTTATTTTCCTGATTAATCCATGATTAAGATCTAGTGCAAGCGGCACATCCTATGTCAGGTTTTATATTCTTAAATTGGAAACATCAGCATCTTTGGACCAGACTGTAGTGCAAGCATAATTTTAGAAGGAGGAGCAAGACTGACACATTTAGTACTGAGTTTTGGCAAGTATAGCAACAAACAGCATTCTCTTTATACTTCCCTGTGGTGCACACACATTTCCACTTGAGAGTGACCCCTCCAACACTCAAGAGGGCAGAAGGGATTTATGCTCTCCTGTGTGTATTGTGTGCTCGTTCCAACTTTCTTGTGTTCTATTTGTACAGCTAGGGCAGAAAGAGAGGTGTTTTTTTGTTTCCGTCTCACTTTTGTAGCTATCAGCCGAAAAAAAGAAGTACTAGCAGAAATTTAGATCCTCCACCATGAAACTAACTGCCACGCTTTGTGATTGGAACAGGTCCCCAGTGGTACCCTTCCCGTGTTGGCCTGCAACTAGAACGCAGTAAGTGTTCATAAGGTTGAATACAGTCACATAATGTTTTATTATTCCTCTGGAAGGTTCATTAACTAATATCAATTATTAACTTATCAGTTTTCTCATTAATAAAGGAATCTAATGGTTTTCATAACCACTGAGTAGAAATATTTCAGAATACAGTATATGATCAAATAATGAAGACAGAGCAGTTTTAAACTCATTTGCTCACTTCCCTCACTGCATTATCTGTTTTAATGCTTGTGCACAGCCTCATCAGAAGATGCAGCTGGTTGCAGGAGGCAGGTTCTTTTTTTGTGCCAGTACACAAGTTCTTGATGAACTCAGTGGGAGATAAAGCTGTCATGGGCTGTGTGGAGTTTGGTCTATGGACTGTAGAATTGCAAAGCTGTAGAAAATGAGGGCCCAGAACCTGTTGGAATTTAGCATCCTCTCTGATATAAACAGTCAACAAACATATTGAAAGGGAGACACAATACATAAAGCAGAAAAGAGCAAAGAGCTCTTGTTGCAGCCATGGCAACACCCCTTGCCAGTGGCTGTTGGTGTTTCCCAATATTCAGCTCACTGTCTCTTTTAAGAAAAAAGAGAACCAGATATTGCCATTTTTCCTCAGTGCTTTTATGCTCTAAATCCATTACGCCTGGAAGCAGATGCTTCTGAATACTGTGAAAGGTAATGTAATACTCAGATACACCTGATCTGCCTTGGTCAAACAACTTACATAGAAGTCTTGTACTGTGGCCCTTTGCCCAAGATGCTGCATTGATCATGAGATGCCACGTATTGTAAAATAGCCTGAGAATGCAAATGCTTCAGCAAAATATATCAGTGAAGGAGATGCTGCATAACATTGACTTTGCCATTAGTCTTGCAAGAGAGAACAAAGAGTGCTCTATGGAGTTGTCTGTGTGATTGCTTGGCATGTCTCTAATGGGTTAGATTAACAGAGAAAGCATCATACGATCACTCTGCATTGCTGCCCAGTGTCATGTCAGCCTGATGCTTTTATTAAAATCAGATGAGAATAACTGTCATAGAAGTGCTCTAAGTTGCTAACCTGGAGAATAAGTACCAAGTCACCAAAATAAATCAGAATACAAGCTGGGCTGACACCTGGACCATTATCAGGGCAGCCTATATGTTACGCTGAGCCTCTCAGAGGATCCCTGTTGTTCATACGATCTCCTCTTCCATTTTTGTCATTACAGATGGGCCCTTTTTGAAAGATTCAGTTAGCATTCAAAGCCTTGCCGTTTCCTCCATCATTACACTATATTTTACAGACCTGGGTCAGCAGGTCGGTTGGACCACAGTAAGTATGTCCTTGTAGCAATCAACATGATACATCTTAATGTACAGTGTGTTTTAGCATCAATTTACTCAGTTTTCTCAGCCTGTCCTTCCCCATTTAAAATGTTGTAATTACTTTATCAGCAGTCAAAACAGAACTAAATGGATAGCGAGCCAAATTATCAAGATGGTAGCTCTGACATCCAATTAAAGATTAAAAGGTGAACATAATAATATTTCCTGAGGAAAAATAAATTGATTTTAAAAGAGTTTTAGCTTATCTAGGGTTTATATGCCTGCGCAGAACCTGTAGCCCAATATATTAATCTGCTGAAAGATTTCTCAGCTTTGAAAGTGGAAGGATATTAAAAAGAAAAAACAGACTTCTAGTAATTCCGTTACTAATGCAGGAAAATTATTGGATGGAAATGTCTTACTCTTTGTTCACTCAAAGAATATTTCTGAGAGAGAGGTCAGGGATTCCAGGCAGAAGATTCCCAGCCAGGCTCAGGAGTCACAATTTTTGAATATCTTTCTAAAACAAAAGCATCTGCCATGAGCAACAGTGTGTATTATGCTGTAGGTAGACCTGGTCTCAGTTTGACTTCAGTTATTTTCCTGTGAGCAGCTGTTGGGAGGTCAGGGTGGTAGGAGAGAGAAACACAATCCACTTAAATGGGATTGTGGAGAATTCTAAACTTAGAGGCTCCTCTGGGAAATGAAGAAGAGAAAGATTCAATTCTTTCACAGCCCAAAGACAGAAGACTGTAGAAGTGTTTGAAAGGGCAGTGGAGGAATGGGAGAAGAAACCTTTCCAGTGTTCTGCAGCAGGCATATGTGGAGGAGTCTAAAGTAGTCTCACTACTAGGTTGACCCAGCTTTTGCTGTAGTTTGCATGTATTGCACTACCCGGAGTAACACATAGCCCACATCTGTATATTGGATAATAAGATTCCCAATTTCTACAGTGAGAAACATGACTAAGACAGAACTACAGTTTCTGAAAGCCAGAAAAGCCTTGACAAGACTATTTATAGCAATGGAAAGCAGACAACCAATTGCCTGCAATTCCTTTAATGAAGCAAGCCAGTTTTTGCTAACTGGCATCATCGATGTTGCCCAAATTGTTAAATTTTTGCCTCAGGCAGCACACAGATCCCACCCTGCTCACACAGAGGGACTACAAGACCCATTGACAAGCCACTGTCTTTCCTCGGTTGTGCCTGTATGGATGAAACTTGTGAGCATCATGCCTTTGAGCAGCTCGGAGGTGATAATACTGGTTTGTCTATCCAAAAGGTCACTACAGGTTAGGAAGCATTACCACAAGACACTTGGAAAGAACACACTACTTTATAGTTATCTTTCAATAAGTACAGTCAAAGTGATTGCTACTGCCAGAGCTGCCCTTGACTTTGGGAAGAGTCAGCCTTTGGATCAGCTCTGTAAGGTCATATATCCATCTCAACTACTCAAGCTCATGTCCATTTCCCCCTCTCCAAGAAAGGAGATAGCCCCCAGCAGCACAAAGTCTGGCAGGTTTTAGTCACTTCGAAGAAGAACATGACCTCTATCTGTCCTTCCCAGTTCTAACAGGACCCAAATCCCCAGGTGCTGACAAGTAGTTTACTTCAATGGAGCTATAGCATTTCACACCATGTGACTTACCTGTTTCAATAGAGGTCTGCAAGTTACCAAATCTGAGGCTTTATCACATCCCGATTAATGGCCTACTGGGGCCAGAGGGATTAATGCTACTCCTGTTTTCCCTCCCGAATCCATCCTACCACCTCTCAACCATGGAATTCCCTTGCAAAGCAAAATTTTGAGTCTTGCAGTTTCCTGTTTGCTACAATTAAGTAATCTGCAAGAACCTTATTTATACTCTCCTTTCCTGGTGGTTTATGTAGCCTAAGACAGTAACATAACTAAAGCTTAATATCCCATTATAAATAGTGCAGTTATGACCAGGAGCTGATACTGCAGGCAGTGGCATTTTTTTAATGATTTA
This sequence comes from Serilophus lunatus, assembly GCA_013399895.1. Classification (NCBI taxonomy): domain Eukaryota; kingdom Metazoa; phylum Chordata; class Aves; order Passeriformes; family Eurylaimidae; genus Serilophus; species Serilophus lunatus. The sequence goes on along the minus strand of VXBA01005768.1, from coordinate 860,556 downwards.
ATCTGTATGCAAAAAGTTGACTCTGTGAATTTTTGAATATTCATCTTATCCCATTCTGCTCCTTATTCTAAATTGTCTCCATTCTTAGTGAGAGAAATCTTCTTTCTAGCCATGCTATTTAAACAGCCAAGAGATTTTTGTATCATAGCTAGTCTGTAACAATAGAGAAAAAGTTCATGGAAGATTGTATTCTAACAATAGCAATTAATTAATTTGTACACAGGATATGTAGTTTTACTGCCATTTTTATTGGGCTTAGAGCTCCCATTCTCTCATCCCCCTCGATTCTCTATCAGACTTATGCACAGGGTTAGGGATGTTTCTGATTTAAAGGGTTGACATTTTAATAAACAAGGCAGAGAATAAAAATATTCTTATCTTGTCAGCAAAATGATGGCGAAGGTACAAAGGGCCATATTCAGGTCTGGACACCAAAAACAGCTACAGAAGCACATGGAGACGTGCTCCAGAGGTCAATGCCTTGGCCATGGATCTGTCTAGGGGAACACTAAGCATCGAGGTTAGTCTTCTAGGGCTGTGTCACCTCATTGGAGATCATGCTTGAATATCAAGAGCCCTAAGACATCCAGTGCTGGGGATTTGCCACAATTCAATGACTTATGGTTTTTGGAAGGGGAATATAGCGCTGTCCTCCACCTCCTGGAAGCAGTACCCTTTCCAAGCATGTCATAAAATAAAGGTGATGCTGCTGTCGGTTCCCAAACAGAGTTTGTGTCTCGATAAGTCTAGGAGCATTCTTCCGAACCGAGAAACCTTTGCTTCCCTTTTAGAGCATGCACGATCTCTGATTTACAGTCTTTGTCACATTCCACCTTGGTGACTCAAGAGTTTGCTATCTCCTTTTGTGTACTTACCCCCTCTGTCAGAAGCTGATGCTTTGTAGGAAGCATGTTTCCTTGTTTTCCTCAGCCTTCTGAAAACATGTTTTCTGCTGTGAAAGGCCAGGTATACCGTGGGCTCAGGTTACACCACAGCTCTGAGATTGTTTTTTGACAAGTTTTTGGCAGTCTTAGAGGCTGGGTTGTTCTGCGGGAGGAGAGAGGACAAACTGGGGTGAGAGATTTGCAGTTCTCAGCCACTGGAATAATTATTTGTCAATCTCTTTTGAAAATGTGATCCTATCCTGGGATAATGCCTAGCCTCAACTGGCCTTTTTTTTAGGAGAAAGGAGACCCTCAAAGCTGATTTTCAGAACACAATTCAGGCACGAAACAAAACCCGATTCTTAGTTCATGGATTTTGTTAAACTCTTGCTCTACTCTGCCTTCTTTTATATCAAATATTTACTGAAATACAAAATTTCCTTCTTCACAAGACTTACCGATTCTTTCACTCTACTTGGAGGGTATAGTTGAGGCTTTCTGACTGATGTTGCAGAGATAGTGATGGGAGCTGAGTTCACAGATCTTTTCTATAACGCCCTGCAAAGATTTTACTCCTAGGGGTGTTTGAAATTGCCACCACTGGAGTGATGGGTTTTATTTTTAATCTCTGTTCAGTTTTGGGCCTGAGCATGTTTGGTAGATGCCTCTTTTTGCATATTGCAGCGTGGCATAGTGACTTTTTGAAACACGGCTGGTGTTTTACTGCTAAGAATGCATCCTGGTGCTGTAGTCAAAAGGCCTGTTCAAATTCACACCTCCGCTAAAGCTTTCCTCATTTGAGCAGTGATTGCAATTTCTGATTTATCAGCTTCTGTTATCCTGTTGCCACCTGGGCCAGCTACCAGAAGCATCCAAATAGAACTGAGAAAACAGCATAGAACTGTACAAAGAATATTTTACCTGCAAGTCCATGAATTTCGGAAGAATAATCCCGAAACACAGTACTTCAGCAAATATTTTTTGCAACTTTGATTTAAAATTAGGGGTTGCTTAAATACTTTGACTCCTGAGACCCTTAAAATACTAAGGCTGGCAGCAGAACTGCTCCATTTCAAATTTCCAATGAAAAAAAGATTCTGTTCAATTTAGAAATGTAGAGACTAATACTTATTTAAACCCAAGAGCATCTTTGAAGTCTGAAAATTCACACTTTTCACTAATTAATCTGTTCCCTCCCGGCTGGCAAGCAAATTTATCACCAAGCTAGATATTGAACAAGAAAATGAACAAGAAGCCAAGAGATCTATGTTAGCAGCTGTGTGGTTATGTATAGCAGGTACACACAGTGGGGGAGTGCAATAGTGAGATGTGCCTGTTCTCTCAAGGAGAAGGCACTGTTTGAGTCAGTGAGGTTCTCTTCTCTTACACAGTGCAAATGTGCCAAAGTTTTTCTGTTTTGTGTGTGTAAATAGGGGGGGTGCAGCAGTTTTCTCTGACTGTCTGGCATAGCTCAATGAGTTGGTCCTGTAAATGTGACACAATCCTATGAAGCCTGTGGGATTATTGTGATAGGAAGAAATTTGCATATAAATGGATTTGGAAAAGAGGCAGCCAAACTGCTGCAGACTCATTTTCTCCAGCTTCTCTATACCGAGGTCAGCTTTGTGCTCCCCATGAGGAACAACTGAAGAGCAGAGCTATAAGCTGGGGTCAGAGTGGCTGGAGAGTGGGCAGACAGAGAGAGATTTGGGAGTGCTGGTGGATGGGAGACTTGGCATGAGCCAGCAGTGTGCCCAGGCAGCCAAGAAGGCCAATGGCATCCTGGCCTGCATCAGGAATGGTGTGGCCAGCAGGACAAGGGAAGTTATCCTCTCCCAGTACTTGGCACTGGTCAGGCCTCACCTTGTGTACTGTGTTCAGTTCTGGGCTCCTCAGTATAAGAAAGATGTTGAGTTACTGGAACACGTTCAGAGAAGGGCAACGAGGATGATGAAGGGGCTGGAGCACAAGCCCTGTGAGGAGCAGCTGAGGGAGCTGGGATTGTTCAGCCTGGAGAAGAGGAGACTCTGGGTTGACCTTATTGCTGTCTGTAACTACCTGAAAGGAGGTTGTAGTCAGGTGGGAGTTGGTCTTTTCTCTCAGGAAACTGGCGACAGAACAAGAGGACACAGTCTCAGGCTCCATCAGGGGAGGTTTAGACTTGATATTAGGAAGAAATTCTTCACTGAAATAGAGACCTGCCATTGGAATGGGCTGCCCAGGGAGGTGGTGGAGTCACCGACCCTGGAGCTGTTCAAGAGTAGGCTGGATGAGGCACTTGGTGCTATAATTTAGATGATGGGCTGTTAGATTATGGGTTGGACTTGATGATCTCTAAGGTCTCTTCCAACCTTACTGATACTGTGATGCTGTGATATTTTCCCCAATCTGTGAACAGAAGAAGGGACTTCAGTGAAGTTTTATAACCTCTCAATGGAATGTAAAAGTAGAGACAATTATAATAGGAAAATAAAGAGAGGAATTTGAATGAGTGTGAGGACTGTGAGTCCCAGAAAATTACTGAGCAATGTAAAGATGTTAAAAGTAAGAAAAATCATAGGATCATAGCTTAGGAAGGAATTTGAGATCCAGGTGAGAGACAGAGCAAGCTGTGGATCTGTCTTCAGAATGTCACTGAATACAATTCTCAGCAGATATGTATCAGAGTTTGTATATTTTATGACCAATTCAAATATGGTCAGCTGAGGGAACTTGGACCCTACAAATTGAATAACACTTTCAGGGAATTGTGGGTACCTGAAAATTTTTGCAGCAGTGTCAAGTAAACGGAACATGTGACTCTGTGTAAATCTGTGGGTGGCTTAAGAACAGCTACAACCAAGTGCTAAAGAGAGAAAAATCCTCAAATGAGTTTTCATTGTTAAACTGCTTGGATCAATAGATAATTTGGTCATAGAGGATGATCTTCAGGAAAAAAAGAATTCCCTATTTCCTCAACAGCACCTTTTCCAACTACAGTTATTTGCAATGCAAAGCATCTCTATTTTAGCTAACACAGAGGTTTTACAGGCAGAGGTTTGTTTACGCTTGAAGACACAGTAAGTGTTGTTCTACCTTGGTACAGCTGGCCAAGTCTTGAGCTGATCCCAGTCGAAAGCTATGAACTTTCACACCATTGTGACCTTCCATGAGGGCAGACTACGCACACAGAATTGGTCTTATTTTTCATTTAATTAAGTCTAATATTTTTGAACCTTCAGGGTTATCAGGAAAGAACAGCTTGCATTTGCCTGATTTCTTGCCATGGTTTTATATCGTTTATGCCTTTCCTTGGGCCACATATACTTTTAGCTCTTTCTTACTGCCCAGTGGCAGCATGAAGTCAATTGATAAGGGGAGACCATGAAACTGCCCAGCTGGCTGATTTGGATTCCTCAGATGTTGCTTCTAATAATGCAAACAGTGTTGCAACAATTCCTCTTGGTCTCAGCAACAAATGCCACTAGCTCATGATGAACCATGCCAGCGTGTCAATTTTTCAGTTGCCAAAGGGAATTAGGGAGCTACTAGAAAGATTAATTTTGAGGGATGAATGTTCTAGTTACTGCTGAGCACAGTAGACTCAAAGAACCTATGCCTAAATGTTTCTAGAAATGCTCTTGAGTTTTTACCACTTTGAGTGCAAAAAGAAGGTAGAGGGAATACAGTCAGCATAAATAGGACAAGCTATTTCTTTCAGTTATGCACAACCTTATGGTTAAACCCTTCCTGCTGCTTAAGGAACAGAGAGCTACTTGATGTATGGTACCGATAAGTATAGACTCATTCCTATTTGCATTCAGAGTAACTAAGGAGGTTGATATTTTGTCAATCTATGCAAATTTGAGCAGTTTTAGTCCCCCTAGAATGTGTAAGCCTGGAAAAATTATTTTATATGGTGAATTTTGACCAATCCCATACTGGGTGCAAGGAGAGCACAAAGAGGAGAGTGAATCATAGGGTACACCAGTGTTCAGGAGAGTGAACCAGAGATTGAACTAGTGTTTGAGAGGACAAGGTGCCCCTTTTTCATTCTTTGTCTACCTTTGTCTCATGCCCTTGACAAGTCACTGAATTTCTCTGCATTTCAATTTCCAGATCTATGGCAAGAAAGTAACAGTATTTTCCTCCTTGCAAAGTGCTTTGAGGCTTTCAGATGAAAAGCACTCTGAAGAGCTAGATGAGGTTATTTATAATAACTAGGTGTTAAAAAGCACTATTTCATTCATGTATCTACATAGTAGATGATAAATGTACATTTTAAAATGATGCACATTACGTGGCAGATTTCAAAATGCTGCCAAAGCCTTGTATAAATTTGGCAGCATATCTGAACTCACATTGTTGTTTGGTTACAAACAGAACTTGAGTGCTTCACTGGATACTCATAGGTACATACATACACAATATGCATGCATATATGTACAGCAGAATAACATTTGTTAATTTGCCGTGATTTTCCATTTTGAGTAAGAAACATGAAACAGCCTGTGGTCTCAGGGAAGAATTTTGACCATAATATGAAGTAGTCTGATGCAAAGGTTTCAAACAGCTTAGTCTTAGGAGAAGAGACAGAAGGAAGTGGGATTTCATCTCCCTTTTTCCATAGAGTGAGCACAGGCCTGACTCAGGGACAAACAAGGTCCATCACTGTTCACTCTCCAGTTCCTGAAGCTGTCCTGAGTCAGCTGCAATTTTCCTATAAAATCCTACAGCAAATCCATCCCGATCTCTGGTATTTACACTAAATATTGAGCTGCAGCCTGAAATACTCATACACTGAGTCACTGCGAAATCTGCACAGACAAGGGAAAATTCAGGCATCCCTGCATGCACTATTTAAGTTTTGTAGAATGGATTACATGAGAACAGGAATAAAAGCTCATTGAATATTCAAGTAACCCTTAAGAGTTATTTTGCCTGATGCAAAATTACTGCTTCCATGGATTTTTACAAACAGGAAAATATGAAACTTTTACAAAGGTGAAGATTTAGAGACGGTGCTAAAATTATACCGTTATAATCCCCTGGTAACTGTATAGCCTTTAATGAGGTAACAAAGTATATCAAGTAGAAATTAGTCTAGAAATTAATAATGTTTCTTAATGACAATTAGCTCAAGAATACTTGGGGCTGGGATTATAAAAGGAGTCTAAGGTAGTTAGATGCTAGGTTTAATGTGATCTGGGGACTTGGGGGATTCAACTGCCTGATTTCTTGGGTTTCTCTAAAATTCTAGCTATGCTCTATACACTTACACATAGTAATGGTCTGTTTGTCTGATATCAGTAGACCATCCTCTTTGTGCTGTACATACCATCTCAGTCTGACCTTGGCTCAGATCAGCAGCTAGTGCCTTTGTTTCATATTTATCAGAGGAACTAAGCCCTGTCCATTAGATAATTTATATACTGCAGCTGCTTTTCTGTCAGAGTTACCGAGGGCACGCTCGAGCTGTTTTGTATCTTGCTGTGCTGAGAGCTACAGATAGTGGCCCGAAGTCATTGCCTTGGATGCAAGTATTATCCTCATCCCACGCTCTCTGCTTCCCCTGCTTGAACCCAGACAACCTGTGGACAGCGGAAGAGAAAACATCACAACCAGCACTGGTGAACTGGGAAACTGCCCCTACATGGCATGGAAAGAGCAGCAGGAAGGGATCATTATGGAAGAGGCTGTATGGTCTTTTCACTGTTACTTGTCATAAATAAGATAATGTGACACTATGCCAAAAAGCAACAAGATATGGTGTGTTATGTGATAGTAGGCATGTCATAAACATTACAGAGAGGAATTAGCTGATGCAGTCATGTGAAGATATGTGGATTATTATTTATGAAGATTATGTTGAAATTTTTGCAGATTACCTCCACTCCACTGCATCTGTTTACAACTTCCTTTTGTCCTTTTCTTCCTTTTCCCAACCAATACTCATGGTACTAATAAGTCACATCAAAATCCTTTCCATTCTGTTTAGCAGACCTGTTGGGTTAATGTCAGCTACTCCTACTAGCCAGAAAATCCACCTCACCTTCCCTCAAATGACTTTAAAGAACTCTTTTCACCTCCATTGCATTCATACCTCCCTAAATATACCCTCTGCCTCATAAGTTCTGGGATTTTAGTTCCTTACCCGGTTGTTACTCAGTTCAGCAAGGTGTTACTGGCATGATGGGCGGCATAGAGATAAAAGAAGCAGGTACAGTTTGGCTCATGCAAGAAGAGATGTCTTGCTGGTTTGCAGATTAGTTATCTTGTATTGTTTTACCGTTTGTCCCATCATCTCTTGACTAATGAAAAATCCTACCTTTACTCTCTTTTGACAAGTTTCAGATTTCAAGGTGGTTTTTTTTTTATGTAGGAGATATTTCCAGTTTATATGTTACTGAAGTAGATTTCCCAGGACCTGTGATGGTTGAGTTTAGCACCCTGTATGGAGCTCATGCCTGGCAGAGTTTTGATTCAAAAATACTTTGACTCTAGAACACTTTCACTATGATGCTGAGAATAAGAGGCAAATAGAATATATAATAACAGACAGTGGAGAGGAGAGAAAGAAGGTAAGAAAAGTGGACACTGCAAGGTATGAAATAGCGCACAAACGTGGAAAAAGCACTTTTTCTTCAAGGAGTTACTGATGAGCTCAACAGTTAAATATGCTCATAGTTACAGACACAATGTTCCTCCAGGAAAAGATCTTTGAGTTTACTATGGACCACTATATTTGGTTGCACTAAATACATCAAAATAATCTAGGCAGGACCACAAGATAACAAAGAAAAAATATTTTTCTTCTAAACACTGGAATGTTAAAATTTTTTTACATTTCTACAGAATAAAACTGCTCTGTGTTTTAAATTATTGCTTTTTTAAATGAAATAGTACTTCTTTTGTTCAGAAATAAGTTACAATGTTATTATTTTCATGGGTTTTTTAAAATTGTGATTATAATTTTTGCAGGATATGCCAGCAGTGCTAAGTAATTTTGAGTACCTATAAAAATGATAGGTTGAACTGAGCCTTGACACAACTAGTAACTCCCTTAGCCCAGCAATCAGTCAGCTATAGAATATGTATGAAGATACTAGGTAGGCTCAATAGCATATACTAATTGAGAATCAATAGTAAAATAATGGTTCTTGCCTTTAATTGCCAATAGATTGAAATTACTAGAGTGTTGTGTTAAGACTACTTTCCCTTTCACCTCCTTGAACTCATGGGAATTTTTAGCTGTTTCTCTGCCTACCTTTCTGGAACTCATTTTTTATTTCTGATGAGCTTAAAATCCATGGGCCAGAGAACAAGAACAATGATTGTAGTATGGGAGATGAAACAGAAGGAAACTGCCTGAAACTCACACAAAATAAAATGAAACCCGACAAAAACCACTACACCAAATTGAACCTCATCCTCTAAAACAGAATGTAACTATCTTAACTACATTCCAGCAGCATGGTGCAAAGGCAAATATAGGCCTGCCTGCCAGAGAGTACCTACTTTGATTGCAAATCTCACAGCTGACCCTGGACCACCTGCCTCCACATGGGTGATTAAAACTTTGTGTTGGATGTGACTGACACACGGACAAGACTAAACCCTGTCCCCAGCCTGTGAAGCACCCTGAGCATGCTGGTGCTGCTCACCTCCAGAAACTCCAGCTCAAGAGCTTCTGTCAGTGCTCTCAGCTGCTTCTCTGAATTGCTTTCATGGGAGGCTATGCATCTCCCCCTCCTATATCAAACCTTGTCACAGGGATTCAGTTATCATGTGACTGGTAACTTTGACTGTAAAATAGAGACTGGATTTTTTACTTAATTTTGAAACCTTCCTTCTCCTTTCAGCGTATGAAATCAGTCAGTGGGGAGAAAGGGAACACTTGGTGCAGTGACAAATAAGCACAACTTGGTGCTAAGTCCTGCCAAACTCTTCCTGGCAGCTTTTTAATATCCTTGTGCCAAACAGATGATAGAAGCTGGCAGTTACGGATGTATTTTTGTGGGGCAACTCATGGCTGAGAGAAAAAGCAACATTGAAGAAAGCAGCTCATTCTCAGCTTTTACACCAACCTGCCCAGACCATATTATCTGCACCTCTGTCCTCTATACCACCATTGTCTATATTTAGTGAATCATGTTTTGATAGTGGAGGCTGTCTCTTACAGTGTTTGTAGAATGTGTAACACAGTGGGTGGGTTGACAGTTGGGAACAGACCCATACAACTGCTGTTAGGACAAAACTCTAATATGCTCTTGGCTATGGGGTATTCCGCAACAAAATGCCCTTAGACTCTCCTAGACTATATGTTTTTACACATACACCCTCTCTTAGGATCGTGCGGAGCCTAACTGGAGCACAGAATTCATGATGTCATGTGGAACAAAAGAGACATTTCCTTTATAGAGAACACTTAAGTCTGTTACTTTTGGAGACAGTCTTCTATGAAAGGCTAAAATTTCAAAAAGTTTCCCACTATAGTAGAAGAAAAGAAATAGCACTGTAGGTCCCAAATGAAGGGAACCTAATTGCAGGATATTTCTGCAGGAAAACCTTTCTCTTTCAATGCTCTTCTGAAAAGCAATTAGAAGAAGACCGTGCTGGGGGGCTAAATACTAATTTTTAGAAAAGTAGTCTACAGTCTTCTTCCTAATGCCACGAGTATTTATTCATTATCATTCCATAGCATTGGGAACTACCCACCTTGAAGACAAAAGGCCCATTAATTATAGATCTTTATCCCTGAAGCAATACTATGCATTCAAGTTACAATTTGCTATTTCTTGTAAACACATAGAACTACATAATTTCCATTTCCACAGAAATTTCACAGAATATTCTGAGTTGGAAGGGACCCAAAACAATTATCAAATCCAACTCTTAAATGAATGGCCCATACAGGGATCAAAACCATAACCCTGCAGTTATCACCGCCATGCTCTAACTAACTGAGCTAATGGGGACAGAAGATCAAATCCAGCCCTCGTATTACTCTGACCTTGTTTTACTTCCTCCAGCTGTTTGTGGCTTAAGACTGTTCCCCAACAAAAGGTAATACAGTCTGTACCAAACCAAATCGAAAACTTAAAACTGAGAGAGGCTCATGGCAGCTCTATGACTCTGCCTTCTCTCCCTGTCCTTCCTCTCAGTTCTCTGTGGCTTGTAGGGGTGACAGTAGGGAGATGAAACGATTTCTTCCTACTTCGCAGGGTAACTTACTTGTCCAGTCTGCCCACCACAGGTTACTTCTGCTGGTGCCTGCACAAGGATGAGTATCACTCAGTCTGAACAAAGGTTCAAAGCACCATGCACTAGGCAGGTTGGTCCTGCTCTTCCACCTATCACCAAATTTCAATCAATGATCCAGATTACTCTGCTAGCAACCAGGATTCAAGGCTATATTTGTTTCTGTCATGCTTGGCTGGCTTTTAACTGACGTATCACTTAATTACAAAAAAATACTGGCAGAAAGCAAGCTGCCTTCAGCTTTTGGGCCTCAATTTTCAGTGTTATTTTGATTCCAAATAGGGTTTTAATGGCACAGCCAAAAGCATAAAGAGAGATGACTATGATTTTGACCACCTTCCATGAAGCATTCCTGACTAGGTTAATGTTCTGTGCAGAAACTGCTCTCTCATATCCTAGATTGATTTTGATCGTTTGCTAAAGAAGACAGCAGAAAACAACTCAATGTGTCATTTAAGTCCTTAAAATGAAGGCAAAATATCATTTGAATGATAAATAGGGGTTGTGGATGGGAATATTCTTTTTTCATACCCTTACTGGTACAATTTTCTACTCTGATACCGTTATTTTATTTTTCATTTCTAGTTTTTTCTAACAGAATACACCGGCCCTCTTCTAATATATCTGCTCTTTTACATTCGACTCTCAACTATTTATGATCAAGCGGAAAGTAGGAAGAACTTCCGCCACCCAGTGGTTCAGTAAGTGATGCTTGTGTGAACAATTTTCCTGGAGTATGAGGAGCCAGAGGCATGCAGACTGCACTTCCAGAGCTGAGGAGATTTTAGGGAATATGAGGATTCATGCCTGCTTTCAGATTGAGTTTTTACCAACACTAGGTGGGAATTTTAGCAGCACTCATAAGTCTGGCCAAAAATGGGATCCCAGTTGCAATGGTCACAGCACCTGCTCACCGTGGGAGATGCAGTATTTTCCCCAAATAATTTGCACTCTAGACACAAAGCCTGAACAGAAGGTGAAATAATAAACACAGTGGGTAGTAACCCGAAGTCACCCTTGACAGAGAAGAGGGCAAGATTTCAGGTGTCCCACTCTCACTCTCTTCATAGCACATTCCTGCTCATAAGATGAGTAGCGTCGGCATCCAGTACAGAAGACAACTACCCCCACATCAGCCTGCACCCAGGCACAAGAAGGAGGAAATTCGACAGGTGTGCATCTCATGGGTCAGGTCAAGAAACTCAAAAGAGGCATCTCCACAGGATGGTGGTATAATGCACCAGGCAGGCTGGGAACTTTCACACTTAAGGAGCTTTCCTTTAGTGTGATTGTCCCCATTCTGGGTGATTAGTGCCTGGCAGAGAGGCAAAACATGATCAGGGAGAGCCTGTCATCTGTGTAAGTTGGACCACTTCCAGGAGGGCACACAGGGAACCAGGAGGCTCAAGGGACTGTATAGCATTCCCACAGCACTTTTTCTGCACTATGATTGCAGAATCAAGGAAACTGGTATAGAGCAGAGAAACACAGTGAATAATAGAACCATTTACAGATGGAGGAACAGACACTTGGAGAGATATTAATGGAGTTAGTGAAGCTGGGAATAAGAACACAGAATAATTGAATTCAAATTCAGAAATGCAAGATGCTTGTCTTTCTTCTCTTGCTCATACATTTAAAAGGAGAGAGTTTCTGGGAGCACAGAAGAACCAACAACACCTTTACCTTCTTTTATATGGGTAAGGTGTATGTAGAATCCTTCCAGTGACCACTCCTTAACGGGTTCATCTGAGGTCCTCATCCTAAGCCAAATTAATTTTAAAATTCCCAGTAAAGCTGGAAGTTTGCTCCAGGCTTTGTATAAGTCATTAATTGTTTTAAAATTCCTTAGCTCAACTCTCTCTGGTTTAATTACTTTGAAATTGTTTAATCTTTCACTCTGGCTACCATACAAGATGCATAACAAAAGTATTTGAGATTTCACATGCTGAAAACCGCTTTTCATTTATGTCTTATAATTGGTTTGTGAAAGATGGACTCTGGTGGTACGGTAAATGTAACCAAGATAAAATGCCATCAGGTATCACTCTTGACATTTGCTTCTGAAACTCAATCACTATGAGCTGCAACTCATTCTTGGAAGCAAATCAGCAATGCCTGTTATTGTTTCATAATCATCCTCAAAAGAGAATCAGTATAATAATTTCTACCACAATTACCTCATTTCTTTATAACAGGCAACAAAAAAGCCATCAGACTGTATTAACTTTGCAAAAAAGTCGCATTTTGTGTCCACAAGGAAATGAAATACAAACTACCTCCATGCAGCTACTTGAGTTGGCAAAGGACAAGGAAACCATTCAGAAGGTATTAAAAATGTTTTTAAATGTCAGACATATCCTACAGGAGCATTAAGGTGGCCTTAAAACCTGGGAGACATCTTTGGGAAAAGCATCTTAGAAGCCTGGTTGTATACACAGCTGTCCTGTCTAAATGCCTTGTCAGGGTTATGTATCACATTCAGAGCTTCAGGAGCTCTTTTTAATTCAGGGCTAGTAAAAATAAGTTGCATCTCTGTAAAATGCAAGCAACTTTGTATAACACTGAAAATGATGCCATTAATCTTTGGTTCCAGATGCTTCAATTAAGACAACATCTTATATCCCACTATTTCAATGTGACTGCAGTTTTGGAATATTAGTTCCTATTCCTTTCATGACATTAACTGTGAAATAATAAAAAGCAATCTTTCACTTACCTTAATTTCCTTTCTTTTTTTTCCTTCCAGCTTGGCCTGCTTCTGTCATTGTTTGCATTACATCAGACATCTTCTGGAGACATTATTTGTTCACAAGTTTTCGGAAGGGCACACTCCTCTGAAAAATATGATAAAGGTGCCAATATGTTTATCATTTTGTATAAGAGAGAATATACTCATATCAGAGCAGTCCTTGGAAAAAGATAGGAAAATAAAAATTAATTTATTTTGTAGCTTCAAGAACTATGTTTAGCGTTAATACAGCTACAGGAAGAATTTCAGGGTCATGTCCCCAAGGACATGAATGAAAATCAATGTCCATTTTTTTTCTCCTGCGTGTCAGTGTCCATTCTGACTCATCCACCCAAGGGGCTGATTGTCATGTCCAGGATATTTTTCAGACTGAATGCTGTTTTATTATGAGAGTTGCTGCTGCAACATCTAGCAATGTTGACAGAAATCACACACCTCTTCCTCAGTGCAATATAAATGCAGAGAAAGAGACAAGCCTTGCATTAGGAAATGAAAATCAGATTACAAGTAGAAAAAAAAATAAAAATCCTTCTATAGATGGAGGCCTCAGGCAGGATGATAGTGAGGTGGCCTAGACTTCTGCCTCCCAAAGCCTCTTGAATTTACACTTTGTGTCATTACTCATGGGCTTTTGTTTCTTTCATTTCACGCACTCTATCTCAGTCATTTTTAATCACCCCTCCTCTTAAACGCTTTAGAATAAATTTAGGATTTCAGTGAAGGAGATAAACATATAACCATATAACATTTGATAGGGACCTCGACTCAATTCCTGTCAGAAAAGAGCTAATGACATGTACAGATAGAGATGTATAAACTAAATGGCTTTGGAACAAGAGCGCTGTTTCCAAAGTGATTCATGCACGTGGGAGTTAAAGACCCACGGTTACTGTTATCCCCTTGTGTACCACAGTGAATTGCATGAAAAGATTAAGAAGAGAAGGCTGTCTTGCAGGCCCACTTAGGCATGGAACTGCAGCCAGTCCCAGAGCGCTGCTCTCCTTGAACAGGTATTGAGCATGGGACCCTTAACTTAGACACATAGGAAAGTTTTACCCAGTCTTCAGGGTGGTTTTTTTTGTTTGACTGGTGGACTTTGTTTTTCTCTTGTACAAAGAATGAGAGCAATGGCCCCCACACAGGTAAAGAACAAGACCACATTATCTCTGCTTGGGCTTTACCAAGCCCATGGCTTCAGTCACCAAGCAAAGGCAGTTGGGATGCTGCTTTTTAACAAGATCATAAAATGGGGTAGAATCTAGGGGAGTACATGCAGTGTGTATGTCAAATATGTTATAGAAGTAAGTTCCTTTTGTTTTGACAGGGTTAAAACAGGCCTATTCACTTTTACTTTTTATTGCTTCGTCTAGTTATATCGTTCTGTTTGTCTAGTTCTATCTTGCTTGGAAATGCTGAATTTAAGGTACAGTAACAGCTCAGCTGTGTTAACCAGACCTAGACTCAGACAACTCAGAGAAATGTGTTTTTCAGCTGTAGATCAAAGAAGGAGAAAACAAATGCCAATTCCTACAACAGGCACTAAACATATTCAACATAATAAAAAAATTTACATTATGTCCTTTAAAAAAAACCAAACCGGCTTCATAGTGTCTTAAAAAACATATATATTCTGAGACTCACAAAGACACTGCAAAGTCTTTCAACTGTCATCTGGGTTTTGTACCTATCTGCATTTATACATTTAAAGTTACAGTTTGTACTTGCTTCTTGCCCTTCCCGAAAGATTATCTTTTGTCTGTTCCAGGGCTGTGCCTTTTACTGGGGATTCACATCCTGGATCGCATACTACATCAACCATCCACGGTATACACCACCATGTATGTATGAGTAGAACAAAAACTGACCTTGGTTTAAAAATTTTTTGGCATGTAACCTGAAATCCTCCAAAATCAATAGATGGCCGTACATGAGATTGTATGACTAACCTAGCAGAAATTAGCCTTTATGCCTTGTCAGAAGGAAAATTTTTGTATTGGAGGCACCTCTGCTTGTGCCACCAGATGTACATGTCTGTTCGTCAGTGGTTGATTGCTGTCCAGTTTAATGAACTGGAAAATTGGCCAAGGGGAGAAAACACAAAAATAAGTATGTTTTTCTCATCTTCACAACATTTGCATTAAGAATGCAGGAGAGAACTAGAGCTGGCTGCATTTTCTTGGAGGAGATATTTACTTGCTAAAACCACACACTTTTAATGAAAATTAAGATTTATTTTATTTATTTTATTTTGGTGAGAAACCATTAAAAATCCACCACACTGCTGATGAAAAAGTTCCTTTTTTTAAACTTTCAGACTTCGTTCATCATTTTGTTCTCTCTGATCGTATTTTGTTGTTGAACTGCTGTTTCTTCAGGATTTTTTTTCATGTTTACTCTTTGAACTTTTGCTTCTTTTGAACATAATTGGCACATGTATTTTCTATTACTTTACCTTCCTTGCTACACCTAAGTCTTTCCTTTCCTCTGCATCTTCAATTTATCTATGAGCTTTGGGAACAAAGCATTTGCTTTGCCATTTTTATTTACTTGCAGTTAAATTGATAAGCTTTTCAATAAATTTTTTCTCCTACATGACAGTTGCTTTTCTTTCAAAAGAACACGAAAGTTCTGTTTCAAAATTATGTGATACATTGAAAGATATTTGAATTTGGTGTGGCTTTAGCACACCAATGTAGAAACCTCCCTAGGGACAGTTTTTAGCAGGCTGGGCCTTTAAATCTGTAGGTGCAGCTTCTTTCTAGAGGAAACTATTTCTTCAAGACACAAAACAGAAGCATTCAGAAGAAGTATTTCTAATTGCTTGCCACTGTCTTAAAATGACAGTTATAGGTACATGGGTCTAATGATGGAGATCACCAGCCCTTTAACGTAGTTAATGGGATTATTAAAACATTGATGCTTTATTTTGGATGAGGGAGCAGGTAACCCTCACAGCCCTTTCCAGAGATAAGTGGTTTGGGGACAGGTAAGGAAGGGCAAGATAGTTGCAGGACGCTATAAAGGATGGTAAATTAAGCCAGACTGACAAAGGGCCCATGAAGAACATCTGCTTAGCACCTACATACCCACAAGCTGACATGTGCTGGTGATTCTGAGGAGTAGTTTTAGCACATGCCCTTGGTATCACAAAGGAGTCATATACCAGCCAGAAAAAAAGGATTCTCGAAAGTAAAGGCTCGATAACCCTTGGCCAGGGAAGCGGGGTACGTACTATGGTTTGTGTCCCTCAGCTATGATCAATGTTTATTTGAGAACTGTAAACCTTTGGAGATGAACATGGTAGAGCTCTATACTGGTCTGGGGACAACAGCAAGAAGGAGAGGGCAGGCAAATGGCAGGTAAAAATAAGAGAGGCTAAATATATTTCTTGCATGGTGAGAAATACCATGCAGATAGTGGCTATGTAGTAAAGCCTTACTATTGCCTCACTACTGAAAAAGAAAAGTAATGGATGGTTTATATATTTGGTTCTCTGCTCATGGAAATAGAAGGGTCCCTGGATAAGGCTGTGATTCTCGGCCTGCTTCTGCCACTGACCTTTACTTCATCCCTTTCCTTGCCTTTCCAAGGAATTTATCACCAGCTGCTTTGACAAAACAATTGGCTATATGAAGCAGGCAAATACTAAAAGAAGTTAGGTGAAAACTGCCTTAAGATCAGGGGTGAAGAGACTGGCATTTGTGGACTGTTGTTATTATTTGTACTGTTTTCATATTGTGTGTGGTAATATCCAATCTTTCTGCAGAACCTGTCAGGAAAGAGATATTTCTGCTCCTCAGCACTAGATTCATTTCACCCATAGCAAACCACGAGCATACCGTAAAATGCAATTTATAATTTCATTCTTTTTTCTAGCATTTGGCCACAGACAAGTTTCTTATGCTGCCCTTGCCTTTCTGGTACGTACAAAAATGAAGTTTTATGGATGTTTGTGGAATAGGAGTAATTTACAATTTAATAATATGCAGTAATGCTGTGATGCATTTGTGTATATACATATGTATCTATATAACCACACCAACAGCACTGTGTCCTTTGACTGGATTTAGTGCTAATCTGTTAAGGTTTCTTGGTCAGGAAACCTCCTCCTATTATTTATGTATACAGAGTTTAATGTGAAGTACTGTATCTAAGTGCCATGAGAACATCACCAGCATTATTACTACTGATAACTGTATTAAAACACTAATATTTAGGCAGATTGAAAGATGTGATTTTTAAAACTTTGAAGAACTACAACCTAGGCAGACTTTGGAATAGTTCAGTGTACTCTGAATAACTTGCTTTCAACAGCTATTAAAAACAATAAAACCAATCCTTGCCAAAGTGGATTAAGCCAAGGGAAAGTGCAACTGACGAAGGATGGCTGTGACTGATGTTCGAACGAACGTAATCGCACAGTGAGACAGAGGATCAACAAATTCTCACATGGAAATGTATATTCTATCTGTCCTTTGTGGGCATTGAATTTGGAACTGCTGGGTCAGTATCCAAAATGGTCAGCCTCTTTGAGAATCAGATATAGAGCAGTTTCCAGAAATATAACAGGAAGACAGAACAGTAACATGTCTAGTGTCAGGCAAACACTACCCAAAAAACATTCAAAATCCCCTTAGAAGTATTTAAATACTTTTGTAAATTGGGACCCTTAAAGATCACAATTTTGGCAGTGCTTGTCTTCGGTGCTGGCCATGCAGTTCTTAGCTTTTCTTGTCCTAATAAGGTATAGCAAAAACAAGCAAAATACTCATATGAAGAAGTTCACACAATTCATGGGGCTCTAGAGCTGAAAGCAGTAAATCAGTACTGTAGAGACAGGAGGTTGTGGCAAGTGGTAGGCAGTAGTCCATCCAGAACCTTGCTGTCTGTGCCCTTTATAGATTCAGGAGTTATTTGAAATAAAGCAAACTGCTTGCCTGAATATTCAGTGCTACCAGTAAAATTCGTTCCTCTTTAAAGCCTCTGCATAGAAAAAGCCTCCTTTTCTACTGACATATCCTTCCTTGCCTCAACGTAACATGCCCTGCTATAGCTTTTAAAGAAGTTGCTTCCATTAAGAAAAGGGATGAGTCTTGCTGGTGGTGTTTGCTGTAAAATATGGCATTCTGTCTCAGATCTGCAGAAGCATCTGGTCTGTGGTCTGAATTTTTACAGCTCTTGTGAGAACTCCCTTCTTATGAAAACTCAAAACCTTTTGTTTTCAGATCTTGTACTGGCAGATTCCCACAATGAATGTAAAACACTAACATACAAAATAAAGTAAATGGAAGCTGTTTTCACAGGTTTCTAAAACATATGTATAAAATATTTGGAAGATTTCTTTTTCTTATCCTCTTTTAAGGCTTGACTTTATTACATATCCTAGTACGTATCCTGATTTAAGTGCATACATCTGCAGCTGCTGTAAATAACAGTACTGAGTAATTTGAATAGTGTCTGCAGGCCTTTCTGAAAGAGCCTCGTATTTAGAGATATTACTCTAAGCTTTGCAGGGATGTTTTTCTCATAGGATACACACATGGAATATAAAGCGGTGAAACAGTATGTAGACTTCAATATTTCATAATTGTGAATATAGTAAGCTTTTTTGCTGCTGTTCTTCACTGCCCCGTATTTTATATCTGAGACACTAAGGATGAGCTTACATTTAGCAGTACTTCTTGATGTGGAACATTAACAGTCATATTTCAAGAGAGGGACATAAGAGTTAATTACAGCAGAATGCAGCTTCAGAGTCAAAGGCAAGCCGACAAAAATCCCTGCAGAAATACCCTTTCCTTGTTTTACTTAGAATTGATTATAGAATTAGGAGGGGTTAACTGTAATGTGTGAATATACTATGGGCATTGTGCATTTCAGAATGTATAGTGTTTTGCAAAACCATTTTTAACTATGAAACCTTTTTATGTAAAATATTAATAATCAGAAAAAAAAAATCATGCTTCTAGCTCAAACTGAGAGTATGTAAATTAAAATTACTTCTACTGCTATGGCTAGAGTTATAGCTTCTGATATGGTATTTTATAATAGAATATCCTTTTCTGGCTATTTATTATTTTACACCTAGTGTTTATAATAGAAAACAGTCAGTTAGTTGTAATTAAAAAAAAAGCCATACGAGGATAGCAAGATCTGAACCATAATAACTATCCATGCAGAATAACAGCTTTGTTAATAGACCTGATTAAAACTTCACAAACAAAGCTCACCTCTGCCAAAAAGGGAAAAAATTTTCAGCAGTGCCATCTACAATGTTCTTTCAGATAATGACACATTTCAATATAAAATGAAGTTACATATTCCTTTCAATTAGTTTGAATTAAAGTTTGTTATGGATGACTTTCAGAAATGAATTAAAAAATACTATCATATTTCTTTTTTTTTTTTTTAATTTTGTGTCTTTATGCATCTCTAAGTTTTAGCATTTTCCTTTTTATTTTAATTTCTTAAACTTTTTCCAGCCTTGCAAAATTTAGAATGACAAATTATATAAGAAAATACAACTTTTTAACACTGTTTAACCGAATGAGAGACATGGCACCTCTTCCAAAGATTCAAAACACCTAAATATTAATGCCCAAGCTTAAGAGGCTAGTTAGGGATGGAAATGGTATAACCAGAGAGCTGCAGAACCAGGAATAGTACTGGCTCCCTTCATTTGTCAGTTCCTGACTGCTATCCATCCAACCTGTCTGCCTTTCAGAGAACCACTGCCTGTCTATTCACCCTAATTTTCCTTCCTGTTATGGTGAACACCTTTGAAAGTGTGTGTAGGAAGAGGATAGGCACCTTAACTCATGGCATCTTTACAAAACCAGTGGGCAGCTTTTCACTCGCTTTTTCACAGTCTGGATTAAATCCAAAAGAATTCCTTAAACCCAGGGAGCCTCCCTGACCTCCCCAGACCAAAGCACATTGCACATGGTGGGTATGGGAGCCACACCGAAGGCCTGCCTAGACTGAGCTCTGCAGAGCTCAATCAGGGGCTTTTATCCCAGGCTGCACCCATGATGCTCACTAGATATTTGTGTGTTTGACAAAGACCACAGGCTGTATTTTGGAGTACATATTTTCTGGATACAGTGACTGATATGTGATGAGGGGATTCTAGTTATGCACTGCAACACAGTCACCACAGCATTTTAGGCATACAACTGAAAATATGTTTTTAATGTTTTGCAGATGTGTGAAGCTGGAAATCACTTTATCAACGTAGCTTTAGCTCACCAAACTAATTCAGGTCTGGTTTTGTTTCCTGTTCGTCTACTTAAGCCTGAAATGTGCTTAACCTATCCATCTTCTGCTGGTGTGCAGTAATTTATGTACCCACATATACATATTAAAGAAAGATGAAGTAGGTACCATGCTATCAGCCTAACATCTTCAAAATGAATGTGGTGACAAGGAAGTATTAGCAACACTTTTGTTGTTCCAAAGCATATAACAAATTTATCTTAATTAAATGTAAGTGCAATTTAAATATGCATTTAAGCACAAAAGTTCTTTAAAACATACTAATGAGTGACAGCAGCAGATTCCATTTTAAATAAGACTCAAAAACTTTTAAACTATATTGCAGAGTTTTTAGATATATGCATCTAAGGTAAAGATATACACAAAAGAAGACTCATGCATATCTCTACACAAACATCAATGTATATGCATGCTCTTAAAACGCTGTTCCAAAAAATGGTTTTTAGGATCTTTTGCATCATGAAAATAAAAGTTATACTATCAATACTAGAAAGTAATATTTTTTCAGACAATAATAGTATAATTTCCCACTATAACACCCTATTAAAAAAAATACTTCACCACAGAATGATCAACTTCACACACAGAAGTCAGTTTCTATTTCTGGAAGGCTTTTCATGCACTGTGGCTAGGCAAGTGCTTATGTGTTTGATGCAAGGGGCTTAATTCAGTTTAAAAGCATCAAGAGCCAAATAATTTATTTGTATTCTCAGTGCCTACAAGTGTTAAAGATAGTATTGCTGCCAGAACTTAAAAAAGTGTTGTTCATTGCTAATTGATAATTTCTGCAATTTGTTTCTTACTTCTTGGATAGCTTACTGAAGTCCTTGATGATAAATCGCTTTTGCTCTGAGATATTTTCTAACAGAAAGTCTTTCAAGTCTAACTTCAGGATAAAGGGATTGTTTTTACCTCTTCTCCCTTTACCCTTCACCAGTCCAAGGCAGTGAGGAAAGGGAAAAGCACCGACAAAACAAAAAACCACAACAAAACAAACCAAGCAAAAAACCACAACCAACCTCACATGTTTACAAAGCCACTGAATCAGTATTAAATATCTAAACTATAACATTTACAGCATGGCTTTTTATGTGAGCATTATCAGTGGCTGTAGAGAATCACCTTGTTATCTCTGGAGCTGTTTTCCTGTTCTACCCAGAGATGAAGGGTGAGGATGTGGGAGCAAATAGGTTCATGCCCCTGAATCAGACTGAATAAGATAGAGCTGCATGCTTTATATCTCAGAAGAGTGCCCCCTTAGTCCCCGCCTGATGGCTAGTCCACATTAAACTACTTGTCTCCCTCTGAATAGAAGTTGCATCCTTTGGACATGCCAGACCTTCTTGTAAAAGCTGATACAATGTTCGCTGGTCAGCATTCTCACTGGGATACATCCAGCCTTAGCTGTCTCCAAAGATTTCACTGATGCTTTTCTAAAAAGTGGTACTCGGATAACATCAGCCAGGTGGATGGCTGTTACACAGGCAAGCTGTGATAAGGCTCAGTTCCCTCTGCCCTGTATTGAAACTTGTTCTGTCTGATTCCCCCCCCCCNNNTTTTTTTCCTTTTTTTCTTTTCATAAGGAAATAAAACCTGTTTTCCAAGTCCAACCTACAACCCCTTCACGTGGCTCTTCCTGCTGGTATCCTGTCCCAACTATACATATGAGGTACATGACTTTCTTCTACTTATATGCAAAGGATAGGTGGTTACTGTGCTTCAGCTTTTGTCTGCAGAAATCTGCAACACCTCCACACAATTCCCTCAGCATATTAATCATTGTGTTCTGTATGTCAGAGTCTCCTTGCTTCCACAAATGTTCCTCCACCAGACCTTTCTCTTCCCTCACATCACTACCATAGCTCCTGTTTTTATTTCCCTCCACTACAGACACCTCAGTGATCCAAGGATTTACTACCTGTCTCTTCATCTCATCCAGCACATTGGAGGGTTAATCTCTAGTGATTTTCCCTCTCCCATTTCCAGTACAAGTCCCACAATCTTTTTCCACCAGTAGATTTTGAAAACTTGCCACTTTTCTTTATGCAAAAAATACAACTAACAGAACCTTTTTCTCTGCAACAGGCTGGGTCTTGGATTAGTTTCACAGTGATGACGCAAACTCTGCCAGGTAAATCGAAACAGAATGAAGACAGCCTCCAAAGTGTTGTTTGTGAATTCTGGAAATCTGAAATTTGTCAAAAAAATTTATAGTATGAAATAATGCCATCAAATTCTCCTTAAGAGATAACTGCATAAACCTTTAAAGTGCTACCCTCAGAAATCTGTGGAAAAGGTGAGCACTGCTGTAGCACCTTATTTGTTCAGAACCAAATCTCTGCTTTTTGTGAAATGTTATTGTTTCTTCCATTTTCACGGTGTAAGTAGACTTTGAAATTTCGAAAAAAGAGAAAGTCAGTACTCTTCATTTACAATAATATTTTACATAGGAAAATTTCTTTATATTGTAAACCTGGAATAATGCTTTTATTAGGGAGAGGAAAAGCGATGTACTTAGTACTTCAAAAAGAGGAAAGACACAGGTTTCTGGTAGCATTTCCCTGTTTGCTGATATCATGCAGCCAGCTCGTAACTGCAGCCTGCTCAGTAGCATTTGTGACTCTTGCTCAGTGCTTTCCCACATCCTTAGAGACCTAAATACTCATAAAAATATGGTCCCTGGGACCGAGATCTCCAAAATAGCCACTTTTTAATTATTTTTCCATTTCAAAATAGAAACCTATAAAAACTACTTGCAAAAAGTAGCCCCATGTGGTTTACAAATGAAAAAGCAATGAATTTCAAAAGTGGGTTAAACTGAAATGTGCAAAGATTAAACTTTAAATTTTGTTTGAAAAGATGAAATATTTTTGTGCTTTGGCTCCAATACAGAAATGATCTGAAAGTCTGGGGACATTTTAGAGCTATGCCTACAATGGCAGGAGCAGCAACATGCAGCACACTTATCCTTGCTGTAATTGTCCCAGACATAACTTGAGCAGATGCCAGATGAATGTTTCTGATTTTCTCATTTTAAAGAGCAAAGGATAATGAATTTGCAAAATGCACCAGTAAAATCATTCCCCATTTGGGATTCCCCATTTTGGGATCCCTCATCCCAAAGGGAGTGGTACCCAAGATCCACTTATTGGCTCCTGACAATCACAGGAGAGTCCTGGGAATCTGTAGTTTTCGGGCTTTTTGAGATGTTGCTGCCAGAGAGATAAATCAGGTAGCTACTGCCTGCCTGTTCAAGGGCTGAGCTCTTCCTCCACAAAGCAGGAAGTTATATCACAAATCCCTGTTACAGATGGGAACCAGTGGAAAAAAACAAAGAAGTGTCATAACCCAAAAGCAAACCACAAAAATAGTCGAGAGGGGCCATGGACAATTCTGTGTTGACATGTTACTATGGCCAAGGAGGCCCTGTGATTTATGGTGAAATAGGTGATGCAGAGTGTGTCTAAAAGATGTGAACATCATCTGTTTGAATTCTGATGGTGAGGCTGAGCCCCGGGCTATTGTATATCAGCAGCTGCAGGGCTGAAAGCAAGAGAAGAAGAATCTCTTCTGCCCACAGAAGAGATTGCAAACATTCCATAATCCCTATTGTATTCACAGAAGCAGACACTGAAAGAAGATACATGATCCTTTTCTTTAAATCTTTTTCCTTGCTAGTTGGCATTTTTGCTTTCCTGATGGTCATCCAGATGTCTCTCTGGGCCCAAAAGAAACACAAGCTGTATCTGAAGAGATTTTATCCAGAAGTGCAGAGAAAAGCAGCTATGATTCCTATCATCTTCTGAGATCTTCAAAAGAGTTGGAGCCTAATTGTACAGTTCAAGAGCCAACTCAGAGCAAATGAGCCATTTCATTCAGTAACCAAATATATCAGAGGAAAATCTACTGGATATCTTTTTCAGAAAATTAACAGTTCAAGACGAAGAGCTTTTAATTAAGTGAAAAAATGTAGCTCTTGAATTCTTGGTTCCTGCTAAAAGATATGATTTAATTAGATTTCCTGTAATGGAGCTAATTTGAAAGGGACATGAAAATTGCTTATATTGAATGTTAGATATTTAGCCTGTGTAAATAGGCACAGATGTTGTTAAAATTAATGAACACGACTCATCTGCATGCATTCAGGTCTGGTAATTCTAAGGTTCAGTGTTAGATGTTGATGAAAGACTTGCATTTTTGCATCAGAAGATGTTTCACAGCCTAATTTCTATTAAACTGCACAAAACCAGCACATTCTGCCTCAGCTCCTCTAAAGCATCACATCAAAGGATGACCGCTATGCTGTGAACACCATTTGGTCTAGCTTCACAAGGTTTTCCTTTCTTTCTTTTTTTTTTTTTTTTTTCCTAATCAAATTTCATATCAAATTGTTCAACATAATTGGCTTAAACTGATCACTGCAAAGAAGTCTAGCTTTCTTTTATTTTCAGGTAGTCAGGTCAGCCCCACAATCCCAGAAGACTACTGTTTGCAAGGCGCTTCCTATTTTGCTACTAATTTGAGGCATGACCTTGGGTACATCATTTAAGTCCGTCTCCCTTTCTCACATTGAACAGTTTGGAAATAAGAGAAGACTTTTTCCACGAACAAGTATGTTAAGATCCCTTTTTTCAGCACCCAACTACATCCAGACACCATTCACCTGACTGGCATCAAGCACCTGTGAAATCCTTGAGCACAAGGTGAGCCAGGGTACAGCTCATCAAAAAGGAAAGAGATCCTGCCAAATGCATTTAAGTCTGAATCTGAACTGCCTCAGAGGGACACTGCTGAAAGGCTTCAGCGTCCCTTCAGTTTGGTCAGGCTTTATCTCCTACTTCGATTTTCAGGACATTATTTCTAAGGGATTTCCTGGGCTTGTTATTCAACTCCTGAAACACCATGTAGCTCCATTTGCGAATCAGTGGCATTTATGTCATGCAGAAACACAGTTTTAGTGGCACAGAGGAAAAGAACCACACTCGCTTCAGCAGGTATTAAGATATGGAGAATTAGGGCATTAAGTCTAGTTTTCATTCTATTTCGGTTGGACATTTATCAATGTCTTTTGACTCCCTTAGGCTGGTGAAAAATCTTGCTTTAAGAACTTTATAATCATTAGAGAAACACCTGAGTACACAGGAAAGGCAGGCAGTTTGTCTCCTGAAGGTGCTGTTATCTTCGCACCAGCTCAAGTGATCTAACAACGTTAATTTACCCAATAAATTGGGTTCATATCCCTCTTCTAATGTGTAATTCGCTATACTTATCCTATTAGCCACAGTAATTCAATTTCATTTTGTAATGTAAATAGATAGCTTTCCATATTTTTTAACTTGTAACTTGTGAACACCTAAAATTTTTATTCCTCTCAATGGAAAACCCCAATCAAAGTGAATATCCACCCAGACTGCTAATAAAGATCTATTTTTGAAAAATTATTTCCTGTCCTCTATAATCGCATATATAACAACAATATTTTTGGGTTTGTTTTTTTTTTTTTCCCAGTGTTAAATGCGTGAGTCAAGACTGTTGTCTGCTTTTATTTTAACCCAGCTACTGATATTCTTTTATTTTCATGTTTATGAAATGTCTCATTTTATCAATCTTCAAGTTTAAAATAGTACATGTGGGAGGATAACTTACCAAAATTAGTTACTTATCTGTTAATCTCTTGATTGCAATGGCTGCAGCTCTAAGTCTGTTCAAGGCATGTTTATGGTGTGATTCTGATTGCTAAGAACATAGTTCCTATTCAACAACTTAGGCAAAGAGAGTACTTCAGGAATTGCTTATCTCCTTGTTTATTAGTTGGTTTTTCAGTACATGGGGTAGTGAGAAGAAGGGCTTTGGCTTCTATAATAAATGACTGAAGTTTTAAAGTAAAGTAAAAAGTAAATTAAGGGGTGAGAGAAAATACTAGGTAAGAACAAATAAAGGTATATTGCAGAAGGCCATCTCAGATAAACATAAGATATTTTGAGATTCATCAGTGTGGTGTTGATGAGCTAAAACTGGTCTGAACAGTGGCTTCACAAATAGCAATAAATCTAAATTCCTATGCCTTCACAGATCTTTCTGTATTACTCTGCCTTCTCTGATATTCCAGACAAGTCCCATGTGATTAGAATATGTGAGTTAACTTTTTATTTAAATCTAAAAGTGTATAGAAATGGTCAGTCTTTGTTTTGCTAAACACGTCAAACATGGCCTTGGTTTTGGGAAAAAACACAAAACACAAAAATCTCAAGCAAAAAAGAAAAAAAATAGGCAAAAAATAATTATTACCATATGAAAGACTACAATCCAACAGTGATTTTAGCCCACAGGCACCATGCACATCTTGATGAAAACAATTGTCTTCACATAAATATTTTCATGAGAAAGATTGTCATAATTGTGATGATTACCCATGGATAAACGCCTTATTAAGCTCTCTGTGTACTGGTATTTCTTGTACGAGGGGCTGATGAGGAAGTAAATGGTCAACTGCAAAAGCCTTTGACTGTATTTTCTCTTAAGCACTTTTCAAAGCCATCAGTAGAAGGAAGGCATGGGCAAGGCCACCCCAATAACAGAATGCTGCCTGTTTCAAGGTCGAAGGAAAGGAGTTAACCTCCAATATGAGCCATCAGATGCAGCTCAGTACTTGCTCCCCACTTCAGTCGCTTTTCATGTGAAGCTGCTTTTCAAGCTTTGCTAAGGATGTCACCATTCCAGTTCACTGGAGGCACTGGTGTCCATGGAAAAGGGAAAATAATCAGGATAATGTGAATTACATTTTGCAATCCTGCTTCTCCACGTGGGCCAAGAAATCCACTACTTACAAAAAAATCCAGTTTGTCCCTTTGGGCTAAATCTCTTCCTGGTGCTATTTTCCTGGTTTGCATTTGGAAAGGTGACGGACCACCGGGCAGAGAATCCACTCCCTGCGGTACCCTGCCCTTGCTGTTGCTCTCAGCGCTATGTGAGCTCCCCTGTGGCTTCTGTCAGCACCGTAAATTTCACAACTGCTTGTAGAGGCAAATTACAGCCTTTCTCATGAAAGGCAGGAGGCAGCAGCACCATACAGCAGAAAAATCAAACGGTTCAAGTTGGAGACAAGTTCTGATTACCTATGGGGAGCTGGCGCAGTCCCATGTATAGGAGCAATTCCTGTTTAAAACTCCTCAGGAACTAAGCCATCTAAGACAAGAGATGATGAATAAAGCAAGATACAGAGACTTTGAGGCTACTAGGCAACAGCTTTGTTAGAAACTGTTTAAAAATAAATCAGATGGAATATGAAAAGATACTTCCTGGCCTGCCCGATGAGGACTATGTGAATGGCATTGCTCAGCCAGTGGACTCAAAGCTTATCTCAAAATAATCAACCCTTGGTCTACCTGGAGAGACTGCCCAACACTCAGCACTTTACATATTCACCCTGCAGCTTACAACTGGGTATCTGCTGTGATGTGCAAATGGGCGAGTCTCATCTTTCCCAAATTATTCCTAAGACTTTCAAATTCAAGACCCTAAAGTATACCCTAAATTTAAGCCTTCAGGTACACAGCTCTACATTTTTTTTCTGCCTCTTGCCATGAAATACCAACCTGGAAAAGAGCAGGCACCATCTCAGGCTTCCTGGTGGTACAGGGGGGCGTTGTGATGGGGATCCAATGTGGCAGATGCTTCTGTACACAACTTGGCAGCCTATATTTGGATTATCAGTTTGAAAAAGCCCTCAAGACCCAGCCATATGTTTGTCTTATAAAATGGTTACCACATCTTCGCAGCTGACAGGACTGAAAACGATCTCAGTAGTTTCATCTTTCCGTAGGGAAGGTGGAGCTCGAAAGGACACTGAAAGCAGCAGAAGTGAATAAAGGCAGATGGTCATCCTTTTTTAAAGACGCTATTATCATCAAAATATCTTGTACTTTCCATTGTTTTGTATAAAGCAAGTGACTCTAAATTGGTTTTTATCACACTAGGAACTGAGATAAAACAGCTTGTTATCAAAGTAATTCTCTGAAAGAGAGCTTGCAGTGATAGCTAAATATAATAAAATAAAAATCACTGAATGTGAAGACTTCTAAAGCACACTATAAGAGGAAAAAGGCTATAGGAAAGCAAGAGACTATTTATCTATTTATAGTTTTAACAAGTGCTGCTGAACTAAAATTAATTCAAATCATAAAGAGCTTTTCAGCAAGCTAATATTTTTCACATGATGCTTTATTTGCTTTCATTTCCTGTATTTTCATAGGCACCGGTTTTGTCTGCAAGTGATATTCCCTGATATTAACATTCATGGAAGCTTTAAGAGAAACACACTGCATGCCTATCCCAGTATTCAATAAATAAATGTAGATGAAGTGCTGTGCTGTCATTGAACACAGATTAGTATCCAAATGAACAATATTTTTTTATAAAAGGCCTGGTTTATTATAGGAGAGTGTTGTATAGTTACAATTAAAGGGGATTTTCGTATCAAACCTGTTTAGCATCACAGAAGAATGTTTATTTTAATGGTCTCTCCACATCTTCAGCCGTCTGCAACTCAAACTTATAACTCTTTCTGTGGGTATCAGAACCAAGAGCCAAGCTGTCCTGCCCCTTTGTCATGGTCCTGGTGTTTGGTTATTCATTTTGTCTAGCACACCAGAGACCACCTCTCACCCAGCTCTGCTCTATGAGGACATCTGAG
Source organism: Serilophus lunatus (assembly GCA_013399895.1). Taxonomy (NCBI): domain Eukaryota; kingdom Metazoa; phylum Chordata; class Aves; order Passeriformes; family Eurylaimidae; genus Serilophus; species Serilophus lunatus. Next base: position 831,713 of record VXBA01005768.1, on the reverse strand, counting down.
AAAATATTTATTTTTCCCTCTTGTCTGACTGGACAAGCAGTTATCCAAGTGAGAAGCGTTGGTCATCATGTGACTGAAATAATCCACATTGAATTTCCTTGGAAGGTAATATTCAATCTAAGACCTCGTTATCAAAAGAAAAGTTGATGGCACCTGCACTATGTGTGCTTAGATTAAAAAAGAATCTACCACATATTAACACCTCCACAATACCCAGGCTTCTAATGTGTACCTGCTTTTATATAACTTCTAAAGCCTTTGAAGTCTGAGGAACCAAGTATGATGAAATGATTTATATTAAAAAAATGTGTAAGAGTATTCAATAATACTAATGAATTCCATATTTAAAAAAGGGAACTTCACATCTTTTGTCACAGAATTCCGCTTATTAATCAGTTTCTTTCTAACATGCAGTTTTACTCCTGTGAAAAAGTAATATAGCTCTACCAGTGATCCCTTTCATTGTTCTGAGTACCTGGCCATACTCAATGGGAAAAGACTTTTGTTTCAAAATTACAGGCTGCACCATTTGGGGGCTCTTTTTAAAGTACCATTTAAAGACAGTCTCCAAAGAAAACAGACCACATCAATAATTTTTTTCCTCTTATTCATACTGAAAAATTTAGGAGTTTTCAGTTACTGGTGAAACTGAAACACTGTTACAAATTAAACAAATATTTAAAAAGGTTTCCTTCTCCTCAAGACAAGAATAAGAAAAAAAGATACTTTATATCTTTTCTGTTAATAATAAGAGGCCATTTCCAAAGTTCAAGGGCATCCTTGCAGAAGCAAACATTGATTAGAAATTTGGAAGAACAAGAATACAGTCACAGTGTGCTTTTAGAGATTGGCAGCTGTGCCTTTTTTTGAAAGAAATTTCACTCTTTCTGACAACTGAGCTTGACAGAAATGGATTAAAGATGACACATTTCCAATGTCATATCTAATAAAAACCAAAGTACCTATTCTTGAATCAAGAGGGAATATTTGTTACATATACAAACATTGTGGGTTTTTGGTTCTGGTTTACATCATCTCTTTGCAGAAGGTGCTTTGCACTAGTCTTGTGCATCTTTCATTCAAACTCTTAATTATTTATACATTAGAGCTTTGATATATGCAGTTATGTCACAGGAAAAGCACTTATTTTCAAAACACTGAGAATGACAAATCTATTTATACACCATTAACCAATCTCAGCCCTGTTGTCCCACATACACGTGATGATTTCAGGGGTCTAAAATCTCTGCTGCTGTTTTTAGAGATCCTTCCAATAGTCGTGTGAAGCACAATGTTAAGCTGCGTTCAGAGACTTGCCAAAAATCCTACCTTAGTCCAGTTGCAGAGCGCAGAACTAAATCTTGAAACAGTGTATTGCAACACCTGGCACTACCTAAGACCTAACTTCAAAATGACTCTCCTTGCTTCCTTTACTCCTAACCTCTGCAGGGCTGAAACTACTCAAGGACTCCCCTTTGCAAAAATACAGGTACAATTCTTCCAGGTTTGCATCAGTATCTTACTGTGAAATAATAAACCTGAAACAATAGAAGAAGCAACACTCTCCTGTACATGTTTGACATATTTTCTTATTCACTGGACCCCAGTAGATAAAAGGAAGATGGATATTATGCTTTTATGGATACAGGGACGGACTGAACATGGCTGTAGTAATTAGAGAATTGGCTTCTACTCAGGGGCTCAGTGCCTTGGGCACTTATCCCAGAAGAAGGCAGTGCAATAAAGATTTACTTCAATTTAATAAGGTGATTTTGATTATGGATCTGAAATTAAATAAGAAGGTAATATATTTTGATCCCATGCAAATATTTGCTGAAAGCTGTATCTCAAGAATTTTTGCAGTTCTTTTGGAAATACCAGTTTCAGAATAATTCGCACTCTCACAAACTTGCTGAATGTGAGAGACTGAAATGTTAAAGGTTAATGACTCAAACAATTGGCCATTTGCAAAAGCAGCAGTGTGTTTGCTGAGGCCAAGTTTGCAACCCTCAGATGAAGAGGAGGAGAAGAGTTTTTAGGTGTGTGGTGGTGAAACTTCTGATCTGCATAAAAAAGCCAAGGTACAGAGTGGATGAGCAACCATCATTGGAGGATGATGATGAGAAACTGACTTTAGTTTAGCAAGAAGCCGAGTTTTTGAGCCAAATAATGCCGATAAGAAGCAGATCCTGCAAGGTGGAATAATGCTTTTTGTCACAATAGTTTACTTCATCTACATTAGTGGCTCAGCTGTAAAAATCCCCCATGTGTAAGGTATTAGGACATTCACATTCTCAGGTAGGCCTGAGGGTATTCACCCCTTCTGATGGGCTATAACTGTCTCAACTGCATAGGTGTGAGAGTCAGCTGTCATGTCTTAGAAGGGGTCATAAACCATCAAAGACCCCTGAAGTGTTCCCAGACTCATTTCTCAGGCCTTCCACCACAAGCCTGCGCATGATCTACAGTGTTATCTAAGACAGTTTAAATCTCCTCCCCCAAGAGGAGGTACCATGGCACTCCCCCTGAACATGAACATATATTAATCCATTAAACTTTATGTTGTGTGGCTCATCCCATCCCCAAGAAATCAAGACTGCAAACATCACCTTGACCAACACATGTCAAAATGGCAACAATCAAGTCTTGTTGCTGGATCCACAGATGGTGATAACTTTCCTCTCCACTATCTACTCTTCTCCTTTCTTTCTCTCTTTTCTATAAATATTTTCTTCTTCATACTTTTACATTGTTATGTTTCTCAGATAATAACCAAAGTTGCTACATACCTCATTTCCATTGCAAACATATATATATATACACACACGTACACATAAACACATAGTCATACAGTTGCAAAAGCAGGATGCTGAAGTGAAATGCAAGATGGGTTTAGCTATCTATGTAAGTACCCCAGGAAACACTTTTTTTATCCTTGAGCAAGTAATTGATGTTTGTTTCTCATCCCTTAGGCAATTCTTGTGGTCCTTCCCAGCCTGTGTTTCATTAAGGCTCATATCTGACTTACTCTCAGTGGTGGAGAACTGCCCAGACCAATGGAAGTGAGCACAGCATCCACTGCCATCAAACACTTAGAAGAATAACTACTTTTATTTACTGGCAAAGAGTTAATATAAGAGCACTAAGTCTGGGCATGTGTAAGGCAATATGGAGCAATCTTGCCTATGGCAGTTCTGGGGCATAGAGACTGCAGATATCATTCAAAAGAATATCTCAGCAAGTAAAAGGAAATGCATCATGTAATCTCATTGTTCTGTTGTAATTATATATAAATAACACATTATAAAACATATGGACAAGACCCCCAGTTCTCATCAGCCCATCAAGCTGTCACTTTTGGATATTGTTGAGCAAACAGAAATAAAAGAAAATCCTTCAGTGCCCACAAATATATGGTTGACATACACAATCAATAGGCAGTTACAAAGAGAGAAAAACTGCAGGAGTTTCCTTATTCGAGATAAGGAGAGGGGGCAGAAACTTTGCTTCCTGCTCCCCCCCGTTTTCAGCAGAGAAAATAAAATTGATTCATTGGTTACAGAGCAAGGAGATGAGCATCTGCAGCAGAAATTAAGGGCACAAACAAGGTCACAATACATAAAAATTTCAAGCAGCAACAGACAGACCTGGCTAAACTGACTGCCATTTTAACTGCAGTTGTTGATAAAACAGTCACATTAAGAGGCAGGCTGAAGGATGGTCAAAAGGTTAAGCCAGGCAGGCTGGTAAAGAAAATATAAAAAACGTCCTCTGCCACAAGAAGTGCTGGCTTCTCCTGCTGCTGTCCTTATGAGGACAAGGATGGAAAACTAAGGGCAAGTAGGGGTCCTGCTGGTGCCTTGATCTCAGGCAAGCCCTGTAGGACTTGTCATTTGAAGCCACTGAAAGTTAGTGGCACCAAAAGTCATGCCTGGTATTTCTATTACTTCTAGAGCTTCTAATGATTTTCCCTGCAACATTTTCTCTCTCTCTCTCATTTTCCTTCATCCCCAGAGGCTATACTATATGTCTTTATGTTGCAGTAAAATATTCTACAGACGTAAGTAAAGAAAGCCATCTGTTCTTTGAAAATAAAGTGTCTCAGCTAGGATTTTTTTGGTTAGGTTTTCTTTTCCTTTTTTCTAATTAATACAACTAATCTATCAGCTTGCTTGCATTTCACACATAGCTGAATACTAAGCATTTCAGCATAAGCTAGGACAGAAAAGTTCAATCAATCCAAAAATCATTGCTTTTCTCCCTTTTGATTTTTAATTTACAAAAAGTGTTGAATATTTATGTTTACACCAGGAATTAAAATGTACTACTTCCCACTGTGAACCTGCTTTCCAAATCTCCTTTTTAGGAGTGAGTTGCTCACAGTGTTACCTTCTTTCAAACATACAAAACATACATGGGAGTCTGACACAGCTTGAACTGTGAGTGAACCAAACCTGATGCTTCAGACCACTGAAAAGTCAAAAGCAGCAGCAGGAAGATTCAGCATGCTGCCAAGGGGGAGACAAATGTAGCTGGAAAGCTCTGACCTTTTATTTAACAAATGTAATATGGCATAAGAGTATGAGAGAGAAAAGGCTGTGCCATAAGTTATTGCACACCCAAATTTTTGCTCTGAAAATAGGTTACCATAATACTCAAAATGGGACCATAGACATGGAGCCAGTGTCCAGGTTGTTCCATCTGTGGGATGGAAACAAGAGAAATGGGTGCGAAACAGGCTGTCTCTCTCCTTAATCCAAGCCAATGCCATGAGAGTTTGCCACTAGCATGGCTTGTAGTCCGGGTGCCAGGAAGAAGCAGACGGTCTGATGGGGCAGAGGGTGTCTCAGACTAATCAGGTGGTGTGACAGCTCATGCATTTCCCCACACCTTGCTTGGGGATCTAGCCTCAGGAGGTCTCTCGTTCTGTTGTCAGCCTGCATGGCTCCAAAACAACCTCAGGGCAAGAAGGACCAAAGACACCAGGGACACTGAAGTTTCCCTTTACTGGGCACGCAAACCTCGTTGCTCCAAGTGAGCTCATATCCTGGAAACTCTGCCCTGTCCCTCATATTCCCCTGCCATCGATGATGCATTGCTCCAGAACAAAAGCTGTCCGCAGTTGCAGACTGCCATTATAATCTCCCTGAGTGACAGAAATAAAATAGACAGATGCAAACAGACTAATGATCTACTCTAGGAAGGTTGGTTATGATGCATTGAAAAGAACAGCTGGTTGTCAGCAACATATTTATCAGGAATTTAAAGGAAAACAACAGCTATTTAAGAGGAATTAACGACAGAATGGATGAATGATGAATAAATGCTCCTTTTAATAAACTCACAAAAATTTGGGCAATGCAACAGTGATTTATATTCTTCTGGGAGAAATAAACAAATTAAGGATTTCATGGCCTTGTGGAGACCAGATTTTGCAAATATGAATTTCTGTGTATTTTCAAATATACCTTCTATCTCTTGGTATTAGTGGCAAACAAACCATGGTATTTTCAACTTGCAAGAAAATCAAAATTTTTGGTATTCAGTCTGCTTGTTACTCTGCCCTCCCTAAATGAGGTAAGAAACATTTGTTGCACACTGAAAATATATTGTGTAACTGAAGTTTGTACCCTGTCTACAGGGAAACCATGAAAATGATACTAAAATTTTATCTTTGTGCATCTCAAAAATGTTTGAGTAAAAGTTCAGTTTTAATAGCATCAGAATGTGTCCTTGCCACATGGTAAAGTCACTGCAGCTCACAGGGTTGCAGAGTGTAACAGTTGCATTTAAAATTTACTATTCAGACAAACAAATACAAACAGGAAGTACTATTGACAGGTGAAATGAAACTATTAAAAAAAAAGTGCTCTGTCTTTCTGAATTCATCTGTTAGATATCTTCCTACAGAGTTTTCAGATGTCAACAATAGTGCATTTTCTGGAAAATGCCAGCGTGAAGGAAAGTGACAATAGCTGAATATAAAAACTACATGAGCCTCTGACCCGACCTGCTCTCAAGCATTGGACCTCTTGCTTTGGCTCTTCCCAGAGAGAGTATATTTCTGTGCTCTCCAAAGTCACAGCAACAGGCAGGATGATGGAGCCTCTCCCGCATGCAGCAGCACTCTACAGAGCACTGCTAGTTCTCAGCTCATTAAACCCAGATTAGGTGAACACAGGGGGTTTTATGAGGCTCTAAAAGCAGTGTAGGGACCCACACACCATGTTCAAAGCCAACTACTAAGCACTGATGGCCAAATGCTTCTTACAGATAGAACCTCCATCCTGAATCGATGGTCTGAACATTTCCAAACCCTCTTCAGTGCCAAACGTGTAGTCCAAGGCTCAGCAATTCAGCACATTACACAACAACAGGTGAAAAACAAACTGGATAGAGCTCCTGCTACGGGAGAGACTCTTAAGGCCATACAGCAGTTAAAAACTGGCAAGGCAGCTGGGATTGATCCACCTGAAGTCTGGAAGCATGGAGACCAAGCACTCCATGCTAAATTTCATGAGTTCATTGTGCACTGCTGGGAAAAAGGGGAACTACCACCAGATCTCTGTGATGCAGTTATTATCACCCTGTACCAGAAGAAAGGAGAAAAATCAGATGGCTCAAATTATCGAGGTATCGCTTTGCTCTCTACTGCTGGTAAAATCCTCACAAGAATACTTCTGAACAGACTAGTACCAGCTATCTCAGAACCACTTCTACCTGAAAGTCAGTGTGGCTTCAGAGCCAATAGGAGTAACACAGACATGGTATTTGTTCTCAGACAACTGCAAGAGAAGTGTAGGGAACAGAACAAAGCACTCTATGTAACTTTTGTTGACCTCACCAAAGCCTTTGACACCGTGAGCAGAAAAGGCCTGTGGCAGATCTTGGAATGATGAGGTTGTCCTCCCAAATTCCTCAAAATAATTATCCTGCTACATGAGAATCAGCGCTGCCAAGTCAGATATGGCGATGCACTCTCTGAGCCCTTCTCAATAGCTAATGGTGTGAAACAAGGTTGCATTCTTGCACCAACTCTATTCATCGTTTTCTTCAGCATGATGCTCCAAAGGGCCATGGCAGACCACGATGAAGATAATGGCATTTACATCCGATATCGTACTGATGGGAGCCTGTTCAACCTAAGGCGACTGAAGGCCCACACCAAGACCCTCAATCACCTTGTCCGTGAGCTGCTTTTTGCTGATGATGCTGCTCTCGTTGCTCTCACAGAAGCAGCTCTGCAGCGCTTAATATCCTGCTTTGCAGAGACTGCTGAGCATTTTGGGCTGGAAGTCAGCTTGAAGAAGAGAGAAGTTCTTTACCAACCTGCACCTCAGGAAGTCTTCCATCATCCCCACATCACCATGGGCAAATCAGAGCTTAAGTCAGTCCAGCAGTTTATCTAGAAAGTATCATTTCCTTGGATGGTGAGACTGACAAAGAGATAGACAACAAGTTAGCAAAGGCATACAGAGCCTTTGGACAACTTCATAATGCTGCTGCCTCATTGAGAATGCACGTAGAATCAGTCTTGAGGAGAAAAGACAACGCAGAAAGAACCGTGTCTCATCACTACCACCTAAGGAGATTTTCCATTGTGCTTTTTGTAACTGGACTTGCCTGTCCCACATCAGTCTTTTTAGCCACCAGTGCGCTTGCAGCAAGCGTGGGTAGAGCCCTTCCCATATCTTCATTCACGAAGCCTAGCCATGATGATGAAACCCAAGAGTCCAGAATTCACTCCCTCCTTGTGCACCCACGACAAACCAAGGAGTCTGAGATTGGAAAGAAGCATTCTGTTAAGTCAGCACTTAGGAAGAGATGTAATGCATTGCCATTGTATCATGGTCATCATGTTCAGCACATAAGATGGCTCTAACCTACGAATGAGAGAACTCTTTCCTGCCCCGCCCTGTGGATGCTGGCAAGATTTGAAGCACATCCCATATGGATTTCTTGACAAAATCAGGCTCTTGGGAGAATTTCTCTTTCTGCATTTGTGACTTGATATAGGGGACAGCACTGCCCAATAGTGCTCAGCACCCTCTTATGGAGCAGGAAGCCCTAGATACATAACACCACAAATTAGACGTTGCCAAAATGGTGGCAGGACTCTCAGACATGACCAATAGGCAGAGGATCCTGCTATTTACTGACAAAATCTTTATCTTACTTGCTAGCATAAGACGATGTTGCTTTCTTTTGCTTAAGTCCTTACAGAAATGCAACTCCCTTCATCTTGCCTCATCGTCAGATGATGCATCATTTTCACTGTGCTGAAGGTAGTTATTCTGTACCCTAACTGCTACCAGCATTGTTATTAATCTGCATTACATGAATCTTCAGAGCTCTCTACTTGCAAACCTGAGCCAAGACACAGTGACACACATACTTAACCTCAAGCAGACTGCAAGCCCCACACAAATCAACGGGCTAAGACTTTTGCAGTCCTCAGTATCTGATATTTAACACTGAAAGCAGTATTAAAACTCTGCTGCCCGCAGTACTCAGCCATGTGAAAAGGACATTCTTTCGGCATACACAAAAAGTTCATGAGCTCAGCAGGGGAATAGTGTTTCAAGTTCGCCACAATGCCTATTTCTCTTTCTGTTGACTGCTGAAGGAAGCAATGATCCATATTTCCTATCACATACCCCATTCCTCCAGACAGCTTCACATCCTCCTCTTTTGTATACTTGGACCTGCTGTTGCTTCATAGTTGTTACAGTTGTTAAGTTGTTACTTACTAGTGCTACATTAGCACCTGAACCAAAGATGCAGACATCATTGTGACAGATTCTGTAAGCAAAAATAAAAACAATCTCATATTCCCATGTGAGCATGAGAAGAGGCAAAGAATGCAACCAGGTATGATTGCAATAAATCTTGAGTTATGGAGGATGATGTGGAAGGAAAAAAATCCTTCCAGGTTTTCATTACCAAACTCATTTGAGATAAACTGTAGGACCGATATTGTCTTGGAGGGGAAATGAACTTTGTACAGTTAAGTCTTTGCTGTCAAAAGCAAAAGATAAGAATGACCTTTGCTTTTAATGTATTTGTCTTTCCATATCCATTATAGACAGTGAACCCAGTCTATTAGCACCATTGGTCTAACACTAAAAGTCAATTTGATTTAACCATACTTGCTGGCACTGCAAACTGCCTGACTATCACTCAATTAGAAAAGAGACATTAGCTCAGGTGTTGCTTAAACTCTAGCTGCTCTTTTGCCTTTGTAATGTACCTGAAATTCTGCTTTAATTCAGTGTTCTGCAATCACCTGGGTTTAAATCAATCCAGCATTGTCAAAAGCATATGGGATCAAATGAAAATGCAAAAATTTAAATACAAATAACCATTGAAGGTACATTTTAAGTGTTAGTTCTGTATCATTATAGCAAAGTTGATGTCATTTACAGTAACATTAAAGTAAGTGTTATTAAGAGAAAATGAGCCATTTGTCAATGAGTGTTTTCAGTGTCATTAAAGGTCTTACAATAAACACACTTGCAATATTTTGACTAAAACAAGTTCATTCAAAGACTTTTTCTAACACATTAGCATCTTGTTAGACTCTGAGGGTGTTTCAGATCTTCCTTCCTTAACTAGTTAAAGAAAAAATCAAATTCCGGTATGCGTGTTACAAAACTGTGGAAGCATACTATTTGCTGTTGCATGTACTCTTCGAGATAAAAGCACTCAAAACAGAAAGATCAGCCTTTTTACCAGAAAGTATAAAATTTAATTTGCAGGATCCCAAAAGGAAATATGAACCAAGTTCTGATATCCCCAGTCATTACTGAGAGGTTTTTTTATTATATTAATTACCCATTATCTTTTATAGGGCCATTTCTTCAGTGAGAATGCACCCGCTGAGATTAGAGGTCTGCCTCCAGCATCATAAAGTTAAAACAAGCTGTGAATATCACAGATGGGCATACATTTATTGTGAGAGAGTTTTTGACTATTCAATTGCAGGAGGAAACTTCTGAAAACCAAACTAGTTGTTTGTAGAGTCCTTAAAAATATAACAGCCTGTCTCACCTCCAAACACCTACAGTGTATTGTATATGTCGATATCTCAGTAGAAAAACACACATAGAAACCCCTCTGTAATGCACACTATACTACACTTCTCCTCTGCAGGACACCTGTATTTTACTTACAAATACTGGTGTGTTAGCACCCTTCCTGGACCAGCCCAAATCCTTTAATTTCTCATCCTTTTTAACGCAGTGCCTTACAGAGCTGCTTCAAAAAGGATGACATTTCTGCAGTACACTGCAGGGGATTGTTCTTACCATAGAAAAGTTGGTTTGAAATTTAATGTCTGGTTCTGGCTGCTCAACTTGTGGTGTTCCTAATAGAAGCCCATGTTACAGACAGACTACCTCTTTTTTAAATCTTGCAAAAGGAAATATGAACATGTCAGGGAAAGAAAGGGTCATGAGCCCATGAAATGCTTGGTGCACAGCTGTGGGCAGCCTGGTTCAGAGCAAGGCACAAGGCTATGACCACCCTGCATCACATGGAAGATCTATTTGATCTGGCATCTTGTTTTCAAAAGCATCCAGAAGGGAAGAAATAGAAGGAACACAATGACAAAGAGATTGTATATGACCTGAGACTGACTCAGCAGGTGCATCTACATTGTCAGAAGCAGACAACACTCAATGTACAACCCAGAGTCAAATCCAAAACATTTCTGTGGCAGAAAACAACAGCAACAGCACATACACACGGGCAAATACACTACGCTTAAAAATCTACATCTTGCAGACTTACAGTTGCCACACATCTGCCCAATTCCAGGCACACCAAGAGAAACAAACTGCTATCTTATTTGGGGCCTAATACCTATCTATCTGGTATTAACCAAGGTATATACCTCTGAGCGCTGCATGCATTCATTAGTATGCATAGCCCTCCTGCTGTGCTGAAATGTGTGAACAGAAACTTCAGGCTTCTTTCCCAAATGGTTTTTCACTCCTGCTAAGTTATATTTACAGGTCCTATGTGGCCCATGCCATGTAGACAGGGCTGGCATCCTCATTTCCTGAAGTCCACTTGTGATTCAGGAGGATATGAGATGCCCTTTCACTTGGCTTACAGACAGGGTGACAGTAAAGAAAAATGCATGGAGGCTCAGGTAATAAGAACAAAGACTTTAAGTTGTAAGAGAAATCATGCTGAAATAGTCGTTGAGCAAGCTCTACACCTTGCCACTGTAAGTACCATCCCTTTCAGCTGAGGAAGGTCTCGCTTTGTGGCTTATTGCTCAATTACAAAGTTAATCAAAGAACTAATTGAGCTTGATCTGCTTGGTCTTTTGAGCCTTTTCTTATGGATTAACTTTTATTAGAGCTAACAGAGGACACGAGGAAGACTGTAAAGGGCAAGGAGATGATAAGTAATATGTGGGAGGAATGATAGTAGTATGTCATATTTGTGAGGACAAAATTGGGTAGTAGGAAGGAATATGACAGAGCCATGTACCCTTTAAAGCCCTATAACCTGCATAGCATTTGAAACCTTTCTTGCAGTGTTTTGCTATCTGAATTGTTCATTTCTCTTACTGTGCTCCTAGCTTTTCTACACTGTTTTCAGCAAACCACGGCTTCAGGGCAATGAGATGATCTGCCTGTGACTAAATCTTTTTTCTTAGAACAAAATGATCTCAGGGTGAAAACTTAGGTATCAATGTGATATAAAAGATCTTCATGTGTAATAGCATTTACATGAAGAAAAAATATGACAGAAGTGGCCCAGCAGTAATATAGACCATGCAGGAGATGGATGATTTCTTAAAGATGTAATTCAAAGTGAATTTAGAATATTGGATGTGGGTTTCAAAATGAAGGCAAATGATTAAGATATGTAAAAAACCAGCAAACAATTACAGTTCCTGACATTCTCATGCTATTTTTCTCTCTAAGACTAATATAGGAAAAAAAAATTCTAAACTTCAGAGCAATTAGAATATTTTATGTTTTAAAATTGTTTTGGAGAGTGCATATTCTATAAATGTCTTAGCTTGTACTGGATAATGACAAACAAGTGAAACAGGATTTCATGCTTTCTAAAATGTAAATATAAGAGGCATTCTTTCTTCTTTCCAATGATTAGCCCACGTTAAAATTACCTTCCTTTTGACTGTCTAAATAATATTCTTTTGATGAAAAGAAAAGTGCTCATGGGAACTTTCATCACATGGCTACAAAGGAAGAAAATATTTAATGCACAACAGCCAGGACTCAGAAGAAATAATTGAAACTGGAGATGCTTCCTGGCTATAGGATTTTTGCTCATCTTTAGTCTGGTACGAGACAAGAGCTACTGACTGGGAAATACATGGCTGATCTAAATTTCTGAGTCAGATATCTGGGTATATGCATTCATTTCTGAAGACTGATGCAATACAAGCCATTTTGGTAATGCTAATTCTCTCCTTCCATAAGACAAGAGTATCATCTTCCAGAGAAGACAAACCAGGGAGACCCTGACTGAAATTCAGGGACAAGTCTTGCAAGGTCTGTGCAAAACTATAAACCCAAGAGGGCATAGATGAAGGATGATCAAAGAAATGACAAATTTACCTCTCAAGAGTGAACTAAGAGTATTTCTCTTACTTAGCTTAGCAAAACAGAGGCCAAGAGAGATCTGATTGAGCTCTGATATATACTTAACTGGGATGATACACCATAGCCATCTGTGATAAGGGCAGACAGAATTCAAATGATCCTTTCCTGCCCTACTTTTCCACATTCATTTTCTTGGTGGGATTACCTTTTACACTCTGATTTGCAGTCAGGGATGTTATTGACGCTTTCAAAGACATGTAAAGATGTCCTAGTAGGGCAGATGCTTACCCTGGTGGTCCGAAACCTCTGGATTTTGGACCAAATTGCGTGTTTCTGCACAGTGGGGGAGTACACATAACCTATATGATTCCCTTGAAGTCAAATCTCTGCATGGTACAAAACTGTGGTTCTAAGATACCAATGTAATGAACAGAAATATACAGCAGCAGGGACAGTCCTTTATTCTTTAATTAACTCATGTAGTTCTTCAGCCATATCATACATCACGCCTGGCCATAAAAATGGCAATTTTATAGTGTGTATAAAAAGAATGAAATGATTCACAGAGGCTGAAGATCCATTTACAGCAAAAGTATATGCCTGTCGGAGTACAACGGATTCCAAACAGATATGCTACTATGACCCATAAAACCACTTCAATAACTGATTTACTGTAACTTTGGGTGACATTGTCACAGATTATTAGTTTTGTAAAAGGTTTAGGTGCATCAGGTCACCATATTGTTCTTGAAGGGATTTTTTGGGTCAGATGTGTGATGTTGATTTTTAGTGAATGGCCATTGCAATTCCCTGATGTCCATTATTTTGTCTACATATTGTTAGGATATAAAGTGAATGACAGAACACCAAAATAGTATGGGAAATTTAAAACAAGCCTAATTAGAATATTTTACACCTCAACTTTTTACCCTGAAACTTGAAAGACAAGATTTGAATGAAACATAAATGTGACCAGTTAAAAAAAAAAAAGATGAAGTTTAAAATGCAGATGGAAATAAGAACTTAAATGCTGTAATCTCTGAAGAGAACCAGCAATCAAAGTCTAATATCCTCATATTGTGCCAGATAATGAAATATTAAGCTGGAGATAATAAGATTTCTTTCCACTGGCTAGTCTTCAGCATAGTTAAACCTATGAATGAACAACTGAAGTGTTTTATATAAGCAAAAGGTTATATGTCAAGGATTCTGAGGACTGAAAAAAAAATAAAAATCCCAGACCATTTACTACAAACTCACACCAGTCATTCTTTTTTAAAATTATGCCATAATTAGATGCATTTCAAGAAAGACAACTTCACCCGTGTGCACTGGCAGAGTCTGGGGATGCAATGAACGCTTTTTATCCAGTTTCCCTAAGGAAACAAAGGCTAGGTAATTGTGCTCTATCTGTGCTAACAGCTCCATCCTATTTGCAGTAAATGCAAATATTTCCATCAAATTTGACAAAAACTAGAGAACTTAATGACAGAAAATTCCTAAAAAAATTCACAGAACTGAGAAAGCTAATAAATATATTAGCAGCCTCTGACTGGGTGAACAGATAGGGGCGAGTCACCCACATCAGCTTCTGAGGAGCCAACACTGGCACAAAAGGTCATAGGAAATCGAACTAAATCCATCCCATGACCCACAGAGCTGCCAGCTCTTTAACATCCCAGCGAGGTGCAAAAGCACTGGCAAAATAATTACTGCCCTGGCTGTTTATGGTATTGGATTTCTGTGGTCATCCATCAAGAGATTTTATATTTAGAACTAAAAAGAGAGGATGAATCCACAATGCCCACTATGGAGCAGAAAGAGAAAAATTGATTTTTACACTGTAAAGAGAAGCACAGAAGAGAAATATTTTTCCTGGGGTCTTACAAGACCCTATGAGACAAGCACCACTCTGTAAGACTGTCTCCCTGCCTCCTTGAACTTCATATGGGAACCCAGGACAATCATGTTGCTAAAAGCTTTAAAATTCAAAACATATACAACCCTTGTGGATCAATTTAAAGGTCTATGGAGTGAACCTCCAAACTTGACAGGAAGAGGCCTTTGCAGAACAACTTAGATGAGGATATAGGCAGAGTGCCCATTCCTCTAGACTCTCCCCCACCTTCTTGTGGTGGAGGGACTGGCACCTAACAGATTACAAGTGGGACACTGTATGGAATAGCTACCACTGGGCCTCTTTCCTTCCAATGCCCTTAATGCCTTTTTTTTCCCAATCCTGTTTTTTGACAGATGTTTGCACATTTTTACAAATATGGTATAGGTGTTTTGTCAGTTTTCAAAAATGCCTTTGAAACCACAGATCATCAGTGGCATGATGCTCTACAGGCTCTAAATCACCATGCTCTACCTTATCAGCCTGCTGTACAATGAATGAAAAAAACAATCTTTCAAACTACTTTTCAAAGTGTATTAAATTGCTAACACAATGAGATGAGCAGTGTTTTCTCATGGAGTAGTTTTTGAATAAATGTTCTCTTTTACATGAATGTCTATGCTCCTGTTAACTATAACAGATATTCAGAGGATATCTCTGCTTCATAGCAAATTCCAATTTCCCATCAATTAATCTTTTCATCTGCATTACTGCATGACTCCTTTTTTAAACCATTTGTGGAGAGGCAGATATGGCCATAAAACCAACATCAAAATCAGGGACAATCGAAGATAGGTGAGATTTTGTTTTTAAATAGGGAAAAAAATAGAAAGATTGCACAAGGTGGATGGGGAAGTGCAGTTTGAGAGTCAACCCACCAGACCACTGTAGAGATGGAGTGTTGGTGCAGTGAGTGTAACATTGTGATTAGAGCATGGGATGCGATCAGAAGCAGCATTTTTTATTTTTTTCTTTTTTAAAATTTATTTCTGCTAAACTTTTTGTTAGCAGAACCTCTCAGTACTATTCCTTCACACATTAGCAAAATTGCCATAGAAAACACGCATAGAACATTTGTGTTTACACTTGTAGCTGGACTACCTTTCCAGCAAAGGCAAAGCGAGGTTCTCTTGGGAGCACATTTGGTCTCTGCAAAACAGTGACTATGTTGGGATTTTTCTTCTCTTTCTAAAATAAACCACGGTAAAGCACAAAGAAGGTGGCAGATGGTCGCTTCCTAATCTGCACATGAAATATCTTCCAGTTACAGAATTTGTTGTTTAATGTCTCAAAGTCCATATTAATTACACACAATAACAGAGGGGCAGTACTGAAAATGACTAGATCTGGTTGTGAGCCTGCATAGTCTTCAGTGTGGAGTTTAGTTGTTGCTCCTCATAAAGCAGCTGAAAAGCTCAGACAATGAAATTTTGCCAGATGGTTGTTGATAACACAAGATGTTGTGCTGCTTTTCCTACTGCAAACTACCAGGGGAAAAGCAGGCCAAAAAATCCCCCATGGGTTTGAGGATTTGGGATTTTTCTAAGCATGGGATAGAATTCATGTTTGTTTTTGAGGTGACATCAAAGTCTACTAAGTACCTTGTGAGAATTTAAAATAAACTATAAGTGGCATTTGGTGGTCATATAGGCCCTGTCCTGATCTGCCAAGGCTAAATACTCAGGAGCTTACTACCAGTCACTGAACCACAAGAAAACATGTTTTCAATATACACATTAAGAAATCAGATTAATTACGCACCCACACTCTTGTGCAGCTGCAAACCTGCCATAGAGAAACCAGTTATTTTATGATGCTGAAAGGAAGAAAAGTGCCATGGCAACATTCCTGTGCTGTTTAATCACACTGACTGAAATTTTATTAGATACTTTTGAAGTAAAATGCTGGGAAATAATTTATAAAAAATAATGTGCTTTTGAACACAGAGACCTTGAATTTGAGTGTAAAAAGGAAACCAAATCTCTAATTTAGTGGAACCAGTATGATTAAAAATAATTACATTTGTAAAAGTGAGCATTTGAAGAAAAAAAGTTATTAATGTGCTTAGTAAAAACATCCATCTAATTTGTATAATGAACATTTTCATTTAGAACTATGTTTCCATTCAAAATATGAGGAGATTAAGAGGAAATAACTCAGAGTTGTTAGCATTATCTGCTCATATTGACAGCAGCATCCTGATTCTGAGTACGGCATGGCTTTGTGGCTCTGTTTGTCATTCATTCTTTACAAAAAACCCAAGAACTTCAACTCATAATTAATTATTTTAGTTTATAAACTCATATACACATGAAACATTAATTGGGGAAAATCAAAAGAAGTACTAGACATTTAAATACTGATTGCTTGCCATGTCAGCAAAAGCACAGAAGGTAGCTATCTGTATGGATATAAATTACTATGCATTAGAGCTCTATTAACTTCCCCTGATAATAAACTTTGAAAATGTTTTGTCTTACTGTTTGTGGTTATAACTTTAGATTGTCATCTCATTTTTGCTCCATCCCAGACCGCTACCTCTCTTTTTCTAGGAGGCATTTGTTCATAATTTCCTTTGCTGTCCCAGAGTCCACCCTGCTCCCTTTGCACGACAGGAGCACGTCTCCCTTACCAGGACTCCATCTCCTGGTTACTACATAGAGACTGGCATGGCCTGGCTTGGCCTGGGCTGGGCTAGCAAAACCAGCTCTGCTGCAGAAGAGAAGATACTGGTGCTACCCCAGAAGATGTACTGCTACAATCTGGAGAATGCCTGTATGCCCTTGACAGGTCACTGATGCCACCTCTGTCTCACATGCATCCAAGTCCCACAGTCACAGTGCTCTGTATCTCACACCAAAGGTGAGTCCTGACTCTGCCTTGAAGGTGGAAAACACATCGAGTTGGTGGCTGGTCACCAATGGTGTCCCCCAGGGATTAGTGATGGGCCCAGTCCTGTTTAATTTCTTTATTGATAATATGCATGAGGTATTTGATTCCAGCATTAGCAAGTTTGCGGATGATACCAAGCTGGGAGCAAGTGTTGATCTGTTAGAGAGTAGGAGGGCCCTTCAGAGGGACTTTGACAGGAGAGGTGGGTTGATTCTAATAAGATGATATTTAACAAGTCTAAGTGCCTGGCTCTTCACTTTGTTCATAATTACCCCATGCAGAACTATAGGTTGGGGACTGAGCGGCTGGAGGATGCCCAGGCAGAAAGCGACTTGGGAGTGCTGGTTCATAGGAAACATAACATGAGTCAGTCAGTGCCCAGGCGGCCAAGAAGGCCAATGGCATCCTGGCCTGTATTAAGAAGAGTGTGGCCAGTAGGACTAGGGAAGTTATTCTTCCCTTGTACTTGGCACTGGTGAGGCCATGCCTTGGGTACTGTGTCCAGTTCTGGGCCCCTCAGTTTAAGAAAGATGTTGAGCTGCTTAAATGTGTTCAGAGAAGGGCAATTAGGATGGTGAAGGGGCTGGAGCACAAGCCCTGTGAGAAGCAGCTGAGGGAGCTGGGGTTGTTCAGCCTGGAGAAGAGGAGGCTCAGGGGTGACCTTATTGCTGTCTATAACTACGTGAAAGGAGGTTGTAGTCAGGCGGGGGTTGGTCTCTCTTCTCAGGCTCCCAGTGACAGAACAAGAGGACACAGTCTTAGGCTGTGTCAGGGAAGGTTTAGACTAGATATTAGGAAAAAGTGTTCTACAGAGAGAGTGATTGCCCAGGGAGGTGATGGAGTCATTGTCCCTGGGTGTGTTTAAGAAGAGGTTGGATGATGTACTTGATGATAGATGATGACATGATTTAGATGATGAGATAGTATTGGGCAATAGGTTGGTGATAGGTTAGGTAACAGGTAACAAGTAGGGCTTGATGATATCTACAATCTTTTCCAACCTTGCAAATTCTGGGATTCTATGAAAACAGACTTGTTCCTAGAGAAGGCATTTCATCATCTTCAAATTAACAGGCTTCCACTGGCATTGTAAGTGATCAAAAACCCCTGTACATTGCCAAGACACCTGCACTGAGATAGCATTTGAAGTTTCACAGTGCCTAGCAATCTCTAGGAGCCTCATAGACGGCTAGGGTAGACACCACTCAGCACAGACACTGCAGAGGGTCTCAGAGCCTCTCTGGTCTCCTGCCAAATCCCAAGAAGTGGCACACCAGTCTCAGAAATACACCATCATGCTTTACCTGCATGCTTCTTCATGCTTTACAGACACCTCATCTTTCTCCCTGCTGGAAATAAAGAGTGCCTGCAGGAGTTTTCTAGGAATGCAGCCACTTAACTCATTGAAGTTTGCCCTTATGAAGTCAGTGATTTATTAGCTCCCATGAGCTGCTTAAATGTATAGATAACAACATACACTAAAACCTCCAAATTTATCCAAATCTGGTGAACAGGACGGGAGAATGACCCAGACAACAGGTACAGGTCAGTTTGAGCTCAACTTTAGCATTCTTTTTGTATTATCTGTAATTTAATGGTTCCTTTAAGTGTGTGTCTCTGATCTAGTTCATTTGCATTGCAGGTCAAACTCAAGAAAAGTTCTACAGCAAAATGGAACCTCATTTATATTACTTCTCTAATGCAGTGGTTGTTTAGAATAACTTCGTTTCCATTCAATCCCAAAAGGTTTTTAAAACAAAATATATTTTCCAATTGCTGGCTAAATGAATGGAGAGGAAAAAAAAAGTTCACATTCAATCCAAATTACTGTAAGGTACCAAAAATGAGAATTCTGTTCTCAGTTCTTGTTTTTCAAGAAGACTGCAACAAGAATTTTAAAAAAAGAAAAGGTAATTTCCACAAACTTTCTCTAAGTGTGTCACGTTCTGTTTCCTGAATGCTTAATAACACTTTCAATCTTGCAGACTTATTAAACAAGACAAGGACATTGAATTTCTTCTGTGTCTCTAGACTTGTCTATGCCAGAAAAGTTTAATTTTTTATGTTGTCTGACTAAGCTTGTTATAACTGTCTGTGCTCCCAGCACTGAAATACTGAAAGTTACAAGAGACTTACAAAAACATTATCTAATATTTTATGTGTTAGATGCCCAAGGTCAAGGGTGCAAATCCCTTAGTCTGAGTGGTGCATCAATGGAAAATTAATAGGCCTGTTAAATGTTAAGAGGTGTTTTAGTCACGTTATTACGCTTGCTAGCAAGGCACAGGGCTGAGATGCTATGGAGGGCAAAGCAGATGATCCAATAAAATAACTTGCAAGGAGCTCTCTTTCCTCATCTGAGAGGCAACAATCTGCCACAGCTGAGGTGGAGGAATTTCTTCCACCAGCTCAGTTGCCACAGAGATCATGTTCTTTCATATGCACTACAAGACAAACAGGAGTACAAGTTCACAGAATCACAGAATTAACTAGGTTGGAAAAGACCTTTGAGATCATCAAGTCCAACCTACTACCTAACACCATCTCATCAAATAAATCATGGCACTAAGTGCCACATTCAATCTTTTTTTTTAAACACTTCCCAGGGCGGTGACACAACCATCTCCCTTAGCAGCCCATTCCAATGGCCAATCACTCTTTCTATGAAGAATTTTTTCCTAACATCTAACCTAAACTTCCCTGACACAGCTTGAGACTGTGCTTTCGTGTTCTGTCACTGGTTGCCTGGGAGAAGAGACTGACCCCCACCTAGTTACAATCTCCTTTCAAGTAGTTGTACTGTTACTACAGTAGCCACTAGAGTTTCTTCACCTTTTCCTTCCACTACCTTTGCACAAGGAGAGAAGAAGCCCCCTTCCCCCCAATTCTTATCTTCTAGTGCTGTTTTGCAAGTATAGTTCCCTTTAAGAAAAAAAAGGTCAGCCAGCATAGGAAAGCAGACTGTCATTTCTAAGGTAAGACAACTAAGAATCTGTCATGACCATTATTCAGCTAATCAGGGATAACGTCAGTGACCTCATTCTGTCAAAAAATATGTACAACAGTGACCTCTTCCTTTATCAGGAACAATGGGATACGACAGCACAGCCATTATTACTGTGTAGATAAGAAAGCATCCCCCTGCCGCTCTCCTGAACAGTAATATGTGTCCACAGCTCTTTCTAATGTCCCCCATTTCTCACGTCTGCACATTTTGATTCTGATAATAATAATGCATTGAAATATCCATGTAATAATTTGCAGATATACCTCATTAATGATAATTAATTGTTGATGGTGGGATATGGTTTTAATTTGGGGAGGGCTGGCAACCCCATTTACTTAGGAAAGGACAGATGGCAAATATGGCCTGGCTGCAGTTTAGCTGGGAAACCTGCATACAGGGTAATTGAACCATCCTGTTGTACAAACTTCTCAGATAATTGGTAGTGGCTTAGAGCTTTATTATTCTAGTTCAGAGGCCATGACCTGCATTTCCGAAGTGATTAATAAATTTTAAGCTATTTTAATAAATTTGCAAGGACGATTGTAATTTTACAGACTTATGTTCTGCATAAAGCCAGGCCAAAGATCAATAATCAAATAATCTCTGCATCGACCCTGTAATTCATGACTGAGCACTAGCAGTTGCTTTAGAGAGATGTCACAGGAAGATCATTCACCCCAATTTGAGGTTAGCTGTTCCTTTTCTGTTAAATATTTCCACTTTATTTATATACTCTTTTTGGCCAGCTTCATTTTCCAGCCAATTATTTACATGACGCCTTTTTTCCCATAGAGACTTCCAGTATCAAAAATCCTTGCTACAATTCTTCTTGAATCTAAAGTCTTTTTGCAGTTCTTGTTTGTGAGAAGCTGAGTGGCAAAGACTATGAGAGATCAATGAATCCCAAATTGTCTTTTTTTTTTTTTAAATCTTTAATGTACAGAAAAAGAACTGGAAGGCTGAGAACCCAGAGACACATGCAAAGAATCCCTTCACAGTTTTTAAATTAAATTCCTTAATGCCATTCTCATTAAAAAGTTTTTCCAGCCAAATGCAGTTTGCTTATGACTTCAAGCTGCTTGCATTAATGATGAATAACTCTTCTGAAAGGTGTTTACATGTTGCATTGTCTCTGCCACAGATAGCAACTTTATCAAGTGTGAAAGAAAGAGGGAAAACTTAAGGAGTAAATTCACAAATTGTGACTCTGTACTTATTGAAAATGACCCTGTGATATCATAGGACAAATGCTTTCAGCACATAGGAATGCATCCCTGTGCCCTCTTACAGTGATTTGCCACAGGCAGATCTTTGCAGACATCATTAGCTCACATTCTGTTGGTTGCTACTCTTGCAATGCTCAGTGCCTTTCCTAAGACACCATTTTATGAGACAGTCAACACCATCCAGCTAGTAAGAACAACAGTGTGCATCCCTGGATGTATAAACTTGGGTTGACTATGCTAAATGGGGAGCTCTAATCAAGCAATGATATCACATAGTGTCACAGGACCCATACAAAATGTTGTACCATTCCTGGTTTTCATTTTACTAATTCTATAATTTTCTTCCAGACCACAGAGATATTGTAGACTAATCCAATCAGATATGTGACTGTTTTGTTGCTGACTCCCTGCTTACTAATGTTTTTGAGTATCAGTAAACAGACTTGCAATAGGTTCAATAAACAGAAATGTGAGATGAATGAATGTAGGCATTCTGCAGAAATCTAGACATGCTGACATCAAGCGTAACCACGTACAAGCTCACTGTCAAAACCAGACTTACACTTCTGCTCAAAGTTAAAAATCTATTTCATCCCAAAATCCAAAATTCTCTTAATTGAGAGAGCCAAGGTCGGTCATACTGAGCTGGACGTGAGCAAGGAGCAGCTCAGTTTACTGCACTTTGAACTACAATTCTATTCAAATCAATACTGTAGACAGCAGTATAATCCTTGAGACTTCATGTGCTCATGCTCACTTCCACACCTGCAGCCAAGTACTCAGATGTGCACCTCCCTGACATGCTCCTGCCTTCCCTTACCTCTCTTTTCCCTCCAGAGTCTACCATGCAAAATCCTAACATCATAACAAGAGCAGCACGTGGATATTTCCTTTTGTATCTACTACAAAAGAGGCCTTGTAAGAACACAAATGCTTACAAAGCACCTACAGTGATCAGTTCAGGCCTTTACTGTCCCCAGAAAGCCTTCCCACAGAGGATAAACAGTCCGTCACTTGTGATTTGAAAGGTGCAGGTTCAATCTTATCCATTGGCTGTACATTATATTAAAAGTCTGTTTGATAAGCTCCACAAAATTAAGCATTGCTTGGAAGGCTGCATATGAACTGGGAAAAACAAAACCATTATAGATGCCCAAATCAGTTTCTTTCATACAAATTACAAATCTCCAATCCAATGTGCCGTAACAACAGTTTGCCTACTGTGCACGTTTAAACACTGGGCAGGACCTGAGGATGTAGACTTTATAAGGCTAGAGGTAAAATGGAATGGTGAGTAGACAAGCTGTGTTCTGTCAGCCGCAGTGGTCTCTGCTGCACAGAGAATCTTTTAATAAATCAAATACCTGGACAGTGTCTCCTTGGTTTTTGCACTGTGGGTGCAACTTCAGTGTAATTTTCATAAATTTGGCTTGGCTAAACAGAGACAGGAAGTGCTGGGTTTGGAGAGATACTCATACAAAGTATGCAGTATACAGTGCCTGCCTGTGCACAACCTGGCCCTACACAATGTGGATTCTCCAAATGAGGCAAAATGATACTGATCTGGAACAAGCAGCAGAAGAGCTATATCCTGCCTAGACAGATTTTCAATCTTCAAGGTTATACCTCACTAACTAAATGACACACTCTCCAAGATCCCTGCAGGATGCTACATGATAGTATAAGCACACCCAGAGCTTCAGCAGGCTTGGAAATATGTTCTGTTGAGTATGCACATACCCAGGACAGACACAGCCTGCATCCATGGAAAATAAAGGGGTAAATGGAGAACTGGGTGGAGAGTGAGTGCACATTGGTACAATGTACATCTGTGCACATGTTATTAGTTTTACTGCTACCCTTTAAACTGAGTACATTTGAAATACCAACTATGTACAAGACATGTGGAATAAATTCTAAAGAAAGGAATTAAAAATACAGTTAATTTTTCCGTGGCTTAGAACTAGATTTTACTTGCTATACGGATTCCCAAGGAGACTCATTCGAGAGAACTAATGAAACATTAATGCCTGCAAAAGATTTTTAAGAGTGGTACTTTAGGAACTATTTGGCTTTGATGAAAGGTTTGACTGCCTGATAACCCTAGAGCCTGCAGTTATAGTACAATATTTATAAATGGAAGAGACATTTACAGCCTCATAAAAGCTGCTGTTTATTGTTATCAAATTGCAGTGTTGCACTGAAACATTAATACGTAACTTAACCTGTTTCTCGTAGCTTTGTTATGAGAACAGATTAAGTAGCTGAGCAAGCATAATGGGCAGAAAACTAACAAATGCCAGTGTCAGGGACAATGCATGACAATGAGAGAAGACAGTCCAAACACTGCTACCAAATCTGTAGCCTGCCTTTGGCACTTGAGATATCTGGCTCAAGAGTGCAGACAGTGCAATGCTTCCTGTGAATAATAAGTTGTTCCACACTGGCTGAATGCTCTGATGCTCTAAAACACAGTATAGATCACAAAACTCGCTAAAACAGGTCTGATCAGAGTACTGGAGAATCAATGGGCTACTATGTTCTCCTGAATACCCTCTTGCTTAGCAAATATCCATCCATTCATTTCTCCCTCAGTCCCTGCACTGATTTGTTCTGGAATCCTTCTCTGCTCCTGCATGTACAACTAGAGGGACTGAATACGCCTACAAGAAACATCTTATTTGACTGGGTAGACTCCTATCTTGAGCCTAAAATGCTTAGGTTTTGGTGTGGGAGCTGAGCAGTCAGCTGTCCCAGATATCTTTCCAGCGCTCAGGCAAATTTTGACTAGGAAGCCAATGCCTTGGAAATGCAGCAACCAACACAGCAGACAATAGAAGGATGATGTAGCTGTGAAAACTTTTGTTTCCTCTGTTCCACCTGGTTAAGTAGCACATTTGACATAGAACAGCAGCCTCTGCACAGCTAGTGATGAATCAGAAATAGGATGATGCTTTATTTTCCCCTCTGATGGATATATACCCATGGCAGGCTCTGAACAAATGTATTTCAATTTAAAACATTATGAGTTCATAAAGGATTGCAGAACTGACATTGATGCCTTTATTTTCAAATCAGTTCAGCATATAACCTCTCTCCTTCAAGGAAAGTCTTGAGCAAATAGACCTTGCAATGTGATGTGAAGGTTAATGAGTGTAGACCTTGTCTGCCTGAAACTGACAGAACAATGCTACGGTGGCTGCTTCTTCATTTGAGATCTCCAAGGTGGCTTATGAAAGTTGTAGTTCTTTGTCCTGCTTGCGGCCCAAGATCCTACTGTGAACTATATCTTCCCTAAAGCATTCTGTCTGTCTTGGTGACAGGCTATGAAGTACAGCTCAGTTACATATATTTTAGCACAGTGTCACATTGGAAATATCAGTACTTTGAGAGATCCAGTTCAGAGGAGATGGAAAAGGCTGGAAATGCAAGTGACCAGAATATGTACACCCTAACATTTTTTTCAATTAGCTTGTAATGAAACTCCATAGACTCCTAAAGTTCAAGTATTGAAAGTGACCTGAAATGGACTTTTCAGCTTTTCCACTGGAAATAGAATGCCTCTATAGGAATCATACTTGCTGCTGAAATTTCTTTTGGATATCAATTTCCTGTCCAGCTCTATGAATTCCTAATGAAATCCTAAAAAAATCTTCCTATATCCCTTAAGTATTTTTGAAAGCTTAATTTTAATTTTTTTCTTACCCACTGAGAACAAGAATCTGGTGTTCTGCATTTCAATCACCTTTTTTGTTACAACCTGTTAGGCAAAAACATCAGTGAGATGCTATAAAGGTCCTGAAGATCTTTTTATCATATACATCTCAGGGCCTTTAATACAGTTGGCACACAAGCTGTAAGGGGTCTTTATGTTCCATCTTCAGCTCTCTGAGTTACAAGTAGCAGTAATGTCCTACAGACCAGAGGTGCAACACACTGCAGAAGTGCTCCTTGGTGGTATGCATGTAAAGAGCTGAGCAAGGTGATTGTAGAAAACTGTGTGCCTCAAAATCTTCTACATACTAATGGCAAGAAAATAATGAATTTAGGAAGTAAATAAAAAACAAAACCAAAAAACCTCCAAAATCCCTCAGTTGGAATATTCATCTTTATGGAAGGACAGAGGTTCTAGCAACACTGTGAATACATAAAGCTAACTGTTGAGCTGCCTATTTCAATGTGGGTTACACATAACTAAAACAGAAAGGCTTAATCCGTGGTCATCATTTACAAATTTCAAATGAAACAAGAAGTGGTCAGGAATCTATAAAAGTACCTCTGCTGCCATATGCACCAATAGGTCTCACCATGGATGCGGATGATCAGAATGAGTTCTTGGGCCTGTGGGTCAGGAAAAAGTAAGGGCAAAAGAAACTCCTGGTAATTTTCTATCCATCCTCCTTCCCATCCGTCTTACATTCCTCCTTAACTATGAAATGTTTATTTTCCATGTTTGTCTTCATATTTAAGGCTTAGTATCTTTTATTCCTCTCTTTAGGAATCTGGAGACTTAATATGAGCCATTAAGAAAAAAAGAGGAAAAGATTCTTTTGGCAATGGCAATACAGACGTGTAAGTATTTGCTTTTTCAATTAATGAACTGCATCCTTGTTCCCTGCTGCAAACAGCATGATAAATGCAAATTTAAAATTGGTTCTTAATTTGGAGACCATTGAATTTTGGCACTTCAGACCTGCATGTGCAAACTTTGTGACATTTATACTGAGGCACCAGGGTTATTTAAATTTATTTTTCATTATCAGTAAAAGAGCCTTTAATCTATTACATCATGATTAATTTGAACAGAAGTGCCTGAAACAAAAGAAAAGCAAGAGGAATGCTTTTAACTCAAATTTTAGTACTAAGCAGTTTTTCGTAATGGAAATATCCTACCCTTTTTGCAGCTTACATGAGAATTTTAGGTAAACAGAGATAAAGCTCTTAAAGTCATTTTCTATGTAAAAGGTTCTCTGATCATCTAACTTCCCTCAAAAAGGTTCTGATTAGTTTGTTTCCTAGTGGTCAAAACATTATAAAGCAAATATTTTACTAGTGTTACACTGCTATCTCATTTCAAAGTTGAAACAGTGAGCAATGAAGACCAAACACAAAACTTTTCTTCTAGCTGTAAGTGTTGTTTCCATGTAGTATAGACCACAGCCTAAATGCATGCAGAGTGCCCAGAGATGCCTTCTTCCAGTTCTGGCTGCTAGCTCACTTGAGTGCACCAAACTGCTGTCATGGCTGATTGCCAGCTCTTGACTCTAACTGGATTCTTCAATTCCCCTCACTTGGTAGCTTTGAGGATGCCTTTCCTATTGGAAAACACAGCAGGCACAGATACCTATCACTGCAGAACACAGAAACTATCCCTGTCTGTGCAGCCCTTGGAGCTTGCTGCCTGGGAATGGGCCCTCGAGCAGGATCACTGGCTTAGTCTGGGTGAGGGCAGCAGGGACACAAAGTTGTCACACCTTGCTGTGCTCAATTCAACAGCAATTGCTACCGTCAGCCTTGTGCCACACAAGCTGGCACCAGCGAGCTGTACATGTAGCACAGGAGCAGGGTGAGCTGAGGCCACACCTGGGCCTCCGAGAGAAAGAAGAGTTGAAATAAGCTTCACCCTGCACATTCCTCCAGCAGAAGCCAACAAACAATTACTGCAATTTACAGCTGTCAGCCCCAAACATAATTAATGTGCAACCACAGCCAGGCTTCCATCTTAAGGGAGAACATGGCCTACTTAGCTCACTTACCCATAGTAAAAAGGACTTTATTTTTAGGGATCACTGCTAATGGCAGACAGTTTCTTGGGGGCCATCAGGACTTAAGCAGATGTGGGAGCAGATGGCAGAACAATAATGCTTTTTTGGATGATTGACTAATACCTTTTTGCCAAATGCCAACGGTAATAAAGATATTTTGCCAATCTTAGATCAAGCGACAAGGAATGTTTTCCCAAGAGGTGACAGGACTCGAATTTTAGTTTTCTTTGCATATTTGTAAGCATCAAGAAGTCCTCAAGAACTATACTCCACAATGTTTTTGCCTTCTTTCCCTCCCTCTAAGAAATTGTTGTTCTCTGAATATTTTGAAAAGGTAATACAAATATTTAATCAGCTTTGTCATGTCTGGACTCTGTTGAAAGGAGGATGACATATATACCAAGGCAAGGGAGTAAAATCTGTCCAGCAGAAGGGAAAATTTATGGCTGCAATTTTGCAGAGGGGTCCCTATGATGCAGTAAACCACAAGAATGAAGCATGAAGAGTTTATTAAAGCCATAAGAATTCTGAGATGAGATTACAGCCTTTATACTCTGCCATGCTTCAGATTTGATAACACACATCTCCCACCAACCCCCTCCCCCTGCCAGTTTTTCTGGAAAGGCAAAGAGGGAGAAAAATCCACAGAAGATTGATTTTGATTTCACATGTAGCATTCTCATTAATTTTCAAGGCATCAGCTCACGCAGATCAAAGTGGCAGAAGACGCTGACATCAGCTTTCATATCTGAGAGGTTATCACTCCCCGATGATAAAATTGCTGGATTATCAAGGAGTGCATCTGAAAGTCTATAGCTACTGTAAAAAGCATTGTGACATATAAATGTACAATGTGACACTATTACTGTATCATCTTTACTGGAACACTTAGCAAAATATTTTCAGTGTCACCAAATGACAGTCATTCCTTTGATTTTATTTCTCAGTTTTGCAGCCTTGGAAACCATAATTTGGGGTGGGGGCAGAGTTGGGGTGGTGGGGTGTAGCACTTTATTTCCTTTGCCCTGACTGCCTCCTGCTCTGATATGACCATCTGCAGTGGAAAACGTTCCATGAAAGAACTGGATCAGCACGGCCAAGGAATATTTCACCTTTTTCAGAGCTGCTGATGTAGTGTCATTGTAATAGCAAACGATCCCTTAACATCAACAATAGAAATGCTTTTTTAAACATTTCAGTTTGTTGTGGTTTTTTTACATTTGGTTTGCTCCTATGCAGAACCTCAGGAGTAAGAGACAAGTTGTTCTGTGGACTTTATACAAGCTACACCCTGTTTGCTTCTTTTGTTAGCAAGGCAGACAAGTCAAGTAAATATACTGTATCTTTCTTAGTCTTCCTCTTTAATGCAGAGTACTCATACAGACCTAAGAGGACTCAGGGCATAAAATAAATGGGACCCCCAAATTTCCCAATACCTATGGAGCATACAATCTCTGGTAGTTGGTTTTTGACAGCAGAGAGATGGATTGCAAATTATCTGTTAAGCTTGGATAGCAGTTACATTAACAGCCACTCTTCTTCAGTATTCTATGTCCTTACCATTAAACACAGCAGGCTTAGGGAAGAGTTCACAGCAGGAGTACAAGGGAAGGGCTACCTAAAGAAGCTTGGACATTTAGCCATACGTTTCTCTAAAAGCCTGATTGGTTGTACTGCTCTGAGAAAATTTTAGGGAAAACAAGCCTGTAACACTTCTTCCCATTCTGGGAATCATACAGGAGAGCAGATCCATTCTTCCTTGATAACTGCAGTATGGTCAAAATGTACTTCACTAAAAGTCATTATGTGTGGCTTCCCGGACCCCCTCAAAGACACACGACCACACAGATGTAGTGTCAGAGGAGAAATCCATTCATTGTTTACAAGAATGCCTTTTTATGCTCTACATATAGTTTATACTTTTCTAACCACAATCGATAGCTAAGCCTTCCAGCACTGGACAGTTCAAATGTCAGCACTCACTGAGAAGCAGCTCTCATATCACTTCGCTCTTGTCCAATCCAACACTGCTGTGTTGTACAAACATCTTCCTTACATGGATGGCATGGTCAGCCCTTTCACTTTCAGTTTAGCTCCTTCTTCAGCTTCTGGGTCCTGTATTCTGCTTGTCATTTACTGGTTACAAAAAACATTCACTAACGTTTCCTACAATAATGTATTTATTTATTACAAGTATTATAAATGTAAGGGTAGGAAGTGCACTTGTACCAAAACTTATTTAGGTTTGCTTCTTATCAACCACTGGGTCACATCCCTAGAGGGAGAAGGTTGTGTTCTTGTTTACCACAAATCTAAATCAGTCCAAAATCTTCAGGCATAGTTACTGCACGAAGGTTAAATTTCAAAATGCACTTCTAAAACAAGTTCTGAAACTGTTAATAACACCATCAAAAAGTCATATGTGAGTAGTCCAAAAGAAATTTATTTTTATAGCTCTAGTCTCAGCCAACCTATTAACAGCCTACCGATTCAGACTCAGTACATATCTGTCTACTCCAGCTGGTTCTGCACAGCTGCATCATGGAAAATGCTACATCTCCACATATCTTAGTGCTTTTCTGATTATCGTTGGTCTGAGAGAGGATAAAAGGGTTTCTAATATTGCTCAAGACATAGATCACATGCATTAGTAAGAAGCTAAAGGTATTTGAACAGGTTTATCTAAGACTAAATTGTGGTTCACAAAGGCAGGATGTTTGCAGTTGAAGCAAACGGTAATTAAGGATCACGTCCTTAGGGACAGGGCAAATGTCACCTGCAAATGAAGGCCCCACATTACTCCAAACAATACAGTGTAGCATAAATTATAGACAAGAAACAGTAAAATCACAATCACCATCATAAAGAGTTCATCCTGATATTGAAATGCCCTATTACTTAGTGAGTATATCAAGCTCATTGCACAGAATTTACTTATGTTCTTGATTATGGTGTCGCTGTGGCTTTTAGCTGCCTGTAGGATTCAGAACACACCAATGAATACACTCATCCAGAGGGCCTGGATGTTAATTCAAGCTGAAGTCCATAGCTGTTGGCTGTGCTGCCTAAGTTTGCTTTGAACCAGCCCATTCACCATATTGACCCCAGGTATCCTAAGGAATCATGTAGATGAATGACAAAACCAAGCCCTTTCCAAGGAATGAAACCAAC
Organism: Serilophus lunatus; assembly: GCA_013399895.1. Taxonomy (NCBI): domain Eukaryota; kingdom Metazoa; phylum Chordata; class Aves; order Passeriformes; family Eurylaimidae; genus Serilophus; species Serilophus lunatus. The sequence continues at coordinate 801,168 of VXBA01005768.1, read as the reverse complement.
CTTACCAACTCTCCCTAAACAAACAGAAAGCCCAGATGGCTGAATAATGGGAATAGCTTCTTGGTTTGTGATTGGAAATAATAACATGACACCCAGGAAAAACAAAATCAAAACCCAGAAAATAATCATAAGAACAATGAACAAACCACAAAAACCAAAGAGTAGAGTGCTATGCTAGAATCACCTGAACAGGAACTGCATAAAATGCCTGTTTGGAAAGTCATTGACCACATACAGTGTGAGGGCACAATCTGACACACTGAATAATGCATACACCTTTTGTCTTTTTTTT